>BLSH010239983.1:345409-358124 GCA_018402905.1 Glandirana rugosa
ATACCCCCCCCCCCAACCGACTGGACATACTCTTTTGTCTACTGTTACTTTCGGGACACGATAGAAGTATCTTCGGAAGGTTCGGTTTAGGTGGTGTGTACATGTTTGGACGGTTAATGTAACTTGGTGATAGTTTATGTCGAGAGACTTGATTATAAGGTATCGCTAACGATGACAAGGTAGTTTCCCATTTAATGTTGTGTTTCCTTATATCGACGTCTAGAGACAGTGTAACTAGTCTACGGTGTCTTTCGAATGTCTAGTAATAGGAATGTATTTTCCGTTATGATTAAGGTATTGCGTTCATTTGACGGCGGTTCGTCTAGCTAGACATGTCTTCTGTCCCCGGGGGACTAACTGCCATTATTTATGTAAGGATAATGATCTGTAAGCTTTCTGTGGCATCTGATCAATGTGACAGAGATCTGCAGCTATATTCCTTTGTGTTGTAATTTACCCTTTGATGGAACAGTAGCAATCGCTATGGAATATTAGTTCAGAGAGCTGTATTTGATAGTGGTTCAATGTAATTGGCAGGTTTGTACATGTGTGGTGGATTTGGCTTGGAAGGCTTCTATGAAGATAGCACAGGGCTTTCATTGTCATCTGTTTTCTCATACAGGTCAGCCAACCCCCCCCCCCATACATGCATGCCTTTCCTATTGTATAGTTTGAATATAAACAAGTGTGTCATTGGTTGGTGGTGTTGTATTGAGCTCATGTCATGTGACTGTGCCTTGGAGGCCGATTGGCTGATTGTGAAGCCATCAGTCCCTTTTGTTATCTCTGTTTGACCAGTATAAATAAAGAGACCAGGCATGGAATGGCAGGACAATCCCTGCTAGCAGCCATGTGAGATGAAGCAATCTGTGTCTGTGTATGCTTCAACACGTGTGCACTCAAATGTATTATGCAAAAGAGCTGAAAAGTGCGCTTATTAGCGCAGGCAAAATATAATGCATACAAGGTATTATAATTTCCCTTACAGTACCCCCCAGGGCCTGGGGATCTGAGGTGAGGGGGAACGTGCACCAGGATAGAGAGAAAGCAAACCTGGGGTGAGGCATAGGTGAAAACTATCCATCCAGAATATGGTGTAGGAAAAGGAAATGTGTGGTGAGAAAGGTAGAAAAAGATTGAATAATGTGCTGGGAAGCAATGGAGTGAAATACATCTGGATAATTACCGTGCATCAGCATGGAACGATCATATGCCATGATGTTAAGGGCCAACCAGCCGTGACCCGGAATGGAGGTGAATGGACCTTTACAACCTGAATTCGGATGAGAACACGACACAACCCACTAAACAAAAAATAGATCAATTCCTACAATCACTTAACCTTCCAAAAGTAGGTATCGAAGATTTGTCCTTTCTTAATGCCCCCATTACTGAAAAAGAAATCATAGCCACTATTAGATTCCTGCCAACAAATAAATCCCCTGGAGCTGATGGTTTTACATCAGAATACTACCAAATATTATCTCAGATTCTAACCCCCCATCTCAAATCCTTATTTAACCAAGCTGCTGAAACTGCCTCTTTTCCCTCAGAAATGCTGCAAGCCACTATAGTGGCATTGCCTAAACCCGGGAAGAAGCCGGATAGTCCCCAAAACTTTAGACCAATCTCACTGCTGAATACTGATCTTAAATTATATGCCAGAATTCTAGCTAATAGATTGGCAAGAGTTACTCCTAGTCTGGTTAAGGCAGATCAAGTAGGCTTTGTCAAGGGACGACAAGCCCATGATGGCAATCGTAGGCTCTTCAATCCCATTAAAGTGGCTGAATCTCACGATGTCCCTACGGTTATCCTCACTTTGGATGCTGAAAAAGCCTTCGATAGGGTGCACTGGGGATACCTGGGGGCTACCCTGAGGAGATTCGGACTACAAGGCCCTATCTACTCAGCAATTACGGCTCTATATACCATGCCATCAGCTAAAGTATATACTTCTAACATGTTATCATCTGGTTTTAAGATAATAAATGCACCCGCCAGGGGTGCCCACTTTCACCCCTTATTTTTTCTCTTCTGATGGAGCCCCTGGCGGAGGCCATTAGATCTAACAATACAATCCAAGGAATAGAGATTGGAGGGTATAATCATAAAATAGGACTCTTCGCAGACGATGTGGTTTTGACTTTGACTAACCCGGCTTCTTCTCTAACGAGTGTCTGGGAACTCCTGGAAAATTTTGGAGCAATATCATATTATACACTAAATGTGGCTAAATCAAATATTATGCCCATTGCAGTATCTAAAAAAACACTAAAAAAACTTAAGCAGGACTTCCCCTTCCAATGGTCCACCAATACATTAGAGTACCTCGGGGTGATCTTATGTATTCCTACAATAGAGACCTATACCTCTAACTTCTCTAAATTGACTGAGATAATTAAAAGCGAACTTCAACATATATCCAATTATGAACTATCATGGATGGGGAAAATAGCGGCCATAAAAATGGTAATTTTACCTAAAATACTCTACTATTTTAGAACCATCCCCATACTCTTACCAGAAACATTTTTTGCTAAAATTGACAAATTGTTTAGAAGCTTTCTTTGGAGTAAAGGGCTAAATAGAATCTCGTTTTCTTCCCTACTGAAGCATAAATTTAAAGGGGGGGCTAGTTTCCCTAACTTAAAGGCTTATCATACTGCAGCCCTATTGGACCAACTTAAAGCATGGTTTGAACCGCACTCTGAAAAACTGTGGGTACAAATTGAGAAAGTAATAGTGGATAATAGGGACCTCCCATCTCTACTCTTAGCCAAATCGACACTAGCCCAAACTCACTATAAGACACTCCCTTCAATAGAAGCTACATTACTAGCATGGGATAAACTACACACAGGAACGCCTCCTGAAGCCAAATCAAAACATACAGATCTCCCTCTGAGACTATATGAATACTTTATCCCTAATTTTAGAGTTGCACCGTGGCTACAAAGGAACATCCTAACATACAAAGAACTCCTTTCACAACAATCTGAACAGCATACATTCTCCAAAATTCAATTATCTCATTTTCATCACACACAGCCATCTCTGCATTATACTCTACATGACCAAGCCTGGACATACCTTAAGGATGACTTTGAAAAACCAAAAGGCTTGTACTGGTTCTATAATACTCTCCAGAACAAAGCTGAGTTTCACAAGATGTCAGGTACGCTCAATTGGGAAAGGGAATTAGGCACTACTTTTTCAAGTACAGAATGGCAACATGCTATAAAGTCACACTATCAGTACTCCCAATGTGTCAATCATTGGGAAGTAATGATGAAAACTATATATAGGACATATCTGACACCAGTAAAACTAGCTAGATTTTTCTCAAACCGGTCTTCAGGATGTTGGAGGGATTGTGGAGAACATGGAAATTTATTACATATACTATGGAGTTGCAAAGGAATTAGAAGCTTCTGGAATTCAGTGTTCTCCTTGATCGCCAGGGTAACTGGTAATATTATAAAACCAAACCCCCAGCTAGCCTTACTGAACCTAGACATTCACACTAAACCTATACAGCATAGAGCTATTATGACACATATTTTCATGGCAGCAAAATTAAAGTGGAGTTCCACTCATTTTTTTTGTTTATTAAAAGTCAGCAGCTACAAAAAGTGTAGCTGCTGACTTTTAATAAACAGAAACTCACCTATCTCCCGGTCCAGCGATGGCTGCTCCCGAAGCCTCGCTCGTCTCCCCCCTCCTCCCAACGGCCCCGATATTCCTAGTGTGGGCACCCGGCCGGGCACCCACTGCGCATGCGGGAGTCGTGCTGCGCATTCCTAGTGGCCAGGCAATCTTCTGGGACCTGTGATGTGTCCCCGAAGATTGCCAGGAGGAAAAGGCCGCCTAGGAGGAGAGGAGGAGTCGCCTAGGCGGCCCCGAGGCGGAAGGTGGAAGAGGGACAGGAAGTCCCTCTGAAACCTGGGGACACACTCCCCCTCCAAAAAATTACATGCCAAATGTGGCATGTAAGGGGACGAGGAGTGCTTAAAGCAGAAGTTCCATTTTTGGGCCGAACTCCACTTTAACTATCACTTCTAAATGGAAGAACCCTTCTGCACCTAACCTCTCTGAAGTCATACATAGAGTTCAGGCGCAGCACTCGTATGAAAAATACTTTGCAGTACGCTTTTATAACTGGAAAAAATATAACTTATATTGGAACTTATGGAACCTATCTTTTCCACTAGATGACCATTAGAGTTTTGTCTATGCATCCTCTTTCCAAGGAATTGGAAATTTCCTGCCTAACTCTGGTACTTACTGTTATTTTCTTTTTCTTTTTTCTTTTTCTTTAAAGTTTATGTTATGTTATTTGGTTGGAACTGTTTTTGGCTACGAAATTTTAAATCTATATTATGTGGCCTATGCGACACATATATTACAGGTCGGTTACAGTAGGTAGTACAGCATACATAACGGGAAGTTCAGTGGTGCAAACTCAACGATCCTGGGGTGGGGAAGGGGAGCCAGGGCACAGTATATTCCCATTGGGGTGCCGGGCTCTCCAGATCCACTGGGTCAATGTACTGGACAGTGGGCTATAAAATTTTCTTTCCTCTTTTGTACCTGGTTTCAAATAATGGCACTAGTCTTGTACCTGAATTGATACAATAACGTGTAAAATGTTCATTCTGTACTGTTCCTGTCCTATTGATTTGCTACTGTACAATGGAACTAATGCTTGTGTTATAAGTGAAAACTTTCAATAAAAAACTATTTGAAAGAAGTTGTAAATCAGCCACTGTCTGCTCACATTCTTGACATTGAGGGCCAAGCTGCCTACCTGTCCAGCTGCATTTTTCCAAAGTACACACCAAGAACGCCAAGTCTGGTAAGAAGAGCTGATTGGCTGCAGCACATTAGCTCTAACTGGAAGCTTCCCAGGCAGAGATCTTTTGTTTACCTGGGGAAGTAAAAGAGGGAGTGATCTGGCTTCTGCTGCACAGAGTGGCTGCAGGTCCAGTAAAGAGCCACTGTACTAGATTTGAAGCTGTCATCAATGTGACATGCCAGAGTGTGGAACAAAGCCCATTTCTGCGGGATGCCGGGAAAATGTTGGGATGGTTGGAAGGTATGGGTTTGTAGCAGTACTTGTAACAGTGTTTGTGGTTGTGCTTGTGATAGTGCTAGTTATGGCTGTATATGTGACTTTTAACAGTGCTTGTATCTGTGCAATAGTGTTTGCTATGGCTTCACTTATACCTTTGGATTGTTATGTGGCCTGTAGCAGTGCTTGTGACAATGCTTGTGGCAGTGCTTGTTATGGCTGTATATGTGTCCTGTAGCAGTATTTGCTGTGGCTGTACTGTATATGTAATAGTGCTTGTAAAAGTGCTAGTGATAGTGATTGTAACAATGGTAATGGTTTAAGAAATGTGCAGGTGGTAAAGCAATTAAATGAACTTCACACAAAGGGAGGGGATGTGTAAGGAGGCAGCTGAGTATTTAAAGAGGAAGTAAACTCTACTACTGCCTTTTACCTATAGGTAAGCCCATAAGGCTTACCTATAGGTAGTGTAAATATCTCCTAAACATGCACCATTTAGGAGATATTTACTGTACATGCAGCCAGTGAAATCATAACAAACGGTGTGCCAAGAGTTTGCATATACCTTCAAATCTGTGTTCCACAGTGAAATCGGACAAAAGTTGGCAGGTGTGGTAGGGTCCTTACCTGGCTTGGGTATAGTGACCACTTGTGCTCTCAGCATCTCCAGGGCAAAGAAGGAGGTATGCATAGCCTTAGAAAACACAGGGATCATGTCGGGAACTAGAATATGGGCAAACAGCTTGTAATATTTATTTGGAAGGCCATCAGGTCTAGGAGATTTGCCAGTTGGAGGGATTGAATAGATTTGGTGATTTCCAGATCAGATATGGGGGCACTGAGAGACTGGAGCTGCTCATCAGTAAGTAAAGGGAGATGTAACTTAGCCAAAACATTTTGGATGTCGGGTATTGAGGGTTGGGGGTATTGGGGTCCTCATGGAGATTATAGAGGGCACTGTAATAATTAGCGAATTCATCCGCTATTTCTTGTGGGTTGGTTATCTTGGATGTGAGGGTGAGATGGATTAGGTGGGAGATCCTCGATTTCGCTTGGGTGGTTTTTGGTCTATGGCTAGGTATTTCCCAACTCTATTAACATTTGCATAGTGATTGAGCTTGAGAATTCTGAGGTGTCGGTCATATTTTTCTGCTTAGTGTGCCCTCAGTTCTCCCTTGAGCTTGGTGAGGGTAGTCGAGACTGATTGGGTGGGAGATCACTTGTTTAGGGATTTGAGAGTGTGGATTTCTGAGAGAAGCTTAGAGAGCTTTAAGTTGAATTGTTGTTTGGCTTTGGCCCCTTGTTGTATACAGATTCCCTGGATATAGGCCTTATGGGCATTCCAGAGAACATAGTGGTCAGATACAGAGTGGGCGTTGGTGGAAAAGAAGTCCCAGAGATGCTAAGATATTACTTTAGAGACACCATCATCTTGCAGCAGTTTAAAATTGCAGCATGTTCTGGAACAGGGTTCCTGCTAATCTATTGATATTGGTCAGTAACAAATAAGTTAATGCATGAATAGGAATGATGGTTGGAGGAGAAGAATGTGTAATCTCACTCACCAGTGTGCTGACACCTCTGGATATCATATACTGTACCCCTTCAGAGATGAAAAAGATTTTGCAGAGATAAAGATCTCACTTTGGAAGGGGAGCTGGATTCCAAGTACAGGTCCACCGTCATGTTGAAATCCCCACATTATAATAATAATAATTGGCCATATTTAACAGTGGAGATTAGCTTAAAAACCTTGTGGAGGAATCTCAACTGGTGGGTATTGGGAACATAAACAGAAACAATGGTGTATGGTTTAGAGTTCAGGTCTCCAGTAAGGACAGCGTATCTGTCATTGTCATCCAAAAGTAGGTCTCTGAGATGAAAATAAATAGATTTACCAATTGCAAAGAGGACCCCCCTTTTCTTCTCCGAGGTGTGCAGATATTCCCTGTGTGTGCACTTTGGAGCAGCTCCTTTCCAGAAATGGGTTTCCTGGGTTTCCTGGACACAGAGGGTTTCCTGGACACAGAGGATGTCAGCTTTGGCTTTGGAGGCTTTTCTAGAGAGGGAGAATCTCTTGCCTGGATGGTTGATGCCCTTGGCTTTGGAGGCTTTTCTAGAGAGGGAGAATCTCTTGGCTGGATGGTTGAGGCCCCTGGCATTGAAAGATAAACATTTCAGTGACATGGCCGGAATGTATCAATAAGCTGGTGATGTGTAGAGGCTGACACACAGGAAAAGCAGAACAAGGTCAAGGATATTAAGGTGTAACATAATTGAGAAGATGAGGGATGAACCACGTGTGGGCCGTGAGGAAGAGGATGCAGGTGTAAGAGCCGATAGCCGATGAGATGTATCTGTACTGTAGAACCAGAGAACTGGTAAGAACATGTGTCCTTAAAGTAATAGAAGAAACTGAGAAAGTCTAAAAAAAGGGTCCATAATGGGGATCGTTCTCAGAGGTAGGAGAATTCCATAAACAACAGCGAACGGGGGGACCAAAGAAAGAAGAGAAGGCCAACTCGGAAACAGGGAATAGATATATGATGTAGACAAGAACAGTTCAAGAACCTCCTGGTGAGTTCGTTTTTGAGGATCTCTGTTCTGTTTATCAGTTTATCTTTGTGCAGTTACTAATGAACCCTACTACTTAATTCCAAATATGCTTTTTTAAGGCCCTGTTCCCATATAGCTCAATGATCTATCTTTTATTGCACTGCAAGAACTTAGGTCCACCGCTAGACATGTGCAACTCGTTTTGTTATGAATTGAAATTCCTACGAAATTTGCTTGATTCAGAGATTTGGATGTATCCGAATCTCCAAATCACAACAGTACTGAATTTCAACTAATCCGAAATAATTATAACAAAAACAATTAATTCACTTGTATTCATTTGTTTCATTTGCATGACATGATGTGATGGTTTGGGCCTTTTGTTAATGATTTAAGCATTCAAAATAACGTAAAGACATAACAAATGATTTGAATTGATTCAATTCTAATAAGATTATTTTTGTATTGGAGTTGAGTGACCATATGTTGGGCATGGGGAAATTAATTCAAGTTAAAGTGGTTGCAAAGCCGCCCCCACCCCCCAAAAAAAAAAACCTGCAAAGCAAAAGCATAATGAGCTAGTATGCAGCGCATGCTAGCTCATTATGAAACACTTACCTCGGAATGAAGCTGTCACAGCAGTCTGGGCACACTGCTGTGACCGGTGACATGCTTCTTCCATGCCTTCGGCTCCATCCAATCACAGCGCAGGCTCCAGGCAGAGCTGCGCTGACATCACTCCCGCGCATGCACATGGGAGCCGGCATTTACGGTACGAATACAGAAGAAATGGCACCCTGGGCTACCCCGGGTGCCGATTCTTCAGTGCACATGTTCCGATGACGTCGGCACATGCAGTTACAGGGAATATCTCCTAAACCATACAGGTTTAGGAGATATTTCCTGGACCTACAGGTAAGCCTTATTGTAGGCTTACCTGTAGTTTAAAGTGGTTTAAAGTGACTTGACTTGACAACCACTTTAATAACATCTCGAATGAAAACAGAACTTTCGAAAATACGAATCAATTTAGAACAATGAATATATATGTTCCAAAAAACAAATCATTGTAATGATTATGTTGAAATATAATTATTTACTTTATAAATGAAACCGAAATGAAACAAATGTTTCCATTGTACACATATCTAATCACCGCTAAGACACACAGAAAACAATTGCTTTCTATATGTTTTATCCCCCAGGGTGCATTGCAGTGAATTGTGATAAAATGCAGCGCACTAGACAGGATCGGATTTCACTGTACAGCAATGCAATGCACTGCACTGCTGTACAGTGACATGAATGAAGTGTCACTTTTGTACACTTCAGATAAAGTTTGTACAAAAAAAGAAGAGAGTGTGATGCACTGCAATGCACATGACATCACCCCCTACGGTCAGCTCACTGCAGTCAGTACGTACAGCTGCCAGACATTAAACCGCTGCAAATGTCCGTTGTGTGAATGGGCCCTAAATGGTATCAATGACTTTGGGCAAATTTTATTTTAATTTTGTTGTTTTAAGTTGTTACACATATTTTCACAGTTTATTCGCCACATTTATTTTACAAATCAACTTTAAATATAGGGTGCATCTATGCCATAAAGCATTATGGATTTTCTCCTGAGAGCAAGCTTTTAGATTGTCTCTTTCTAATTTAATTTCAATATGGCCACAAATTAATACAAAAGGCTAAGTGATGCAGATAAAGAAAATATGAGGTAATTTTTCTGTGTAAATTTCAGTTTAAAATATTCAGTTTAGTATACAGCAAGATTTTTCCAGAAAAGCAGTGAAGATGGTAAATGTATGAAATACATGAAAATAACCTAGATATTTCATGTTTGTTATGTATTATATAAAATATTTGATATTCATAATTTTATTTATATGCAAGTACCATTGCTGAGCTGTCTTTCTGAAAATGCTGTTTGGCTGGCTGTACCTGACTTTAATACCTTCTGAGTAACAGGTCCAGGAAAAGCTTAAAGCACAGAAAAGTTAAACCAAAAATGTAATATATTGCATCTTGCCAATTCTTGGATGTGATGGCTGAATTATTTTTTTAGGCTTTTTTTCCCTCCATTTTCACCTGGTGATCTGGCCATTAACACACCTCCTGTATTACAGTGCCCCCACTCTTGATGAATGAGAACATCTTTAGACAGAAACATTGTCAGACTGAAAAGCAACAGACTTACTGGCCAGATCACCAGATGCAATTAAAAGAAAGAATGCCTCAAAAAGAAAACCAATAGCTAATAAAAATGGGTAAGCTGCAATATAATAAATATTTGCTTTTGTGTTTAATACTGCTTTAAAACTGCAGGTTTGTATGTATTAAAGAAGTTGGTTCAGCATTGCAGCCAGGCAAATAAGAGTTTTCAAAGGAATACATTAGATAACTTTTCTGTAAATGAGCACATTATTTTTCTGAATAGTGTGGAAGGTAAAATTATGTTTTTTTGTACTACTTTTAGTCCAGAGTATGCACATGGAATACAAAAGAATTTAGTCTTTAAAACTTTGGGTCATATTAAAAGGTCAAGGAACTTGTGAAAGCAGAATTCTATTGTGTGTCAAGTTTTATGAATTATGGCTTATTTATTCTTGAATGCTTATACAATCCAAAATGTTTTAGCAGGTTATGGTGGACCTTTGAAAACTGAAAGCTTTTTCTTAATTTTTTTGTATAAAAGGCACATTTCATTATAAAAGAACAGTTATAAAAGAACAAACGCATTCATTTTTTCAAGACATGCCAGGAAAAAAAGCACACATTTTAGATAAGTAGGATAAAAAAGATGTTATAGACCACAAATATAGTTATATATTTGTCTGCATTTATTTTATACATATTGTTGTTGTTTTTACAATTTTTTGGAAATGAATTTGGATACCCTACATGCCTATCTGATAGAAATTTCTGTGGATCTAGTGTACCAAAGAATAATGCCTTTTTTTAGAGAAGTGATAATGTGTTTTCACCACACTTGTAGAATGTCTCCTGTGAGGATCCTATTGTGGCCACTTCAGCCAGATGTAACAGGAAGAATGTTTTTTCTACCTATATGGGATGACTGCATTTTTTTTGTCAAATTTGTTTATTAAAATTTAACAAATTAGAAGACAAATTCAAAAGCAATACAGGAAAATAACATGTTAGGGTACAATAGAAGAGTATATTTCCTTAATATAACTGAAAATGAATTATGTCCCATAATTTAATCATAGGATTGGTAACTCCAAGAGACAATTCCATATATTATGTATATTATTTAAGAGAGACTAAACACAAACATGAACAATGATAATATAATGAAGTTTCAAGTTAATAGAGCGATTACTGCATCTTTAACAAAGCATGAGAAAAACTAGGTGGTTGGTAGCAATATAGCATTTTCTCAAAGCTATCAGCCCCTGCATAGAGATCAAATGTTGCCTGAACACAGCCAACATAGTGAAAATGGCATCCATTACAAAATAAATGCCTGTGTGTTCTCTGTACCAGGCATGACTACAGCTATAGACCAGTGGTGGCTCAGATGATACTTTATTGTTACTTTATTGTCCCAAGTGCTATCTCCTTAAACTACTTAATACCTGACACAGCCTTCTGGATCTGTTGGAGTCTGGCAGATGGCACAGTGGAGTTGATTTACTAAAACTGGAGAGTGCAAATCTGGTGTAGCTGTGCATGGTAGCCAGTCAGCTTCTAACTTCAGCTTGTTCAATTAAGCTTTGGCAATAAAACCTGGAATTGGAGAGTGCACCAGATTTTGCACTCTCCAATTTTAGTAAATCATCCCCAGTGCTCTACATATATTCACATGGGTCCCTATCCTCAAAGACCTTGCAATCTAAGGTCCCTAACTCACATTTATACATACATTAACTAGGGCCAAATTAGATAGAAACCAATTAACCTACCAGCAGATCTTTGGAGTGTGGGAGGAAACTGGAGCACCCTGGGGAAACCCACACAGGCACTGTGAGAACATGCAAGCTGCAGGCAGGTAGTGCCATGGTTGGGAAAAAAACAACAATACAGTCTGGCTGCAGCATACACACTGATCAAGACTGGGAATGCAATCCCTGTATCTTCTGAGACTGGGTGTATAATATATATTTATTCTGGAACATAAATTATCTCAGAAATTATTAGTCAGCAGCTTATAGAGTATTATTTTTTCAGAACCTACAGAAAGACTGATATATTTATCTTTGAAACTAGCTGGTAAGCTCTAATCCAAGAGTACATTTATATTAAGATTAAGATGGCTCAGGATAAGCTAAAGCAATTCATGATATTTTAGGAAATGCCAGATATAGAGACAAATATAAGCACCTATATTTCAGGCTACAAATACAGATAAAAAAAAAATCCTTACCTATCTACGTTTTCATTTATAGCTCCCTATTTTATTAGTTGCCAGTTACTGTATGTTTTTTCTGTGATCTCATATCGAGCTTTAACCACTTCAATACAGGACGTTTATACCCCCTTCCTGCCCAGACCAATTTTCAGCTTTCAGCGCTCTCACACTTTGAATCTCAATTACTCTCTCATGCTACACTGCGAGATATTGAAAGTGTGTCTGGTTTATTATATGTGAATAAACCCAATAAAAATGGTTTCTATCCATCTTCATATCCGAAACCGGTTTTAAATACCTGTTTTTAATGAATAAACGTTTTAAAATAGTGTCTTTGATTTTTTTTCACAAAAAAAAAGTTTTAAAAGCGTGAAAAAAGTTAATACAACGTTTTTTATTTTTTGGGTCTCCAAGAATTTATGGTGGTTTTCTTTCGAGATAAACACACTTTTTTTTACTATGTTTAAAACAAACCCACGTCACATCGTACTCTCTCATTAACTCTAAGTTTCACACTCTCGCGACTTTCGACTTTTAACCAGACCCGTCCTTCCCCCATATTTGCAGGACATAACTTCACCAATTTCGAGCTATACTCTAGTGTCTTTTTTGTATGTCATTGACCGTTGATTATTTTATCCCTCGATATTTACTTTTGCATCTATCCATTCCTAAAAAAAAAATAGACATAAACATCGGACTTTATA
>BLSH010239983.1:359487-371673 GCA_018402905.1 Glandirana rugosa
GTAGTCTTATGGGCTCATGGACAGTGGACGGGTAGTCTGATAGGCTCATGGACAGTGGTCGGGTAGTCGCATGGGCTCATCTCGGATAGTCTGATGGGCAGGTGACAGGTACTCGGGTATTCTGATGGACAGGTGACAGGTACTCGGGTACTCTGATGGACAGGTGACAGGTACTCGGGTACTCTGATGGTCTGGTGACAGGTACTCGGGTACTCTGATGGTCTGGTGACAGATACTCAGGTACTCTGATGGTCTTGTGACAGGTACTCAGGTACTCTGATGGTCTGGTGACAGGTACTCGGGTACTCTGATGGGCTGGTGACAGGTACTCTGGTACTCTGATGGGCTGGTGACAGGTACTCGGGTACTCAGATGGGCAGGTGACAGGTACTCGGGTACTCAGATGGGTTGGTGACAGGTACTCGGATACGCTGATGGACAGGTACTCGGATACTCTGAATGGGCAGGTGACAGGTACTCGGGTACTCTGATGGGCAGGTGACAGGTACTCGGGTACTCTGATGGACAGGTGACGGGTACTCGAGTACTCTGATGGACAGGTGACAGGTACTTGGGTACTCTGATGGACTGGTGACAGGTACTCGGGTACTTTGATTGGCAGGTGACAGGTACTCGGGTACTTTGATGGACAGGTGACAGGTACTCGTGTACTTTGATGGACAGGTGACAGGTACTCTAATGGGCAGGTGACAGGTACTCGGGTACTCTAATGGGCAGGTGACAGGTACTCGGGTACTCTGATGGAAAGTTGACAGGTACTCGGGTACTCTGATGGACAGGTGACAGGTACTCGGGTACTTTGATGGACAGGTGACAGGTACTCTGATGGACTGTGACAGGTACTCTGATGGGGTGGTGACAGGTCCTCTTTATTGGGGGGGTGATCGGTGTGTGACAGGGAGAACCACGGTAACAGCTCGTTAACGCAGTTTGTTTACATCACATGACCGGCTTTGATTGACACAGCCGGTCACGTGGTAAAGAGCCAAATCTATTGGCTCTTTACACGGATCGGAGCTGGGCTTTGTCCGAGCGGCATGCACGTGAGGCTCCTTTGTGACCGGCTGTGATTGGACACAGCCGGTCACGGGGTAAAGAGCCAATTTTATTGGCCCTTTACCCCGATCTGGGAGGGACACAACCCCCGGCAGACGAGCGATCGCAGCTGTGCGGGCCCCTGGGGGCCCGCAGTAGCGGCGAGAAGTGGAGGACATCATATGACGTCCTCCCGGATCGAGGAACAGTCCCTGCCGACGTCATTTTACTATGTGTCGGTAGGGAACTGGTTAAGCAGCTTGTAGTAAGCAAGAGGATGAGTAATTGCAAGTCCCATAGTTCTTGTACTTTTTCTTTAAAGTGTTTGCAAACCCTAATAAATAACCTTCTATACATACCTCCCATCGAAAAATGTAAATACTGTAGTGAATGTGTTTTAAAGTTGTCAGCAGTGAAAGCATAGCATTTACTGAGATATTTTACCACTCTCTGTGCCCTCTTTGCACTTCTTGTAATACTGTAGGTTGAAAGCTGTAAGCACATGCTGCCAATGTTTGCTGAGAATGACATAACACAGAAAAAATGGTAATGTTCTTAAGTTTTTGCCAAGCATTATTATGATTCCTGTGGAGAAATCATTGCTACCTTCTCTACAAGGGTATTGTATTGGCTGAGAAATATATCTGATTATAGTCAGTGGAGTGTGGACATCCAGTAGATTTATCCTACACAAGGGCAAGATGTATGTTCTGAAGGATTTATAAGTTTCTGTCCTCGGCAACTGGTGAATAAACTACATGCCATCCACTAGAGGGTATTATAACAGAAAGACCTGCATTCCACAGAAGGGAGTGACGTCAAAAAGTGCAGAGTGATCAAGAGCAACCTATATGTTTCAACACTCCTAGAACCAAGGGTTTAACTAAACAACATTATTTTACCAAAGAATCAAAATGGAATGTGAATAATTTTCTCATGTTTCCCTCCTGTAAAAAGACTGTGGTGGGACAGGGTCTCCTTAAGATTGTTACTTATACTAGGCTAATATTAGGGAACATACCCTTCTCTCCATTCCATTTTGAGGTAGAGAGTGTCAGGGCTGGGCTCAGCTCCCCCTTCTCAGAGCAAGCTGCTCAGCTGAGGGTTCATTTCCAGTTTCAGCTTCCACACTGTCTCACCTGATGACCATATCCTGCCTCGTTAAGCCAGCTCTGCTGCTATATAAACTGCCTGGATCAGATCGCAGATGCCTTCGCCTTGGTCAACATCTCTGGAGAAATAGACTATTTGACCTTCCCTTCTGGTTACCCAAACTGTTTTGACCACGTTTACTCTGTTTATAACAGTTTACCTTTTTATTAAAAAGTGTGATTTTACTGCAATTCTGTCTTTGTCTGATTCATGGTTCCCAAGAGTAGGCGAAGGCCATGAATTCAGAAAATGCAGTCAATCCACTTGCTGGTAATATTTTTTCCAGATTGAATGAGCAGGATCACGGTATGGATCAGTTTGCCATAGCGTTACAGACGCTCCTGAATCGCCTGGTTCCTCCTATGATGGCTGTTCCGGCACAACCTGTGTTGCAAACCGCTCCTGTTGATGCTCATGTCTCTGTGCAGGCACCCACCTCAAATATTACCTCTATAAGGGGTGTGTCTGGTTCTGCTCCACTTCCCCAGCGATTTGGGGGTGATCCAGTTTGATGCAGAGGGCTTCTCAACCAGGTTGGGATATACTTTGAGGTACTGCCCCAGGCATTCCCTATGGACAGAAGCAAAGCAGGCTTTGTGATTTCTTTGCTTCTGACAGAGACTTAGCCTGGGCAAACCCTCTATGGGAGATGCAAAAACCTGTTGTTACCAAAGAGTTTGTGCCCTCCTTTAAAAGGGTATTTGACGTTCCTCCGCACGCTCCACTATCACTGCCAAAAGTCTCATGTCCATCAAGCAGGGTGCGAGAACAGTTGCAGATTACGCCATTGAATTCCGTACTCTGGCAGCAGAGGTTGCTTGGAACAATGAGGCTCTCGTGGCTGCCTTTTCTCATGTTATCTTGGATAACATCAAAGATAAGATAGCAGCCCAAGACATACCCACTAAGCTAGAGAGGTTGATCAGGTTTGCCAGTCTCATTGACTCCAGACTCAGAGAGAGACCTTCCTTTAAGGAGTGCTTGCGAAAGCCTCCTGTATGTTTGGCTCTTAGCTTTGTAGTCCCACTGTCAGGACAACTGGGGTCAGGTGACAGGTGCGCACTGCTGGGGTAGGAATCACACAGAGGGTGCGAAGCACACCACTAAGGTTGTGGACCTATAGCTGACTGCTGCTAATGAGTTCCAGCTGGTATGGGAAAAGGGGCCGCTGGAGCACGGACACTGGAATACAGGGAGCTAGTGCATCGGTTTCCCCAGAGCGTGGAGTCTAAAAGCCAGTAGATATTCACCAGAGGTGGTGAGGATGCAATTGGCTGCAACTGGATCCAGGTCATGGCCCCCGGGTCCCCTAGCTTATGGTCAGCTGGCTACAGATGGAAGAGAGGAAGCAGCAGCGCAGGAACAGCAAAGGATCGTCAGTGACCTAGCAAAGGGTCAGGGCCACTAGCAGATAGGAGAAACAGAGAACAAGCCAAAGATTGGAGTATCAGGCAGGCAGGGATAAACAGAGAACAAGCCGAAGATCGGGGTATCAGGCAGGCAGGGATAGTCAGAACAAGCCAAAGATCGGTAACTGGAGCATACAACAGGAACAACCACACACAAAGCCAAACACACACAACCTTGATCGGCAAGGAGGCTTTGCAGCACATGGTCTAATATAGTGTTTGCTTAATTGGAGGCTGGGGTGGAGTTCACTGAGAGGAGATTACTTAGACCACAGGTGGTGATGCGAACAGCCTCTAAGCTGACACAACCAAGAATGGGAGAGCCTTTAGGAGGAGGGAGAGATTGTGCCTTTATTGTAGCCAGGTGGGTCACTTTTTGAAGACTTGTCGTACCCATCCGGGGGGAATACTTACCCCTGAGGTCCTGTAGGGGACAGACCTAAGGTGGCGTTGTTTTTAGACTTGTGCATGGCTGAAATTGTTTGTTTCGGAAATTCAAAAAATTCGGAATTCAGAAATTCGAAAATACCAAAGAACATTTGAAATAATAACTAACTAATGAATAACTATAAAATTATAGGTATTGGAATGTCCTTGAAAATATGGCTGTTAGCGATATATTTTATATTTAAGTTCACTAACAGCCATATTTTCAAGGAAATTCCGATACCAATAATTTAATAGTTATTTCTTATTATTTGAAATGTTCTAAATAAGAAAGAACATTTAAACTAATAACTAGCTAATAATTTTTTTTCATTAAAACAATAAAATTTTATTGAGTTTACATTCAAGAAAGTTACATGCTGCAGGTGATTCATACATACATTCATTTTGAGATACATCATTGACGTATATAGTTCAGACAATTCCTAGTACAGCAGTAGAACAAAGATCATGCATCAGAACAAAAAAAAACGTGAAACCTTGTTATAGGTTGTGAGACCTCCCTTTTGGGAAGGGATCATCCGCAACCCCTACTGGGAACATACTGTGGCAGATTCAGTGTATGTGGGTAGAGGTTATAACAGGATTCCCTGTGTAGATTGGCATTAGCTTAAATCAGAAAGTAGGGAATGCTTAACAAACTAGGTATTATACTGGCATTGTAAGAGTGATTCACAGGTTATAGCATCGTACCTGGCTTAGTGTAATTCTAGTGGACTATTTAGTAGTCCTTTTCTTTTTCCGTAGTAATTATGTGGGAAACTAGCTAATAATTTATTAGTTATTATTTCAAATGTTCTTTCTTATTTCTGAATTTCCGAAATTCAGAAATTCCCAAATAAGATAGAACATTTGAAATAATGATAAATAACTATTAAATTATAGGTATTGGAATTTCATTGAAAATTTGTCTGTTAGTGAACTTAAATATGAAATTTATCACTAACAGCCATATTTTCAAGGAAATTCCAATACCTATAATTTAACCCCTTCAGATCCGCGCTATAGCCGAAAGACGGCTACAGCGCAGATCTCAATTTCTGGGTGGAAGTCCATGGACGTCCCGCCCTTGTTTGCGCTCCCGGCACACACTCACAGGCGGCCCGCGGGCCAGGTGGACTCGATGTCCGCTCGTGACCCATGATCATCTGACAGAGCTGCAGAATGGGGAACTGCCAATCTAAACATGGTGGTTCTCCGTTCTGTGAATGGGGACATAGCAGATCTACTGATCCCTGTCACTGGGATCAGTTAGATCTGTTATGTCCCGGCCAGACCCGCCCCCACACAGTTAGAACACATGCAGGGAACACAGTTAACCCCTTCACTGCCAATGACATTTATACAGTAATCAGTGGGCATTTAAATTTCTGATCGCTGTATAAATGTCATTGGTCCCAAAAAAGTGTCAAAAACGTCCGACATGTCCGCCCAATATCGCAGTCCCGATAAAAATCACAGAACGCCGCCATTACTAGTAAAAATAACAAAATAATAAAAACGCCATAAATCAATTCCCATAGTTTGTAGACGCGTTAACTTTTGCGCAAACCAATCAATATACACCCGATATATGCGTTTGTAGGTCACGCGCCAATGGTGTTACTGTTTGTGGAACTGTTTAGCAGCTGCTGTTGTACCTATATTTATAGGGAGTTTCTGTATTGTTGATGTTTAAGCAGCGCTTTGCTAATTTAGACAGTAATTAATCTTTTAGTTGTTGTTGCTGTTGTAGCCCATGTGTCAACTTGTAAGTGGGTGTTTGGAGGTGACCATATAATGATATTAAATTGATAAAATAATGCAATAATAAATATGATAAAATGGAATCAATAGAATTCGCTATGTTAAATCTAGCTCCTTCTACAATAAGTGCTGTAGTGCTCTGAGGTGGGGTTTAGATTGTAAACATAAACCAAAGTGCCAGTGCTTTGAGCGTTGCCAATTCTATGAGTTTTAACAATAATGTGTTTTCTGAGTGCTGCTGTAGCCCATGTGTCTACTTATGATAGTCAAACAATATTTAAATTCACAATGAGTTCTGGATCCTTATATAACTATATCCAATAGGCTAAAGGTGCTATATTGCTCTCAAGTGCTATAAAAGGTGCAAGTATCAACCAAAGTGCTGGTGCAACATAAATTATAAATTGTAAATATTTCTGGTTCTAAACATATTCAATCATGCAGTCCATTATTTATCTGTGAAATCTTCCAATCTTTGGTAAAGTGCTCGTGCCGTGCCTTGTGTGATTTAGATAAGAAGGTATTTTCGGGTGTTATACCCCACTTACCAGATCCTGTTGACTTTCCAACCTTATGGTGTGGAAAAGTCAACTTGCGCTTTTGGTCTATGATCCGACCATGGATATACGCCTCCTGATCCCGTGCTCCGTCTTCGCTCCCGGTGGTGTTATGAAAAAAAGGAAATACTCCTCATCGCGTAAAATATCTCCACTTTATTGGCCCATTAAAAGGTAACAAGTAAAAGATGGCAGAATAGGATAAACCGATCAACCCTCCGGCCGAACTCTATCCGTGACCGCCTGGTGTCTCTCTGCTTCAGTTTGCGTGTCACCTGTATCCGTCTCTGGGGCTGAGGACAGGAGGAGTCCAGAGAAGTGCAGGCTCGTCCGGGCGGTCTGCGTGAGAGAAAACAGCTGAGCACGCACAATACACTGCACACTTCCTGGATGGGAGGGGAGGAGGGGGGGCGTACACATGTGGGGAGAGGAGGGACAATGTTTGTTTAAAGATGAACACCAGGAATTGTGCAGGCACAATATGAATTAAGTCTAACAAGGTGCATACCACCTTATTTCTTTAATTTAGATCTGACAGTTTTATGACGCTCCCTATCACTACACTTCGGGGCTCTTAGAAATGAGATGTCTGCTCACACACACCATCTCTGCCCACCCCTCCCCTCTGCTACCAATTCCCAGAATCCTTTGTATTTTGTGAGTGTGTTCACAAAATACAAAGGCTTCTGTGACTGAGCAGCAGAGGGGAGGCACAGCTGCTGAAGAAGCTGAGACCAGAAGGTACATAGTCAGAGCTCCAGAACTATAGTGACAGCTGTCCTTATGGAGGGAGGTGGCAAGCACCTCTTTGGACTTAACTCATAGTATGCCTGCGCAATTCTCAAAATGATTGGATTCCTGGAGTATTGCTTTAACTAATGAATGTAAGATGATTTCATATCAGAATGCAGAGCTGCATACTGATGTGATCTGAAGTGAGGGGGGGGGGGGGTCTGCTTTAATGAATTTGCAAACTCTTTAGGCTACAGCTGCTAGAAATAAGGCTATCAAAGCTGGGATAGGGGTGTTACTAGAATCATCCGAAGAATGCATTTTTTATTTACAGATATTAAAGGCCAATATTGTAGGGTTGCCAACTTATTGTTCAAAGCATGAGGATGACATTATACATTTCCAGGCAACAGAGGCTGCTGGTATATATTTGCAGATGACAGTAGCTGTCATTCTGCTGTCCAGGCATAATAGATTGGCAGTGAAAGTTTACTGACACTAGACGCTGGCATTGCCCTATTCTGGAGGCAATATAGGCTAGAATTATCTAGCAACAGATACAGTATTTTCAAAGTAAAGAGCTATGATTGTCATACTTAAAACACCAACATTTTATATGCATCCTAGATCCAGTATATGATTTCTCATTATTTGCCACATAGTCCTAATTAGCCAACACTGTGTAAAAGATCTAACACAGTTTACGAATATAGGAGAGGCTTAAAGCTGGACCTTCCAAAAAATAGATGAATACACAAAAACTACATACAGTAAGTAGAAGCTGTTTTATCTGTCAAATAATTATCTCTGTCTATCCAGTTGTAAGATGTACACAGCTCTGCCACACTACACAGCCTGCTCTGGTAGTACAGTAGACCTGATTTTTTGCTACTGAATTTCAGTAACACTTTCAGATCTCTTGTCCACTGCCAGCCTGTGACTAGACAGTGAAAAGAGAAGCAGCAGACAGATTAGTCACTCTGCTCTCTGCTCTTATCAGTATGCCCCTTGCACTGCAGCACAACTCTTGGGCTGTTTGAGCTACACAGTTGAGCTCTGCTGTACAGGGACTGCTAGCAAGTCAAATTCAGGTATTTCACAAATGTTTAATGTATTTAAAAATACATTAAAGGGTTATGGGTGAATACAGAGCAACATTAGTTTGTGTGTATTATACCTATCTGTAGTTCAGCTTTTGATACCATTTCTAAAACAATAATTAACCTATAATGGTTTTGGGCCTTTTTTGTATTTAATTTTAAATGTATATGAATTTTTTTAAATATTTTTCTGTTATTCATATTTTTTCCATTTTACAAATCCTTATCTTTACATGGCCAAAATCATAATGTACAGTATATGTGTACGATTTCCAGCTTGCAGGTGAAAATCATCAAAGCATTTCATTTTAAGTATTAACTGTCAGATAATATTGTTCACATATGCAGCAGGTGCACGCGTTACACAATTTCACATGCACAGGCCTGTATACGGGTACGTCGGTTCGCGCAGCAGAGCCGACCTGCCACAGTATAAGTGTGGCGGTTGTTCGGCAAGTGGTTAATGGCATCCCAGTCTTAGTCCATAGGGTTCAATATTGAACTGGACCACCCTTTGCAGCTATAATAGCTTCAACTCTTCTGGGAAGGCTGTCCACAAGGTTTAGGAGTGTGTCTATGGGAATGTTTGACCATTCTTACAGAAGTGCATTTGTGAGGTCAGGCACTGATGTTAGATGAGAAGGCCTGGCTTGCAGTCTCCGCTCTAATTCATCGCAAAGGTGTTCTATCGGGTCGAAGTCAGGACTCTATGCAGGCCAGTCAAGTTCCTCCACCCAAACTTGCTCACCCATGTCTTTATGGACCTTGCTTTGTTCACTGGTGCACAGTCATGTTGAATCAGGAAGGGGCCATCCCCAAACAGTTCCAACAAATTTGGGAGCATGAAATTGTCCAACATGTCTTGGTATGCTGACTCCTTATGAGTTCCCTTCACTGTAAGCCAACATTTCTGCATTAAAAATCCTTTTTTTTTTATTGGTTTTATGTAATATTCTAATTTTTGGAGATACTGAATTTTGGGTTTTTGCTACCTGTAAGTCATAATCATAAAAATGAAAAGAAAGAAATGCTTGGAATATATAATCTGTGTGTAACAAATCTATATAATATAGGAGTTACACTTTTTGAATTGGATTAATGAAATAAATTAACTTTTTCATGATATTCATTTTTTTTAGATGCACCTGTATATGTAAAGCACTGTCTAAATTGACAGCTCTATATAAGTACCTGGAATTAAAAAAAAAATAAAAGTACATACCACCCACTCAGACATTTGTTGTGAGGAGGTATGTCAGAATTCTAAAGTGTATTTTAGACACTTTGTATAAACTCCCCTATATATTTTCACTTTCCTACACAAATCAATGACAATAATGATTACACAAGTGACCAACAATCCTCTTTCTATGTTCCAGTTGCTTTAAAAAAAAATAAACACACACTGCTTGGTAGGTATGCATATAATTCAAACTGAAGGTTTATTTAAAGGGTAGAAAAAGACAGCTTTTAAAATAATTGTATCTTTTGTCTTGTCAAATGTATAACATTAAAAATATTAGAAATGAGTACTTGCTTTAAAAAAAGTTTTAACAGGTTTAAAACATCTTGAAAAAAAAAAAGAACACGATATGCAACAGAACAATCATGAAACACAACTGAGTACATTAGAAATGAGTACTTGCTTTATAAAAAGCTTGACGCTGTAATGATAAGAACATGAAGTGCAACAGAACAATCATAAAACATTAAAGGTATTAAAAAAAGAAGCGGTAATGTTGGAACCATAATATGGGGACCTCATAATTGAGTTAACATCCTACTTGACCCCATAAAAGAAATACCAAGAGAATTGTACAAATGTCCGTATGAGTTTTGAAGAAGCATGCTAAATTGTAAATTATATTCCACATGGTTAGATATGATTATCTGTTCATTTAAACTGAATTGTAATAAGATATTTAAATGTGGTTTAATTCTGCACTGCCATCAGACATTGCACCTTATGTTTACTTTAGGGCTGCAGAGAATGATGATACTGATTAAAGCCTTTTGTTTAATGAACAGGGCCTCTATGGGCTAGTGCCTATAGCACAAATATAAATGGGATCATTTTTTTATTATTTAGTTTTCCTCTGTTGGACACTTCTAGACATTGATGTCTAAATTCACTGTGAATTATATGGAAAAGATTGGCCCTAGGAAACGAAAAAAGTAAACCACTAAATATAGTTAAAACCATCTCTCCTTGATCTTGTTTATTGGTATGTACAGGAAAATCCCAATTGAAATGTTTTATATACATTTGGAAAACTGTACATTCTCAGCATCTTATCATTATTTTTCTTTGTAGTAAGAAAGTAGACAATCCTGTGTCATGTATATGTAGAGAAGGAATGCTTCTCTCTGCATGGAAGTAGCAGTTTCTATATTTTGGCCTGAGTCATAGCTAGAGCCCAGCAATCAGCATGGAGGATGAGTTTTACTGATTGCTGGGCTCTAGCTGTGACTCCCCGAGGGAGTACTGACCTTCTACAGAAAGAGTTCTTCTCTGCAGCCTAGTACAGGACATAGGATGTTCTACTCACAAGGAGGCTGCTTTTCAGGAAAAATAGAAATCATTTTCTTTGAAACTTCAATTGGTTTTCAACACTTATTTTTCCTGCCAGCATTTGTTTTCACCATGAAATGGTTGAGCCAGTACAAAAGAGTTTCATCATTCAGGTATGCCTAAGGCAGCATGATGTCTATATACAACTTGATCAGCCATACAATAATCTGCATGCCACAAACACAGCAACACAGAATTATTTCCTATAATACAACAACACACAAACTCCCAAACAAGGCATTTTACACTATCACTTAACAAATGGTACATGACTGCTTTGTGGGAAAGTAACATATAAATAATTACAGCTACCTGTTGTGTATGATAAATAATACAGTCGAGATAGCTTTAGGGAAAACACAGCCAGCTTATTCATCGTCCATCCACATACAGAATTCTGCTGAGGGTCCTGAGCACTGTAACCTGAGAAAATGTGACTGACAGAATGATTCTGTCAGATAGCTTTGCTTTTTCACAACATTGATTTTTGGAAGTTTATTTTGTCTGATCTAGTAAATTAGACAGGACAGGTACAATGTAGTGTAGGCAATATGTTATTGTATATTTAGATCTTGCATGACAAACTGATATTCAAGTTCTCCTGTGACCTTATCTCACTCTTTTGAAGTTTTTATTGCTATCCTTAAAGCCTATTTTTAGTCACAAATGAAAACACAAAAGTCAACATGCTGTAATCTTCTGGTCTGGCAGGGGTTAATAAGTCCATCTTTTCCATTCATAAATCACATTTCTTTTTTTTTTCCAAGAATTTTATTGAAAGTTTTTTTTTTTTTGAAACAAAAGACACGTATCACATTGTATCGGTGTATTATAAACAATATTGCATTATGACATACAAACATTAATAGTCAGTCATTGCAAAAAAGAAACATCATGACTTCAAACCAAGAAGGTTCCCTAAACAAAGTTGTAGGCTAGCTGAAGAGAGAAGAAGTGAGTGTTTAACAACACCTTTTCATGTAGGTAGTAAGTCAATCAATCAACGCCAATATTGTATATCTCAGTATTTTGGCAAAAAGCTGTCTTCACATTTGATTCATAGAAGCTATAGCATGGCTTCTATGAATGGGGGAGCTGGGCAAAAGGGTGGGCATAGTTGGCACTCTTGATGAGTGCCTGTCACAGGTCTGCCAGCTCTAGTGACCCACGCTGCACCAGAAAAGATTGAGCCAGTGGGTTGGGTGGGTCATAGAAGGAAGATTTTATCTAACGCAGGATCTAGCAGCACAAGGGACACATGCTCTTGACTGTTAGTCATGTTTCTCATGCACAAGACAAACATGTAACCTCTTGTGCGCCCTGGGAGCTGGATGGAGAGAATGGGGGGGGGGGGGCACTGGATCAGTCTTTCATCCGTGGACCATGGTCCAATGTACAAACAGAACACGTACTCT
>BLSH010239983.1:371683-386701 GCA_018402905.1 Glandirana rugosa
TCTCATGCACAAGACAAACATGTAACCTCTTGTGCGCCCTGGGAGCTGGATGGAGAGAATGGGGGGGGGGGCACTGGATCAGTCTTTCATCCGTGGACCATGGGTGGAAAGTCCAAGGTGTCTATTGAGGTCTCAGAAGGTGAAATGCTGGCTTTAGATGGCTGCAGGCTCTGAAAAGAGCTAGAAGGAACTATGTGCGGACATAGAACAGAAAAAGAGCAGCGCCAATCTAAGTGCAGCAGTATAAAAACATCTTTATTAAAAAGACAAATGGCAACTCACAAGATAAAAGCATTGTCAGTGCATGTGTGGCAATAGGCCTTGTGTACTGGCTGAGCTGGTGGCTTCCAGCACTTCCAGAAACTCAGATGGGGTCAGGAACCGCCGCTGACGTCACTACCAGATGCAGGGTGGAGTGGGAGGTGCTCGTGTTCGGAGCATTCGTGCTCCTTCCTCAGGCAATAGGGGCAGCCATGTTTGTGGTGACTTTTTATCTGTTAGGGGAGGGCGGGTCAGGGCGGTGATAAAGACTCCACCCACCCTGGTGTCATGTTTCCAGGATATGTGGTGATGTTTGGAAAGGGGCTGAGTTCTTCATGTTGAGTATGAGCGGCACAGTGGTGTAGTGGTTAACACTTTTGCCTAGCAGCAAAAGGGTCACTGGATCGAATCCTGACCACGACAACACCTACTTGGAGTTTGCATGTACTCAAACTGACTGGGAAGAGCGATCTTAATGCAAGGGGCGCTTCAGGGCAAGTTGGAAGGAAAAAAAAATTACAAAAGAAACTGAAAGTGGCTCTACTTGGATGTAGCCTCGCTTTACACATCCATTCCACATAAAGTAAGCTTACACAACACTTTCTCAATGAGGACTCTATGGTCAGCCCCTTTCCAAACATCACCACATATCCTGGGAACATGACACCAGGGTGGGTGGAGTCTTTAGCACCACCCTGACCCGCCCTCCCCTAACAGATAAAAAGTCATCACAAACATGGCCACCCCCTATTGCCTGAGGAAGGAGCACAAATGCTCCGAACGCGAGCACCTCCCACTCCACCCTGCATCCGGTAGTGACGTCAGCGGCGGTTCCTGAGCTCCATCTGAGTTTCTGGAAGTGTTGGAAGCCACCAGCTCAGCCAGTATTAGCGGCCACCAGTGTTCACTGCCTGCAGCCTGTCCTTGAAAGGAGTGGATGAACCTCTACACAAGGCCTATTGCCACACATGCGCTGACAACGCTTTTATCTTGTGAGTTGCCTTTTTAACAAAGATGTTTTTATACTGCTGCACTTAGATTGGCGCTGCTCTTTTTCTGTTCTATGTTTCTCATGCAGGTTTTTATTTTTTTCCTTTGTGATTAAACTTAGGTGTTAAAAGAGATGTGTGGGAATCTAAAAAACAAACATTTATGCTTACCTAAATGGCTGGAACAATGATCTGATACTGCAGCTGTCCCCTCTACATGGAGAACTGTGGAATTAAAGACCACTTATCACTTCGTTTTCACCCCCGCCACACTCTGCAGGAGTGTGGCCAAGGCTCGGGCGGACTCGATCTCAGCTGGCAAGCCACGATTGCCTAGCAGAGAACAAAAATGTGGGACCGCCGATGTAAACACGGCAATTCCCCACTCTCTCAGGCAGCATAACAGAGATCTACTGATCCCTGTCACTGGAATCAGTTAGATCTTTTATGCCCCTGGCAGCCCCCTCACAGTTAGAACACGCCTAGGGAACACACTTAACCCCTAGATTACCCCCTGCAGGTTAACCCCTTCACTGCCAATGACATTTACACAGTAATCAGTGGGTATTTAAATTTTGCTGTATAAATGTCATTGGTCCCAAAAAAGTGTCAAAAATGTCCGACATGTCCACCCAAATATCATAGTCCCAATAAAAATTACAGATCGCCGCCATTACTAGTAAAAAAAAAAATTGTAAAAACGCCCGAGATGAATTTTCATGGTTTGTAAACGTGGCAACTTTTGCGCAAACCAATCAATATAGACCGATTTTGCGTTTTTTTTTTCTCCAAAAATATGAGGAAGAATATAAATTGGCCAAAACCAATTAATAAATTTGTTTTTTATATTTTTTTGGATTTGTATTTTAGCAAAAAGTAAAAAATATTGTTTTTTTTTGCAAAATTGTTGCACTTTTTTTGTTTATAGCGGTGATCAGAAATGATGCAGAGGTGATCAAATACCACCAAAAGAAAGCTCTATTTGTGGAAAAAAAGGCTGCAAATTTTGTTTGGGCACAACGTCACACAACCGCGTAATTGTCAGTTAAAGCGACGCAGTGCTGAATCGCAAAAAGTGCTCTCGCCCTAACGTGGAAAATCCTTCCGGGGCTGAAGTGGATAACAGATCTTAACTTAAAATTTGTTGGATAATACCAAAAGGAAAAATAGAAAATCTAGTCAGTTATATTATTCATAATAGAAAACCAGACATCCCATTTTGCATGAAAAATATGCATGGAATCAAAAATTGGATGAAATATTCTTTCTGTTATCATAATGGCATTAATTCTGTCTTTAATTTGTGAGAAAGATACAGAAGGATTCTTCCAATTAAATGCTTTTTGTTGAATGCTGGCTTCCAGATTTTAATAAGCCCACTGCCTGCAGACCCCCACAACCAGGGTTGTCAGTAAGAGGCCCAGAGCCCAAAGCACCCCCCATGTTGAGGGCATGTGGCCTGGTATGGTTCAGGAGGGGGGACGCTTACTCACCCCCCTTTCTTGGCCTGCCAGGCTGCATGCTTGGATAAGGGTCTGGTATGGGATCTGGGGGGACTCCACACATTTTTTTTTTAATTTTTCTATTGTTGGCAATGGTATTGTATTGCAATTTAAATGTCATTTTTTCTATACATGGTACAGATGCGCCACTTTACAGGTAAACTAAGGGGACCTCCCAGGCATTATATTTAAAGGCATATTTAATTTTTATTTTTTCACTTTAACCACTTGCTTACTGGGCACTTAAACCCCCCTCCTGCCCAGACCAATTTTCAGCTTTCAGTGCACTCACACTTTGAATGACAATTACTCAGTCACGCAACACTGTACCCATATGAAACTTGCGTCCTTTTTTTCACACAAATAGAGCTTTCTTTTGGTGGTATTTAATCACCGCTGGGTTTTTTATTCTTTGTGCTATAATTAAAAAAAGACCGTACATTTTTGTTATAAAATTTAGCAAATTAGTAATTTATCTTCAAAAATTTTGGCCAAAATTTATAATGTTACATATCTTTGGTAAAAATAACCCAAATTAGTGTATATTATTTGGTCTGTGTGAAAGTTAGAGAGTATACAACCTATGGTGCAAATCACTGAAAATTGATCACACCTGATGTACTGACGGCATATCTCATTTCTTGAGACCCTAACAAGCCAGCAAAGTACAAATAGACATTCCAAGGTATCTAGTAAGTGGCATAGGGAGTTTTGTCATTTTTTCCCACAATTCTTTGCAAAACGAAGATTTTTTTTTTCAACAAAATTGTCATTGTAACAGATTATTTTTCTCACATGGCATATGCATACCTCAAATTACACATCAAAACACATTCTACTACTCCTCCTGAGTATGGTGATACCACATATGTGGGACATTTTTACAGCCTGGTCACATAAAGAGGCCCAACATTGAACTAGCACCTTCTGGCATTTTAGAAGCATAAATTACACATCTCATTTCTCAACCACCTATTACACTTCTGAAGGCCCTGGAGCATCAGGACAATGGAAACGCCCACAAAATTACCCCATTTTGGAAAGCTAACACCCCAACGTATAATCTATGAGGCATAGTAAGTCTTTTGAACGGTTCATTTTTTTCCAGAAGTTTTTGGAAAATGTGGGAAAAAAATGAAACCACATTTTTTTTACACAAAGTTGTCCATTTATAAGGTATTTCCAACAGATAGCATTTACATAGCAAAAATTACACCCCAAAGCACATTCTGCTACTCCTCCTGAGTATGGCAATACCACATGTGTGAGACTTTTACACAGCCTGGCTGCATACAGAGGCCCAACATGCACGGAAGACCGTCAGGTGTTCTAAGGACACATAGCATTACAAATACCAAGAATTGCACCCCAAAATACATTCTGCTGAGTAAAGGGTAAACAAAAGATTACCTGTGCTTTTAGGCAGGGACTTGGTCAGCTACAGCGAACACAATTGTCCAGGCAAACAACAGCGAATGCAATTGTCCAGACAACAGGCAGGTATACTGTCCATAGTACAGGCAAGGATACTGTCTATATACAGTATATACAGTCCACGGTCAGTGCAGGCAGAGATAGTGTCAACAGTGCCAAAATATTGGTCCTGGTAGTAGGACAGCAAACACAATTGTCCAGGTCACAGGCAAGAATACTGTCCATAGTCAATACAGGCAGCAGGCAAGGATACTGTCCATATACAGTCCAAGGTCAGTGCAGACAGAGATATTGTCAAAGGTGCCATAATATTGGTCCTAGTAGCAGGCAGAAACATCGTCCATAGTCCAGGTAGCAGCAGAGGTGTGGCCAGTTCATGCAGCAGGCAGAGTCATGATGGCAATAAGTCCTGCAGGCAGAAGCAGGGCCTCGGTCAGGACAGAATGGGGACAGGGGTAGAGGCTTCTCCCACCCAATCTCTTTGAAGCCTCTGAGTCTCCAGACCCTAATCTGGAAGAGAGAAAACAAAAACAATGTTTTCTTCTTCCAGAAAAAAACATTCTGGAGCCCCTCACATATGTGAGTCCCCCGTGTTGGGAATCCCACTACTCCAGTTGCAGGGTACAAGATCAGTCCAAGAGGCAGGCAAAAATCATGGTCAAACAGTCCAAGGTCAGTTCCAGATCAGGCAGAATCATTTACAAAATCGGTAGGCAGAAGCATGGTCGAATGACAAGCCAGGGTCAGTTCCAGAGCAGGCAGTGGCATAAGGGGTGCAAACTGGAAAAAGTAACCGAGAAATCATTAATAATTGACTAGGGTGTGATAACGCCGGAAGCAGTCACCTATGCATAGACCTGGTTGTGAAGGACACTGGGCACAATGATAAGTGGTGTCTCTTTTAACTCCTCTACTAGAGCACACCCGGCATCTTTTCTGGCGGTTTTGGCCTGTTTGTCTGGGAGGTATTTTATCAAGGAAATGGCGCTCGGAAAGTCTGCTACACACATCGGATCTGATATTTTCTGGTGGGCCGTTGGGGTATAGAAGTGTGGTGATGATATCCTCCTGGTAGCCAAGGAAGGGTTTGGAGTTTTCGGTGGAACTGAGATATATGACATAGGTATTGTATATGGCCAAATGAAAAAAATAGAGAGCAACTTTTTTATCAGTGGTATGTTCTTCTGGTAAATAAACAGGGTTCCAACATTTGATCATTTAGGTCGACTCCTCCCATGTACAAATTGTAATTGTGGATACAGGTTAGCTTCTGTATTGGGTCATTTCTTCTGGGGATGTCCACAAATGAATTGTTGTGTATAGGCAATAACAAGTATACATTCCTTCTGTCCCTCCACTTCACAGCCAGAATTTCCTCATTCCGCAGAATCGCCGTCTCTCCTTTTCTAAGCCTCATGTTGACGAGTCTTTGAGGAAAGCTCATCCAATTTTTTCTGGCTGTGCCACAAGCTGATGTACTCTTCCTGTAGAGGTTCCATAACAGGGGTAAACTTGTATAAAAATTATCGACATACAGGTGGTAGCCTTTGTCCAGGAGCGGGTAAATTAGTTGCCGAATGATTTTAACGCTTGCACCTATATAGTTTGGGCAATTAGGGGGATTGAGCCGGGAGTCCTTCCCTTCGTAGACTTTAAAGCTGTAAACATACCCCGTGATTCGGTCGCACAATTTGTAGACTTTCACCCCATGCTGGGCCCTTTTACTGGGGATATATTGTTTTATTCCCAGCCTTCCGCTAAATTTCACCAGGGATTCGTCAATGCATATATGCTGGTCCGGAGTAAATAATTGGCAAAATATTTCTATAAAATAATTGAGAATTGGGCGAATCTTATAAAGCCGGTCATAATTTGGGACATTTCGGGGAGGGCACTGGGTATTGTTGTTAAAATGTAGAAATCTCATGATCATGAAAAATCTTGTCCTGGGCATTATTGATGAGTAGACAGGCATGTGGTAGATGGGGTGGGTGGACCAGTAGGAGCAGAGTTCTTTTTTTTTTGTTAAGTCCCATGCAGAATGTAAGGCCCAAAAAAGTTTTGAACTCTTCCACCGTTACGTCTCTCCACTCATAGGGACGGGCATAATAGGAAGTTGGATTAGCCTGGATGAATTGATGTGCATATAGGTTGCACTGGGCTACAATGGATCGTAGCATGTCCTCCGTAAAAACTAAATCAAAAAAATGAATGGGTGTCCACCTGGACTCCTGGCTGGGCAGTGAAAGGGGGAATCCTAGCTTCTCCTGAATTTGGAGGAAGCCATAAGGGGTGCTGGAGTGAGTAGGGAAGGCCAGCATGGGACCTAATCCTTTGGGTCTGAGGTACAGTGGTGCTGGTGGATGGCACTGGGGTGCTGGTGGATGGCAAAGCGGTGCTGGTTGACAGTATTGCCTCCTCACCAATGCGCCTTCATCTGGCAGGCAGACAATATTCCTCATCTGAGTCCAGCTCTTATTCGCTACTTGAGACCGGATCGTAGGTCATATCATACTCAGGCTCAGACTCAGAGGAATCTGCAGGAGAGAGCCCCCATTGCTCTCATCGGCCGCAAGAATATTGTAGGCCTCCTCAACAGAAAAATACCTTTCTGCCATTGTTGCAGCACTAATTGGCACTGATGACACGTATGGCACTAATGAGGTGATGGGCATTGATGGCACGTAACACTGATGGGACTGATGTCAGGTGACACTGATGGGACTGATGTCAGGTCACACTGATGACAGATCAGGTGGCACTGATATGTGGCACTGGTGACAGGTTAGGTGGAACTGATATGTTGCACTGATGACAGGTCCGGTGGCACTGATGGCACTGACACATGACACTGATGACAGGTCAGGTGGCATTCACAAGTGGCACTGATTACAGGTCAGGTGGCACTTTGACATGTGGCATTGATTGATGGCACTGACACGTGAAACTGATGACAGGTAAGGTGGCACTTTATTATGACACGTGGCACTGATGGCACTGATGCTACATGGCACTAACAGGTGGCACTGATGATATGTGGCACTGACAGGTGGCACTGACAGGTAGCACTGGTGATATGTGGCACTGACAGGTAGCACTATGATGGGCACAGTTTTGGGCACAGTAGTGAAAATGGTGTGTTTTGACAACTCACAGCAGCACAGCAGCACGGATCGCTGTGTCTGTGTGAGGAGAGAAGGCAGGCAACAAGAGATGATCTCATATGTTTATATTTGAGATCATCTCTCATTGGATCCGCCGATCCAATGGCCGTTGTGATTGGCCACTTACCCTGATCTGTGATTGGCTGTGTCAAAGGGACACAGCGATCACTGAAATTCCGGGCAGTGTGCCCGCAATCGTGGGCGGGGGCGAGCAAAGGGGACGACGTCCCGGAAATTCAGATCCACGCTGGAGGCGTATTTTGGCAATAGCGCGGATCTGAAGGAGTTAAGCATCATTAAAACCACTGCTCCTTTAAAAACAATCTTTTTTAAAAGTTTTTGTTGCATTGGTAAATGTCCCCCAGGGCAGTAGCCTGACCCCCATACCATTTTTATGGCCAATAACTTGAATATAAGCCTTCAAAATAGGGACTATTGATTGTTCAAGTTTGGGTCCCATAGACTTTAATAGGGTTCGGAGTTTGGGTCCCAACTTTTGCGATGTTCTAGAATTCTAGCACAAACCAAGCCAGGGGGTGTTTGGTCCAACTCTACTGGTAAGAAGCTGATTACTGGCCATTTATTTCACAGTGCATGGTATATACTTTACTTGTGAGTGCATTTTAGGATGGAAATAAAGGGTTTTGAAATTCAAATACATATTGCGCTAGGAGTGTATCCCCCTTCTATATATGAGTGGCACCTGAAGTGGAGGCCACATTGACAAGCCTCTTAATTGCTTAGCAACTGCCCACCATAGATTTACTGTGGCAGGGCAGCCGCTCTGCGCCAGATCACGTACCTGGTATGAAATCTGACAGTTCTGGGTCTGGGGCACGCCTGGGGACCCACACCTGCTGTGATTGGAAACATCGGGAGCCAATCAGCGGGTCCAGCAGATGCGATTTCCACCGCAACCTGTCGATCGTTCAGGAGAAAGGTAGAACAGCGATCTGCCTATGTAAATTAGGCAGATCGCTGTTCTTTAAGAGGGAAATGTGCTGATTTTGTGTTCCTGCTAAGCAGGAACACAGATCTTTACATTTCCCCAGTCAAAGCTACCCCCACTGTTAGCAGTCACCCCTAGAGAGCACATTTAAACCTTTGATCACCCCTGATATTAACCCCTTCCATGCCAGTGTCATTAGTACAGTAATAGTGAATATTTTTTAGCACTGATCACTGTAATAGTGTCACTGGTCAGCAAAAAGTGTCAAAATTGTCAGTTAGGTGTCTGATTTGTCCACCGCAATATTGCAGTCCCGCTATAAGTCGCTGATTGCCGCCATTATAAGTAAAAGTATACCATAGTTTGTAGATGCTGTAACTTTTGTGCAAATCAATGAATATACACATATTGGGATTTTTTTTTTTTTTTACCAAAAACATGTAGCAGAATACATTTTGGCCTAAATTGATGAAGAAATTTGATTTTTAACATTTTTTTTAATTGAAAATGTTTTATAGCAAAAAGTAAAAAATATATATATTTTTTTCAAAATTGTTGCTCTTTTTTTGTATATAGCGCAAAAAATAAAAACCGCAGGGGTAATCAAATACCACCAAAATAAAGCTCTATTTGTGGGAAAAAATGGACATAATTTTTTTTTGGGTACAGTGTCACACTCTGTTGGAATTATCAGTTAAAATAAGATGATGACATATCGCAGAAAATGGCCTGGTCATGAAGGGGGTAAACCTTCCGGAGCTGAATTTTTTAAAGGGGGCTATGTGGTTGAAGTTGGTGTGACTAGCCGAATGGTGGGTCTGCAAGGCTAACATTAATGAAGTGATTGCTGACCTGTACAAGGTCAAATTGTGAGGTGAGCGAACATTCCACCCAGAGGTGATTGGTGTTCTTTGGCTTTCCTGAATGATCCACTGGAGCACATCATTTGTTGTTTATTATATATTATGGACACTATAAGCACTGGATTCATGTATCTGGTATACTGTATATGTGATTGTGGTCACTTTAAAGCACTTTGTAAATAAGTGTATTTATTTGATATTTATGTATATGCATGATATATTATATGTTTGCACATATGTTGTGAGCGATTATTTTGATTGTATATTTGCATTTTGTCAAACTCACATCACTCTTTATAATGTTTTTGTTTTTTATTGTGAATTTATTGTTCACAAACGTTTAAAGGAACAGCACATCACTAAATTCACTCACAATTCTTCTAGGATAGGTGTTGGCAACAGTGCAGGGCTTCATTAAGGAGAGAGGTTGTCTCTGCCCAGGGGTCAAAGTGGGAGTGCAGCTAGAGATGTCTGTTCAAAGAGCACATAGTTTGGCATTTTGTCTGGAGGATAGAGATGTGTACAATGGAAAAATGTGTTTCATTTCAGACTCAATCGTTAAGTAAATAATTTTGTTTCATCATATTGACTATCTTGATGAATGATTTGTTTTCACAATTCGTTGGATATATTCAGATCCGTTTACCTTATTCGTTGTTAGGAATCGTTATGTTGTTACGTTCTTTCGGATTCCTCAAACATTAACAAAAGGCCCAAACTATCACATCATTTTACTCGAGTAAAATAAATGAGAATCAACTAATTAATTCTTTTTATTTTAATTTGTTCCAGATTCATTGAAATTTGTTACTATTGTGATTCGAAGATTTGTATACATCAGAATCTCTGAATAGCGAAGATTTCATCTGAAAACAGAGTTTGTCATCTTATATGATAAATCATAACAATATTGATGTTTTATAAATATATATATATATATATATATATATATATATATATATATATATATATATATACAGTTGTGCTCATAAGTTTACATGCCCTGGCAGAATTTATGATTTCTTGGCCATTTTTCAGAGAATATGAATGATAACACAAAAACATTTCTTTCACTCATGGTTAGTGTTTGGCTGAAGCCATTTATTATCAATCAACTGTCTTTGCTCTTTTTAAATCATAATGACAACAGAAACTACCCAAATGACCCTGTTCAAAAGTTTACATACCCTGGTGATTTTGGCCTGATAACATGCACTCAAGTTGACACAGAGGGGTTTGAATGGCTATTGAAGGTAACCATCCTCACCTGTGATCTGTTTGCTTGTAATTAATGTGTGTGTATAAAAGGTCAATGAGTTTCTGGACACCTGACAGACCCTTGCATCTTTCATCCAGTGCTGTGCTGACACTTCTAGATTCAGAGTCTGGATTTGTGTTATCATTCATATTCTCTGAAAAATAGCCAAGAATTTATAAATTCTGCCAGGGTATGTAAACTTATGAGCACAACTGTATATATATATATATATATATATATATATATAATTTTTTAAGTTTTTTTTAAGTTTTTTTAAGGAAAATCTTTCTAGTCTAAATTTAAAAAACAGAATGTGAGAAAACAACACACTTAGCAGTACACAATAATATATTAATATATTTAAAATGATTTTGTTTAACTTGTTAATAATGCATGCATTACTACTCCAAAGGTTCATTCATATACAGTATTTGATTAGTTACCCCATTTTTCCATTTTTCGATTTCTTATTAAGCAAACAAATATATTTGCTGATAATGGTGACTTGCTTTATAGCCAAAATATTAATGTGTTCTTCATTACTGTAACTTCATACTATTAAAACCAGCATATGGCTAAATTGTCACCTTGAGCAAACATTGCAAATGATTGCACTTATTCTAAACCTCCCACCAACTTGCCAGCTGACTTTCTCCATAACTTTATTAATTTGTGAATTATTTAACCTTATTTTTCTTGTTAGTTGTTGCATCTCAATAGGGGAGATGCAATGAGCAAAGGCATGTATTAGAACTTCCCAAAGAGCAAAACCTGTCCAGATGATCTGTTGTATTTTTCAGTAATTTAAGAAGTATTTTAAAAGTATTCACATTTATAGATATGACTTGTAAACAATTTTTAAAGCAAGAACTTTAATCTTTATTGAATGTGCCTTTCTTATCACTTCCTTCTTATAATTCAAATAACTTAAGTGACAAATCATGAAACTTGTGATTTTAATGACTTTGGCTATGCTTTCCTTCTTTTCTGTTAAACAGGTATTCCACTCAATGGTGAGATTTTGTAAATGCTGTTGTTAATGAAACATGGGTCTTCCATTGACTTCCTATATTTTCAAAGACTCTGGTGATTTCCACTAGAATTCCAGTGCATGCCCCCAATCATGAAGTCTCACTCAATTTTTTGTAACAGCCCTGCAATTCTATTAATGTGGCACTAATAAAATATAGTGAGATGCTATTGAAATCACTAGACATGGGTGCTGTGTGTAAAGATATGTCTATCAGAGTTCCCAAGAGCATTTATAAGCTGGGTGGTGACTAAACACATTAGCATCCAACCATATAAAGACATGCAAATTTAATCTTAGAGTGTATCTAAGACCAAAATATTTTTTTTTGATAGATTAGGAAATGGTTAAAACCCCATCATTCTTTTTCTTGCTGTCTGGTTCTGATTGGGTAGATTTCACTTCACTTCCTGTCCTGTAATTACAACAGAAAAGGAAAGGTAATCTCTGTATAGTGTGGGTAAAGTGTGAGTAATCCACTCTTCTGCCTCGTACACACGGTTCGACAATCGTACGGCCGAACGGCCCAAATCGTATGTTGGCTGTTGTATCTTGCGTACTGACATGCACGATCGTATGACCAAGCCGGAACGTAGTGACATGTTATGAATATATAAAGAGAAAGTTCAGGTGCATGTAATTTGTGTCTGGCCGTTCCTGACTTCTGAGCATGCGTGTTTTGCACAATACAACTTGTTGGACCAACTTCTCTGTACACACAATGCAACGGTCATACGACCGCTTGTCGTACTACCAAAGTTTTCTAGTCTGCTCATACAACTTCTGTTGTACGACCGTCGTAGGCTGTTCTAATCGCGCGTACTAACGGTCAATTTAGCATACAACAGTAGTTCATACGACCTGTTGTATACGATCGTTGACCCGTGTGTGAGGCATTAGACAGCTGTCACCAGAACAGCTATCTGCATTGGGACAACTCCCCCCTCCCCTTTTTTTTACTGCAGAGTCAGACAATGATCAAAACCTGACAGGGGTTCTAATATTTCCCTTTCTATAGCCAAAAAAATGTTTTGCCTATAAATATACAGTACTTTGTGTCACTTGCCTATTTTGTTGCTTCATGTTTCGAGCATACAAGTAGGGGTTGTAGGGGTTTTTTTTTTTAATGTCACTTTTAAAGTACTGCATCTCCCAAGAATGTTATTAAATGTATTTGTGCATATTCAATGTTGTCCTTTAAGCCACATGAAAAGACCATTTTCCCCAAGGAAGTGTCCAGCTACTCAACAAAAAAGGATTATATGCTTAAAATACACATAAACAAATAACCAAAAGAGTGCAGCGCTTAATATGTATCATCAATATTGTACAATATGAAAATAATCCGTGCTAGAAGTGAAAATGATATACCGGTATATCACAATAGTAAATTATAAAAAGATTTATAAAGTCCCATTAAAAAAAAGTGATTGGTGATCTATTGACATGGTGAAAGGGTGTATTTCAGAAAAAACACACTTCCAAACCCCTGTGAATTATCACAGTGGAGGTAAGATGGGGGCGTACCATATATTAATGACCCTCATTAATTAGAAGTCATAAAAGCATTAGTAAGTATGTTCTGGCTCTACTGGACCTCAGGGTTCACTAACTCCAATTACAGCAGAGCAGTATGTGTCACTATCACTACTGTGGGCCTAATGCACTATATCGCGAATATGCGATCGCATAACGCTCAAAAATAACGCCCATGAAAGCCAATTAGCATATCACATAGGCGATCGCGCGAACGCTAACTCGCTTATTTGCCGCGAATATGCCTTCTTATATGGGAATAGCTGATGTCAACTGGGCTTGAACCTGCAGACTCCATTGAAGGCTTGTATGAACATGATTTGCTTGAAAAAAGTGTATGGGAACTACCGCAGCAAAATTGAAAATATAATCCTGCTTACAATGCAAGGTGTGCTGATGACATCTGTAGGATACGAACCTGGAGCTGTAAGCTTTGAATGTATCGGAATAAACCACTACACTATAGACTTGACCACAACCAGCCAGAAAAAATACATTTACTAATCTTGTATTCTCTTCATTCTCTACAAACTAACTGCTGCCACCTTAACTAGAGTGTGATTAGTCCAATTGCACACCATAATATTAATGAATGTGTACATACCATTGCATAAGTTCATAGTATGGAAGCAATCAAACTGATGGGCATTGGCGAATATGCCTTCACATATTTTCAGAATATAATGCCAATTACAATGCAAGGTGTAGTGATGGCACCTGTAGGATCCAAACCTGTAGCTGTAAGCTTTGAAGGTATTCGAAGGAACCACTACACTATGAAGTTGATCACAACCAACCATAGAAAATACATTTACTAATCTTGGATTCTGAAAATTCTCTACAAACTGCCAGCACATAACTAGTGTGTGATTATTCCAATTCCACATCATAATATTATTGAATAGGTACATACCATTGCATGCATAAAGAATTCATAGTATGGAACAAACAAACTGAAGGGCATTGGCTAATTGGCGAATATGCGTTCGCATATTTTCAGCATCTAATGCTGAGTACACTGCAAGTTTCAGAAGGTCATACCATCGAACTACTGTGTGAGTAAAGCCTCGTAAACACGGGACAACGATCGTACGTACGATTGTCTCAAATCGTATGTTGGCTGTTGTATCTAGCATACTGACTGCACTGCACAATCATATGACCAAAGAAAGAACGTTCAGGTGCATGTAATTAGCATCCAGCCGTTCCTGCCTTCTGAGCATGCGTGTTTTGCACAATACAACTTGTTGGACCAACTTCTCTGTTCACACAATACAACAGTCGTATGACCGCTTGTTGGTACGACCACATTTTCTAGTTTGCTCATACGACTCTCGTTGTACGACGGTCGTACGTCGGCTGTTCTAATCGCACACACTAATGATCGATTTCGTATACAACGGTTGTTCGTACGACCTGTTGTATATGATCGTCGTCCCGTGTGTATGAGGCTTTAGATAGCCTTGTTTAAATGTATCATCTAGGCTTGCTGTAATGGCTTGTATGGTAATACAAATCAATGTACCAGCCAAACTTTGAACAGTCAGAATTATTTGACATTCATGTCAGCTGGGATTACTACTGATATGTGATTAGCTGAATCTATTCACATGGTACAGGTTGTTGAGATAAGCCCAAGTACCATGTGATAGCTGGGGCTCAATCCCAGCTCACCAATCTAGGTAACAAGCTGATATTAGCTAGTATATGTTGTCCAGCATGCTTGTTGGCAACATATGCTTTAGCTAGTAATCACACACGCTAATCTTGTCGGCTGCATGCTGGCAGCATGTTGCTCTCAGCATACTCGTTTGATCTTTTACACCAGCATGGTTGTTCGCCAGTATGCTGACAACATAACACACTTGTCTCTTCAACCAGGTTGTTCAACATAACACGTTTTGTGCGTACGAGTCTTCCGTCCTTGCCGACCTACGATTAATGTACGTGGACTTGCAAGAAAGAAACCAGTATACTAACACGTCACGTCAGTCATACGATCTATGTTGTCGGTTGTATGCTAAACTCTGTT
>BLSH010239983.1:412260-431531 GCA_018402905.1 Glandirana rugosa
AGCCGCTGCTTTGATCTGCAAATCTCCAACTCTAAGCAGCGGTATTTGAAATCTCAAATTCCCCCAACAATCTGATCGTAGAGCACGATCGTAGCGATCGTTGTTCTATGCAGAGCTTGATCTGCAACTCAAAGCAGCGGTATGTGAAATCTCTAATTTCTGCTATCTGTCCTCAGAGCAACAGCACAGACAGCAGTAGTAAAGTAATCTATCTCAGGATGCAGGATCAGGTCTTAAAATGGCTAAAATCTGTCCCTCACGCCGTCAGCTACCTTTCCCTATACTAACCCAAGGAGCATGTGACTGCAGCACTGTGACTCCAGCTTATAAAGAGGCTGGGTCACATGATGCACCGGCCAATCACAGCCATGCCATTAGTAGGCATGGCTGTGATGGCTTCTAAGGGCAAACCAGTGAAACGCTTGTTGATTGGCTGCCCTGCAGCTTCTCAACACGTGGAGTAAAATAGCAGAACCCCGGACCGAACCCGAACGATTTTTGAAATGTCCGGGTCCGGGTCCGTGCCACGGACACCCTAAAGTTCGGTACGGACCCGAACGTTACAGTCCGGGTTCGCTCAACACTACTCAAGATCAATCATCTCATATCCATTTGATAATTGACTGTCATCGTGTAAAAGAACAATAAAAATGGCTCACTGCAGATCATTCATTTTGGACTCATTTTCTGTCATGGGGGAGTCTTCCTCACTAGAGCTGGGTGGTTCTTCTGCTGCTGCTGTGGTTTGTTTAAATGGACCCACCATATTACTCCTATTGTCTGTTATAACTCTTAGGATCTTCCTCTTTGGTATGTCGCACTCGTGCAAGCTTCTGTCCACAGTGATTTAATTGACTGTGCAGTGTGTGGGTGGGCTACTTGTTGAAGGGCCAACAATATATATGTCATAAAGTCCTTGTGTAGTGCTTAAACTAAGAACAGGTGAGTGTTCGTAAATACAGTCTCTAAATTCCAATGGTGAGAAGTGGATAGACCAACACCAGCTTATGTGCACGAAAGGAACAGCACACCGCTCCCAGTGATCTCTCAGTCTTCTTACCAGAAACTAATGTAAAACAAGCATGTATGATCAAAGCTTCTGAATCCTCAGGAACATCTTCTCCAACTGGGAAGAAAAGTAGCCAACCCTGCAGCGATCTCTCTCATAGCCCATTTGTCATAGAAGAGGTAAAACCAGGGAATGAAGCAACAGAAAGAACACCCATAGTGAAGCCCGTTTAAAAAGCATTTAATAAATGTAAAAGGTTGCACTTACAAACATCCAAAACGTCAGAGCATGTTAAACCCAAAATCGTTAGCCACATGTAGACAAACGTGCCTGCTTACAGCCACACCACCTAACCGGTTTCATCCAATGAACATCGTCAGAGGCGTGGTCGGCTGCACAGGCACCAATGGTGAAATAGAGGAAATTGGAATGATGCGAATGACGTGAAAAACCAGAACTTCCTGTATCTGGAACGCACCACATGACCTGCTGTGCATTCCAAAACCAGGAACACATTCCTATATACATAACCGTGTTAAAGAACCCATCAGAATCAACACAAACTGAGTGCAATGGTCTGCAACAAGAACACTCAGTCTCTAAATCATAATAAAAGATAAAAATGGTAATACTGCAATCCTCTGCGGCAGGGTATTGTAGATGAAAAAAGGAAAGCAGCCTGTAAATAAAATGTGACCATTAACCCCTCTCATTGCAGAGAAGGAAAAACTTTATTCAAAATAGTGGATCTCATATAACAGTGTTAAAGAACCCATTGGACTCAATGCAAACTGAGTGCAATGGTCTGCAACAAGAACGCTCAGTCTCTACAACATAATAAAAGATAAAAATGGTAATACTGGCAGAACATATCTTGTAAGATCGGACCACCTTAATGTTCACCCTGTTATGCAGTTCCCTTCGCCAGTGCGGAGAGCAATGATGACACCAAGACAATGTCAGTTCATCACTCTGAATTATTATCTGCTTTCAGTGCGGTATATATCATTGGCACAAATCATTATCACAAATGGAGGACAAAAAGAATTATAATATAAAAATATATAAATGTATCCCCCCTAAACTATCAACTATTAAAAACAATAAAAGCAATAATATAAAATATTAGCATAAAAAGCATGGCAGAAGGACCAGGGCACTGATTAATTTTGCCAGAACATATTACATGTAAATATACCCACACAGATTCATCACATGAAGAAGAGACCTAGCTGTTATTAATAAAACACTTGACGTCCACATTCAAGCTGAATGGGACGTAACATTCAACCCTATGTATCTACCGGGTCTCCAAGGGTGAAATCTTCCTCTTAATATTGCTTCCCCTCCAATGAGTAGTGAATCTATCTATAGCAACAAAGGAAGTTCCTGTGGGATCTTTGTTGTGGTGTTCCAAATGTTTAGGAAAACCTCTCTTAATGTTTACATGCTCACCTAGTCTTACATTCATCACCCTAGTGTGTGACCAATGTACTGCAAACTGCAAGGACAGGTGAGCATGTAAACAACATTAACCACTTCAGCCCCGGAAGGATTTCACACTTTAGGACCAGAGCACTTTTTGTGATTCAGCACTGCGTCACTTCAACTGACAATTGCACAGTCGTGCGATGTTTTACCCAAATTAAATTTGAGTCCTTTTTTTTCCCCACAAATAGAGCTTTCTTTTGGTGGTATTTGATCCCCTCTGCATCATTTCTGATCGCCGCTATAAATAAAAAAAGAGCAACAATTTTTTTACAAAAAAATGTTTTTCTTACTTTTTGCTAAAATACAAATGCAAAAAAATATATAAAAAAACATTTTTTTTTCATCGGTTTTGGCCAATTTATATTCTTCCTCATATTTTTGGGTAAAAAAATCGCAATCGGCGTTTATTGATTGGTTTGCGCAAAAGTTGCTGCGTTTACGAATGCTGAGAATTCATTTCTGGGGTTTTTATTTTATTTTTTACTAGTAATGGCGGCAATCTGCAATTTTTAGCAGTACTGCGATATTGCAGGGGACATGTCGGACCATTTTGACACTTTTTTGGGACCACTGGTATTTATACAGCGATCAGTGCTATAAAAATGCACCGATTACTGTGGAAATGCCATGGGCAGTGAAGGGTTTAACCTGCAGGGGGGTGCTCTAAGGGTTAACTATGTTCCCTCACTGTATTGGGGCTGGGCTGGCAGGGGGAGGGGAGTGAGCACAGCTCCCATATATAGGAAGCCTGTGATCACAGCCCTTCTCCCTCTGAGAACGGAGATCCGTGTTTACATACACGGACCTCCGTTCTCTCACTCCGGGGGGGGGCATCTCGAGTAGCCGGCAGTGATCGAGTCCATCCTACCCGCTCCCTGGCCCCCCCCCGGGACACAGTGAGCCCATGAGCCGTCGGTTGATGGCAGTTCTCGATAACGAGCCTTCTTGCCGCCGCAGCGGGCGGTCGGCAAGTGGTTAAGAGAGATGCAGGTGATAAAGGTGCCAATATCATGATTCTGAGAGGTTGTATGGGAACTAAATTGGCAAACTTTCCTCTGCTTATCCGTGTTTAGCTTACAGATAGCGCATCTGCAACATGGATAGTAACCCCTAGAATTTTGAAAGAAAAGCACCCTGTTAGTGGCATCCAATATATTGGAAGCAATTTGTAATCACAAGGGGTGAACACCACTGAAGAACCCAACACTTTGTCGTTCCTCAACACCGACCAATGTTTTTAATAATACGCTTAAGGCCATTGTGTTGCCGGGAATACATGGTAACAAGAGCAAAATCTGATTTGACCTCGTCCATATTCCCATGCGTCACCGAAGGACCACTGATCATCAAATCTCTGTTCATATTCCACACTTCCAAAATGGCTCTGTCCAAATCATCAGCCACATAACCCTTTTCCCCAAACTAGATTTTGACTTCACTCACTAGCTTCATGGAATACTTCATTAGCAATGATCTTGGTATGAATTTGCAATATGAGGCTAGTGAAGTCCAGATTAATTTCTTGGATCTGTCTATAGAGGTGAGGAATGGAGAATTCATCACCTCTACCTTTTTTAAAAGCACTGGTCGAAATGGTTATATTGATCAAGACAGCTGCCACCACCCTACCTGGCTGAGAGTTGTCCCCAAGGGACAGTTCATTTGTTTGAGGAGGAGCTGCTCCTTGGACAGTGATTTCCTCTGTCAGGTGCAGGTCCTTAAATCTAGATTTGTGGAAAAGGGTTATGTGGCGGATGATTTGGACAGAGCCATTTTGGAAGAGCGGAATATGGACAGAGATTTGATGATCAATGGTCCTTCGGTGTCGTGTGGGAATATGGACGAGGTCAAATCAGATTTTGCTCTTGTTACCACGTATTCCCCGCAACACAATGACCTTAAGCGTATTATTAAAAAACATTGGTCAGTGCTGAGGACTGACAAAGTGTTGGGCCCTGTGCTCCCGGGACAACCTAAACTGATCTTCAGGAGTGTTCCACCCTTGCAATTACAAATTGCTCCCAATATATTGGATGCCCCTAACAGGGTGCCTTACTTTCAAAATTCTAGGGGTTACTATCGATGTCACAGATGCACTATCTGTAAGCTAAACATGGATAAACGGAGGAAAGTGTGTCAATTTAGTTCCCATACCACCTCTCAGATTCATGATATTGGCACCTTTATCACCTGTACCTCTCTTAATGTTGTTTACATGCTCACCTGTCCTTGCGGTTTGCAATACATTGGTCGCACCACTAGGGCGAGGAATGTAAGACTAGGTGAGCATATTGGCAACATTAACCAGTTCCCGGCCGCGTGCCGTGTTTTCACGGCGGCAGTCGGGATGCTGAGCGTGAATCGCCATAAAAAGACGGCGATCTGCGAACAGCCGCTGGGGGGGGGGGCACGCGCACTCCTGAGGAGTGTGCCCGCGGCTCGGGCGGACCCGATGTCCGCCGGCGAGCCGCGATATAAACACGGCGGTTCCCCATTCTGTTAGTGCAGGCAAGGGAGATCTACTGATCCATGTCACTGGGATCAGTTAAATCTCTCATGCCCATGTTAGCCCAACCCCCCCACAGTAAGAACACACCCAGGGAACACAGTTAACCCCTAGCTATACCCCTGCAGGTTAACCCCTTCACTGCCAATGACATTTATACAGTAATCAGTGGACATTTAAATTTCTGATCGCTGAATAAATGTCATTGGTCCCAAAAAAGGGACATTTTTGACAGACATGTCCACTGCAATATTGCAGTACCGCTAAAAATCACAGATCGCCGCCATTACTAAAAAAAAAAAATTAAAAAATAACCCCAGAAATGAATTCTCATCATCCGTAAACGCGGCCACTTTTGCGCAAACCAATAAACGCAGATTGCGATTTTTTTATTTTTTTTTATCACAAATATGAGGAAGAATATAAATCGGCCAAAACCGGTGAAAAAAAATGTTTTTTTATATTATATATATATATATATATTTTTTTTTTTGGATTTGAATTTTAGCAAAAAGTAAGAAATTTGTTTTTTTTTTCAAAATGGTCACTCTTCTTCTTCTTCTTCTTTTGTTTATAGTGGTGATCAGAAATGACGCAGAGGTGATCAAATACCACCAAAAGAAAGCTCTATTTGTGGGAAAAAAAGGACGCAAATTTTTGTTTGGGTGCAAAGTCTCACGACCGGGCAATTGTCAGTTAAAGCGACGCTGTGCCAAATCGCAAAAAGTGCTCTGGTCCTAAAGCTGGAAAACCTTCCGGTTTGTAAGTGGTTAAGAGAGGCTTTCCTAAACATAGTGTCTCTCAGCACTATTTGGAACACCACAATAAAGATCCCACAGGAACTACCTTTATTGCGATAGATAGATTTACCCCTCATTGGAGGGGAAGCAATGTTAAGAGGGAGATTTCACGCTTGGAGACCTGGTGGATACATAGGGTTAAATGTTACATCCCATTCGGCTTGAATGTAGACCGAGACATCAAGTGTTTTATTAATAACAGCTAGGTCTCTGGGCCTTCATGTGATAAATCTGTGTGGGTATATTTACATGGAATATGTTCTGGCAAAATTAATCAGGGTCCTGGTCCTTCTGCCATGCTTTTTATGCTAATATTTTATATTATTGCTTTTATTGTTTTTAATGAGGAATATTTGTCTTGTTTTGAGTATGAATTTGAGTTGATGGTTTAGGGGGGATATATTTATATATTTTTATATTCTAGTTCTTTTTGTCGTCTATTTGTTTGGGCATCTTTGGTTATTGTTACCCTCTATACACATCTGGGACTGGTTATATTAATTATTTCCTATGTGGTCATAAAAGTGTGGTCCTGTGATATGAGATCCACTATTTTGAATAAAGTTTTTCCTTATCTGCATTGAGAGGAGTTAATGGTCACGTTTTATTTACAGGCTGCTTTCCTTTTTTGATCTACAATACCCTGCCACAGAGGATTGCAGTATTACCATTTTTATCTTTTATTATGATTTAGGGACTGAGTGTTCTTGTTGCAGACCATTGCACTCAGTTTGTGTTGATTCTGAAGGGTTCTTTAACACTGTTATGTATAAAGGAATCTGTTCCTGGTTTTGGAATGCATAGCAGGTCATGTGGTGCATTCCAGATACAGGAAGTTCTGGTTTTTAATGTCATTACGACTTCCTCTATTTTTACCATTTTCTGGTTTTGCCTCCTCTGTGACAAATGGGCTATGAGAGAGATCACTGCAAGGTTGGCTACTTTTCTTCCCAGTTGCCCAGTTTTGAGAAGGGGTTCCTGAGGATTTGGAAGCTTTACATGCTCATTTTACATTTAGTTTCTGGTAAGAAGATTGAGAGATCACTGGGCATGGAATTTAGAGATTGTATTTATGAACACTCACCTGTTCTTAGTTTAAGTGCTCCACAGGGACTTATGTTTGAAGATCATCAAATAATGCTGACGTCAAAAGACCTTTTTTTTGCTATAGCGCAAACTAATTTTAATATTTAACAATATATGTGTTCAGGTTTATTTTGTTTAATCAACAACAGAAAAGCAGCGGCACTTATGGCAAGGAATGAAGCTGTGACTCAAAAAAGCAATATTTTTGTAGCAAAACTTGGTTTTACAGAGTAAAGATGATATATATATATATATATATATATATATATATATATATATATATATATATATAATGGCTAAATCTGTGTCTGTGTAGTTTTTTCTAACCTTACCATAAATAATAACATGATATTATGTGTTTTTTTAACTCCATGAGTGTATAATGAGTTTTGAAATTCTAGAGAAATTCTTAAATAATGCATTACTATTTTTAGTCGACTAAGATGTACTGGAGATTTTAGTTCACTAAAAATGACTAAAACTAAAAAAATTGCAGATGACTAAAATCGGACTAAACTAAAATAGCATTTTAGTCAAAAGACCAGACTAATGCTAAATCGAAATTTGCTGCCAAAATGAACAATGATGAGGGCACAATGTCTAATTGTCTATGCTGCAGGTGGGCTGGATCCTTATTTATCAGTATTGGCAATATTGGTGAATTGATCCCCTATTGATGTTGCTATAGATCCTATACTGGGAATTTATGACCACCTACCTGGGCCTTAGCTCTCAAGTATGGCTTGAGGGAACACAGGTGAGGAATGTGTCAGCAGGATATTTTTTTCCTGCTGGGTAGAGCCTTTGTTCATTAATGTGTCCCTTCTTCTCTATGTTGTCTTTTTTCTTTTGGTAGTGCCATCTTTTCTTGTAGTTCTGATTTAATATACAGTATACTATAACAACTTACCGTCCCTCTCCACCTATTCCCCATATCCGGGGTTGGTTTCACAACCTAAGGGTGGGGCTCTCTGGTGTGCTTGCCTGTCCATGTCCTTGGCTGTGTTGGAAGGGAATATGCATGCACCTCTTTGACACTCCTGAGATACTCTTTTTCCATACTGATCGTAAGTCAGTTGAAAGATACTTGAAGTAATGCAGTTAAATATAAAATGTAAATGATTACACTGTATGAGCCGTATATTATGTATATATATTTTCTCATTTTTCTAGTTATTCTAACCTGAGCCGTGCACCCTAAAGAAGCCGACCAGGTGAAACACATCGGCATGAGCCATCCTTTTCTATTCTGATATATATTTTATGCAGCTGATATATTACATATGCAACAACCACATATATAAATATGCACTGTATACACATAGGGAAGGACCTCCTACCTTCAGGGTTGTTTTGGTTGGAACATAATGTGTGGAAATAATCCATGTTTTTAAGTGGTTATATCCCCTAGTCTGTCTAGTTTATTCTATTTGTAATAAAATATTTTTTATTTTTATATGTTTTGGCATTTATTCTGAGAGGAGTTTTTCAGCACCTTTAAAGTCCCACCTTTCTACATATTGTTGTTGCTATAGGGGCGCAGTGTTGATACTTCAGCCAAGCTCAAGTTTTTTTTATATTTTTTTATATTCTTCACCTTTATTTCTACTTTGAGGTAAAATTCCCTTGCCTATTTGCCTTTATTAACTAACTATTGTCAAAATTTGCAAAACTGCACAACCCTTAACAGTGTGAATACCAAAACTTTCCATGAGAACACTAGAAATTAATGTGATAATGACATTTAAATATCTTTCAACCCAGGAGACATTTTATTCAAATTCTCTGTAAATTAACATTAAAATGCCTACAAATGTAGAAAAATGTAAATAATGAAGCAATAAAATGTTGTGCACATTCTTTTTAAATTGTGAAAAAGTTAAATGAAGCATTATGAACTAATTATATGTGTTTTACTTTCCCTTTTTGTTAGCCAGCTTAAAACATCTAATTTACATCAAAGTGCAGTAAATTAAGATGTAGTCATTTAGCTGACTCTTCACTATTCTCTTCTGATAGCAATTAATTTTAATTTGAGCTAAATAAACGAATCAAATAACAAACAAGGGGTTTCATTTGACACCATGACCCATACAGATCTAATAGTATTGTGGGAGTATGAATTAACAGGATGTGCTAAACTGCACTTTCTCTGGACAATAATAAAAAATGAATAACATTTTTAGTTTTTACTAAAGGCTCATTACCACCAGCCTGCAGGTGTTATGCTTTGTATAATTCATGAGCACTGATGTGTGTTGTGAATGGTGGTGTGATGCATTGCTACAAAACATTGCACTTTTGTGCTGAGTAAAAATTCAAGCATGCTGCATTTTACACAGTGCACATGACTGCACATGTATGCTGTGAAAAGGGAACATAGAAAATAATTGTTTTCTATGTGCCCTTCTGTTTAGCCACTGTTAATCAATGCTGGTCACCGCAGCTCAACACACCTGCTGTCAGCAAGCCATACAGTATGGTTCTTACAGAGAAATAAAGAGATTACCAATCAAGAGATAAACTATTAAAACACACAATAATCCTGGAAAACATCAAAGGCCCAGGGTGCGGTTTCAATCAACATCACTGTTCAAGGTGTAAGGTCCAATGAGGTCTGCCTGTTAATGTTTCAGGTGGACCTGATCAGACTTTTCATTCACCCCATGGACCGGTTGCTGTAAATGAACTTGTGTGTATTTACACTTGCCTACCTCCGATCCAATCTACTAAAAAAAAAAAATGGAAGGGGATGGGTCCTCCTCCATTTATATTGATCAGATCAGAGGGTCAGTGGGTGTAAAGGGATAGCGGAGTCTTTTTTTTAAAAATTATATAAATACACAGCACAAGGGAATAGATGAGTACAAATATAAAAAGATACAGCAGAGTCTTTTTGGGCTTTGAACAGCAGGGGGTCAGCTGAAAGATCACTTGCTGATCTCAATGTAGTCCGGTGTGAAAAGGGCCTGACATTTTTGGTACCAAATAACTACATCTGATATGTGATTGATCTGGGTAGAATCTTTTGGTGAATCAATTTTCTCTTGTCTAGTACAGGGCTATAACTGATTGTCCTTTAGAGTTTTTTTTCAATAAAATCAAGGATATCTAAAATGGTGTTACCAGAATCTAATTGATAAACTTTTTTGGTATGCCAGAAACACATATGGTACATCATATATACTGTGTGTGTGTGTATGTATGTATGTATGTATGTGTGTGTGTGTATATATATATATATTTAAGGTATGAGAGAAATGTTAAACCTATAAATGTATATATTGTATCTTACAAAAGTGAATACACCCCTCACATTTTTGTAAATATTATATTATATATTTTCATGTGACAACACTGAAGAAAAGACACTTTGCTACAATGCAAATTAGTGAGAGTACAGCTTGTATAACAGTGCAAATTTGCTGTCCCCTCAAAATAACTCAACACACAGCCATTAATGTCTAAACCGCTGGCAACAAAAGTGAGTACACCCCAAAGTGAAAATGTCCAAATTGGGCACAAAGTGTGAATATTTTGTGTGACCGCCATTATTTTCCGGCACTGCCTTAACCCTCTTGGGCATGGAGTTCCCCAGAACTTCACAGGTTGCCACTGAAGTCCTTTTCCACTCCTCCATGACGACATCATGGAGCTGGTGGGTGTTAGAGACCTTGAGCTCCTCCACCTTCCATTTGAGGATGCCCCACAGATGCTCAATAGGGTTTAGGTCTGGAGACATGCTTGGCCAGTCCATCACCTTTACCCTCAGCTTCTTTAGCAAGGCAGTGGTCATCTTGGAGGTGTGTTTGGGGTCTTTATCATGTTGGAATACTGCTCTGTGGCCCAGTCTCCAAAGGGAGGGGATCATGCTCTGCTTCAGTATGTCACAGTACATGTTGGCATTAATAGTTCCCTCGATGAACTGTATCTCCCCAGTGTTGGCAGCACTCATACATCCCCAGACCATGACACCCCCACCACCATGCTTGACTGTAGACAAGACACACTTGTCTTTGTACTCCTCACCTGGTTGCTATCACACACACTTGACACCATCTGAATCAAATATATTTATCTTGGTCTCATCAGAGTACAGGACATGGTTCCAGTAATCCATGTCCTTAGTCTGCTTGTCTTCAGCAAACTGTTTGCAGGCTTTCTTGTGCATCATCTTTAGAAGACGCTTCCTTCTGGGATGACAGCCATGCAGACCAATTTGGTGCAGTGTGCGGCGTATGGTCTGAGCACTGACAGGCTGACCCCCCCACCCCTTTAACCTCTGCAGTAATGCTGGCAGCACTCATACATCTGTCTCCCAATCTCTGTATATGACGCTGAGAACATGCATTCAACTTCTTTGGTCGATCATGGTGAGGCCTGTTCTGAGTAGAACCTGTCCTGCTAAACCACTGTATGGTTTGGCCACCATGCTGCAGCTCAGTTTCAGGTTCTTGGCAATCTTCTTATAGCCTGGGCCATCTTTATGTAAAACAACAATTCTTTTTTTTTCAGATCCTCAGAGTTCTTTGCCATGAGGTGCCATGTTGAACTTCGACTAACACTAACGAGTCACATGACACCGGGGAGGGAAAATGACTAATGTGGCCCAATTTGGAAATTTTCACTTAGGGGTGCACTCACTTTTGTTGCCAGCAGTTTAGACATTAATGGCTGTGTGTTGAGTTATTTTGAGGAGAGAGCAAATGTACACTGTTATACAAGCTGTACACTCACTACTTTACATTGTAGCAAAGTGTCATTTCTTCAGTGTTGTCACATGAAAAGTTATAAAAAATATTTACAAAAATGTGAAGGGTGTACTCACTTTTGTGAGATACTGTAGCTCACAACCATGTTAGGTATTTTACCATATATTAACTAGATTAGACGTATCTCTCTTATTCCTACAGTACAGGCGGTCCCCGGGTTACAAACAAGATGGGGTCTGTAGGTTTGTTCATAAGTTGAATTTGTATGTAAGTGGAAACAGGTACATTTATTTAGTGTAGCTCCAGCCAAAAAAACAATGTTTAAGCTTTTTGGATAGCATAGGGAAGGGGTAACACCCCTGTAATGTTTGTTTTGCTGTCTATTTTTCTGTTCAGAAGATTTCACCTCACTTCCTGTCCCAATGATAATTGGATTTTGAAAATTTTGGGTTGTTGTGGAAACAAACCTTGGTGATAAAGCTTCAGTGGAGACACCTTTTCCCCATAATAACTCTTACAGGAGTGATTTCCTTTCCTAGGGGGAGATTTCCTGTCACTTCCTGTTGTCTCCCTCCGTTTGTAAGTAGGAGTCGTTTGTAAGTTGGATGTTTGTAACTAGGGGACCGCCTGTACATTCTTTCTTGGAATAGTCCTGCCTAAACTTAATTCTTTCACAGATTTTTTTTTGCTGTGAACAACTAAATCTCATTGGGAAGCTAGCCAAGGAGGGGGCAATAGTATATCAAGGGTCCAAAACCAAGGACTGGGTACACTGGAGAGATAGATTAAACTCAGCCAGCAAGGTAAGTGGCTTACATCTCTAGTGCTCAGTAATTCCTATTTATGACAGGTATTTCAGGACAATGGAAATTAGCTCCTTGAATATATTTATGTTATGTCTGTCACTTTGTTAAACATTGGATTTTTGGCATTGAAAGGGAGAGTCCAGAAACTAAGGTCCAGAAGTACTACACAGGTTTGTGTGTTCTGACTGGCCAGTCAAAAATCTGGACAGGAATCCACAAATGGTAATGAAGATATCAAAGTAAAGTCTGTTTTATTATGGATAACAGAGTTATCAAGAAATGTGCACAGGGCTCCACAGACAGGGTTCTATTGACAGTAGAAGCAAATTGACTACTGAAGAGTATGTGAGAAACAGACATGGTTTTGGATTATGGACATTTAACTATCTGATCAGACTGGATGAATGGTGACTGACAATGTAATATTACAACCCCGACTCCAGAAAAGTTAAGAACAGAATGCAATGATTTGCAAATCTCATAAACCCAAATTTTATGCACAATAGAAAAAAAAAACAAATCAAATGTTTAAACTGAGAAAATGTACCATTTAATAAAAATAAGGTTATTTTGAAATTGATGGCAACAACAATTCTCAAAAAAGGCCATGTTTACCAATGGGTGGCATTCCCCTTCTTTTAACAACAAATGTGTAAACATCTGGAAACTGAGGAGACCAGTTACTGGAGAGGAATGTTGTCCCATTCTTGCCTGATATAGGATTCTAATTGCTCAACAGTCCTGGATCTTCTTTGTTGTATTTTTCATTTGACGATGTGCCAGATATTTTCAATTGATGGAAGGTCTGGACTGCAAATAGGCCAGTTAAACACCTAGATTCTTCTACCGCAAAGCTATTCTGTTGTCATAGATGTAGTTTGTGGGTTAGCATTGCCTTGCTGAAATATGCAATGCCTTTACTGAAAAAGATGTTGGCTGCATGGGTACATATGCTCTTCTAAAACCTGGATATACAATATCTTTCAGCACTGATGGAGCCTTTACAGATGTGCAAACTGCCCATTCCAAATGTACTAATGCACCCCCATACCATGGGAGATGCAGGGTTTTGATCTGACGCTAATAACACGATGGAAAGTTTCTCTCCTCTTTAGTCCTGAGGATATGAAGCCCAGAAAGAATGTCAAATTTTGATTCATATGACCACAGTATATTTTTCCACATTGCAACAGACCATTTTAAATGAGCTTCGTCCCAGAGAAGATGATGGTGTTTCTGGATCATGTATAGACATGGCATATTCTTTGCATGATAGATCTTTACCTCGCATTTGTGGATGGCAAGGCAAACTATGTTCTCACACAATGATTTTTGGAAGTATTGCTGAGCCCATGCAGTGATCACAAAATCATGTCTGTTTTTTTTTTTTTTTGTTTACAAAATATTTTATTGGAAGGTGTAAAAACAATGTACAAGGGTATAAAGCATAAAAAAAGAGTTGATTGACATAACATGACACATGTTAATCGTATTGAAAATATGAAAATAAAGCAAAGCGAGCATCAAATTAGCATAAGGATGAGAGACATATTGTATGGTTGAAGTAGAAATAGATTATATGAATGGCGGGGAGTAGAGTTGAGCGAACCTGGACTGTAAAGTTGGGGTCCATACCGGACTTTAGGGTGTCCGTGCCCCGAACCCGATCCTGGACATTTCAAAAAAAGTCTGGGATCGGGTTCAGTATTCTGGTATTTTTTGGCGCCTCTTGAATAGCTGCAGGGCAGCCAATCAACAAGCGTTTCACTAGTTTGCCCTTTGAAGCCATCACAGCCATGCCTACTAATGGCATGGTTGTTATTGGCCAGTGCATCATGTGACCCAGCTTCTATATGAGCTGGAGTCACGTAGTGCTAGGTGTCACATGGTCTCATACTGGAGTAGGGAGAGGTTCATGGCGCTGCTGTGAGGGAGAGATTAGCATTCTAATATCTCATCCTGCATTAGGGACGGTTCCTGGCGGTGCTGTGAGGGAGAGATTAGCGTTCTAAAATCATCTGATACTGGAGTAGGGACAGGTTCCTGGTGCTGTGAGGGAAAGATTAGCATTCTAAAATCATCCCATACTGGAGTAAGGAATGGTTCCTGTTGCTGTGAGGGAAAGATTAGCGTTCTAAAATCATCTCATACTGCTGTAGGGACAGGTTCCTGGTGCTGTGAGGGAAAGATTAGAATTCTAATATCTCATACTACATTAGGGATAGGTTCCTGGTGCTGTGAGGGAAAGATTAGCGTTCTAATATCATCTCATACTGCATTAGGGACAGGTTCCTGTCGGTGCTGTGAGGGACAGATTATTGTTCTAAAATTATCTCATACTGGAGTAGGGACAGGTTCCTGTCGGTGCTGTGAGGGACAGATTATCGTTCTAAAATCATCTCATACTGGTGTAGGGAGAGGTTCCTGTAGGTGCTATGAGGGACAGATTATCGTTCTAAAATCATCTCATACTGCAGTAGGGTCAGATTCCTGGCGGTGCTGTGAGGGACAGATTATTATTCTAAAATCATCTCATACTGTAATAGGGACAGATTCCTGGCGGTGCTGTGAGGGACAAATTATCGTTCTAATATCATCTCGTACTACATTAGAACAGGTTCCTGTCTGTGCTGTGAGGTTATCGTTCTAAAATCAACTCCTACTGGAGTAGGGAGAGGTTCTTGATGGTGCTGTGAGGGACAGATAATCGTTCTAAAATCATCTCATACTGGAGTAGGGACAGGTTCCTGGCGGTGCTGTGAGGGACAGATTATCATTCTAAAATCATCTCATACTCGAGTAGGGAGAGGTTCCTGTCAAAAAAAAGATTTTATTGGAAGGTGTAAAAACAATGTACAAGGGTATAAAGCATAAAAAAGAGTTGCTTGACATAACATGACACATGTTAATCGTATTGCATATGAAAATAGCAAAGCAAAGCGAGCATCAAATTAGCATAAGGATGAGAGACATATTGTATGGTTGAATTAGAAATAGATTATATGAATGGCGGGGAGTAGAGTTGAGCGAACCCAGACTGTAAAGTTTGGGTCCGTACCGGACTTTAGGGTGTCCGTGTCCCGAACCCGATCCCAGACATTTCAAAAAAAGTCCGGGATCGGGTTCAGTATTCGGGTATTTTTTTGTGCCTGTTGAATAGCTGCAGGGCAGCCAATCAACAAGCGTTTCACTTGTTTGCCCCTAGAAGCCATCACAGCTATGCCTACTAATGGCATGGCTGTGATTGGCCAGTGCATCATGTGACCCAGACTATTTTTGGCGCCTGTTGAATAGCTGCAGGGCAGCCAATCAACAAGCGTTTCACTTGTTTGCCCTTAGAAGCCATCACAGCCATGCCTACTAATGGCATGGTTGTGATTGGCCAGTGCATCATGTGACCCAGCTTCTATATGAGCTGGAGTCACGTAGTGCCGCGTGTCACATCATCTCATACTGGAGTAGGGAGAGGTCCAGGGCGCTGCTGTGAGGGAGAGATTAGCATTCTAATATCTCATCCTGAATTAGGGACAGGTTCCTGGCAGTGCTCTGAGGGAAAGGTTAGGGTTCTAAAATCATCTCATACTGGAGTAGGGACAGGTTCCTGGTGCTGTGAGGGAAAGATTAGCGTTCTAATATCATCTTATCCTGCATGAGACAGGTTCCTGGCAGTGCTGTGAAGGAAAGATTAGTGTTCTAAAATCATCTCATACTGCATTAGAGACAGGTTCCTGGCGGTGCTGTGAGGAACAGATTATCATTCTAAAATCATAATATAATGCAGTAGGGACAGGTTCCGGTCGGTGCTGTGAGGGACAGATTATTGTTCTAAAATCATCTCATACTGGAGTAGGGACAGGTTCCTGGCGGTGCTGTGAGACAGATTATCATTCTAAAATCATCTCATACTGCATTAGGGACAGGTTCCTGGTGCTGTGAGGGAAAGATTAGCATTCTAATATCTCATCTTACATTAGGGATGGTTCCTGGCAGTGCTGTGAGGGAGAGATTAGCGTTCTAAAATCATCTCATACTGGAGTAGGGACTCCTTCGTTGCTGTGAGGAACAGATTATCGTTCTAAAATCATCTCATACTGCAGTAGGGACAGGTTCCTGTCGGTGCTGTGAGGGACAGATTAGTGTTCTAAAATCATGTCATACTGGAGTAGGGACAGGTTCCTCTCGGGGCTGTGAGGGACAGATTATCGTTCTAAAATCATCTCATACTGGTGTAGGGAGAGGTTCCTATCGGTGCTGTGAGGGACAGATTATCATTCTAAAATCATCTCATACTGGTGTAGGGAGAGGTTTCTGTCGGTGCTGTGAGGGACAGGTTATCGCTCTAAAATCATCTCATACTGGAGTAGGGTAAGGTTCATGTCGGCGCTGTGACGGACAGATTATCGTTGTAAGATCATCTCATACTGCAGTAGGGACAGGTTCCTGTCGGTGCTTTGATGGAGCGATTATCGTGATAAAATCATCTCATGCTGCAGTAGCGACAGGTTCCTGTCGGGGCTGTGAGGGGTAGATTATCTTATAAAATCATCTCATACTGCAGTAGGGACAGGTTCCTGTTGGTGCTGTGAGGGACAGATTAGCGTTCTAAAATCAACTCATACTGCAGTAGGGACAGGTTCCTGTCGGTGCTGTGAGTGTCAGATTAGCGTTCTAAAATCATCTCATACTGGAGTAGGGAGAGGTTCCTGTCGGTGCTGTGAGGGACAGATTATAATTCTAAAATCATTTCATACTGCAGTAGGGACAGGTTCCTGTCAGTGCTGTGAGGGGCCGATTATTGTTCTAAAATCATTTTATACTGCAGTGGGACAGGTTCCTGTCAGTGCTGTGAGGGGCAGATTATCGTTCTAAAATCATCTCATACTGCAGTAGGAACAGGTTCCTATCGGTGCTTTGAGGGACAGATTATCGTTCTAAAATCATCTCATAATGCATTAAGGACAGGTTCCGGTCGGTGCTGTGAGGGACAGATTTTCATTCTAAAATCATCTCTTACTGGAGTAGGGAGAGATTCCTGTCGGTGCTGTGAGGGACAAACTATCGTTCTAAAATCATCTCATACTGCAGTAGGGAGAGGTACCTTTCGGTGCTGTGAGAGACAGATTATCGTTCTAAAATCATCTCATATTGGAGTAGAATTAAATATTGAATAAATTGTGGCGAAGACTTCAAAGACATAAATAAACTGCCACGTCCAGACAACAAAATGTAAACTAAATTTGAGAAAAAAAATCTCATATGTATGCACTCCCCTTGGACTTTAAAGGCAGATAAAGTAGATGGGTAGTCAAAAGGGATGTGTTTTTTGTAAAAAATATTGTATACATATATATTCACATGTATCAGTCACATAGAGGAACAAATCATGTGTAATAATATGAGCATAAGAACAATTCACAAAGTAAATGTGATTAAAGAATTGCATGTACAGGGGACAACAGTAGATTCTCGGGGCAATTTCACAAGCGTCCCAACATGTTTCTGATTTTAACTCCTTCTTAAGCATTGAATAGAAACAGTATATGCAATCTGTAAAGGATAAAACATGAATAACAAGCATGTACCATATGATGTATAAGCTTAACAAAGTAGAGTAAGATACGTCTTCCAAAGAAACAAAGTGAGAGCACTTACATCTGAACTGCAGAGTAGCGTTGAGCGAACACCTGGACGTTCAGGTTCGGAGGGTCCGAACGAACTTTGGGAAAAAGTCTGGGTTCGGCACCGAACGTTGCCCGATCTTTATCCTGGACCCAGAACCCCATTGAAGTCAATGGGGACCCGAACTTTTAGGCACAAAAATGGCTGTAACAAAGTCCTTGCAAGTGCTAGAGGGCTGCAAAAGGAAGTAAAATGGGGATAAGAGTAGGGCAAGTGCCCTACAAAAAAAATGGGGATAGGGAAAATAAATTAAACTCAAATAAAAAAAAATGGGAAAGGGGGTGGATGTGGAGTAGGAGCCTAGAGGTTGACTAGGCCGTGACCATGGCAGTGTAGGTGGAAGTGGCGGTGGTCGAGGAGGTAACCAACACTGTTTTTTTTTTTTGTTTATAATTGGGGAAGCCCCCAAAATATTGAGGCCTATTCAAAAAAACAAGTATACGAATGGCTGTGTGAGTCCGGTCACGTACTGTGGGACAGCCACCGCCATCAGGTTTTTGAAACTGTCCGTATCCACCAGAAGGAATGACAGCATTTCAAAGGCCAGAAATTTTGAAATGCTGGCATTTGGGGCCAGGGATCGCGGGTGGGTAGGGGTGTACTTCCTCTTTCTCTCCAGTGTTTGGGAGATGGACAGCTGTAAGCTTCCATGGGACCATGTGGAAATGCTTGGGGACGGTGGTAGAGGGTTTGTGACCTCTCTTTCTCCTTCATGTGGGGATGGGTGGGCGCTAGGGACCGGGGTTTACGGTCGTAAAGTTTTAAAGACCGGAAACTTTACGACAGTAAGGAAGACCACCTATGCCTGTCAAAGTTTTTGGACTACCGCCACCGACAGGGTGTCATGCACTGGCCTGAGTGTGTCGGTAAGCATATGAACAAAAAAACTTATCCGGAGTTATAAAACCCCCGAAGGGGTTAATATTTGTTTTTTTTTTTTGTCACAACCAATGGAGGAGCTGGTGGCGGTGAAGGTGGATGTGACGGTACCAGTGCCGGATCAGTTGGAGATCCGAGGATGAGGTGTAGGTGGGGGAAAGGGTAAAAAAAAATAAACTCAAATTAAATAAAAGGGATAGGGGTAAAAAAAACATCCCGTGAACGGGATGAGAATAGGGGTAAAATGAAGGAAAACGTCGGGAGATCGTGAACGTTCCTGAAACAATGTCGGTAAAAACACGG
>BLSH010239983.1:463208-493128 GCA_018402905.1 Glandirana rugosa
TCAATGTTACACCCGTTGAGACGACAGCACACAGAGGACAGCTTGTCTTTGCCTGTGGGCGGCCTGGCACACATGGCCGACTACATGCTGCAGTGCCTGCGCAACGACAGCAGAGTTGCCCACATTGTAACTTCCTCTGATTACTGGGTGGCCACCCTGCTGGATCCCCGTTACAAGGACAACGTGCCGTCCTTAATCCCCTCACTGGAGCGTGAGAAGAAGATGTGCGACTACAAGCGCACACTGGTAGAGGCGCTGCTGAGGGCATTCCCAAATGATACCGGGGGCTCAGCGGAAGCACAAGGTGAAGGTAGAGGAGGAGGAGGAGGTAGAGGCCACCAACGCAGCTGTGCCACTGCCAGCACCTCAGAAGGCAGGGTTAGCATGGCTGAAATGTGGCAAAGCTTTGTCAGCAGCCCGCCACAACAAACAGCACAACCAGCCGATAGACAAGGTCTTAGCAGGATTCAGCATTTCAGCAACATGGTGCAAGAGTATGTGGGCACACGCCTACACGTACTGCCTGATGGGTCTGCCCCATTCAAATTCTGGGTCTCTAAATTGGCCACATGGTCTGAGCTTGTCCTTTATGCCTTGGAGGTGCTGGCCTGCCCTGCAGCTAGTGTATTGTCGGAACGTGTGTTTAGCACGGCAGGGGGCGTTATCACATCCACAACCACATCCAACGTGGACAAGCTTACCTTTATTAAAATGAATCAGGCATGGATCCCACAAGACTTGTCTGTACCTTGTGCAGAATAAACATTTAGACCGGACTCACACAGCCATTCATATACTTCTTTTTTTGAATAGGCCTCAATACAAAAGAAAACATGTTTGCTACCTCCTCCTACTTCTCTACCACCGCCACTTCCACCTACACTGCCACGGTCACGGCCTAGTCAACCTCTAGGCTCCTACTCCACATCCACCCCCCTTCCCATTTTTTTATTTGATTTTAATTTATTTTCCCTATCCCCATTTTTTTGTAGGGCACTTGCCCTAGTTTGAAGATGATTTTAGAACAGTTATATGGCTTCTACCGTTAATTAATACTTTTCAGACACAGTTTGAAGATGATCCACATTCACCTCCATTTTTGCATTTTTTATGTTTTTATGTTTTTAAAAACATTTAAAGTTATTTCCCTGTCCCCATTTCTTTTCCCACCCTTACCCCCATTTCCTTCCTTTTGCAGCCCTCTAGGGCTTTCCAGGACTTTGTTACAGCCATTTTTGTGCCTAAAAGTTCGGGTCCCCATTGATTTCAATGGGGTTCGGTGTCCGTGCGATCGTTCGGGTTCGTCCGGACCCGGACTTTGTCCCGAAGTTTGGCCGGACCAGCAGAACCCGAACTTCCAGAGGTTCGCTCGACTCTAGAAAGGACTACTCCTCTATCATTGGAAAAACTCATCTCAAAGTTTGATGTTACAGTGGATATACGTTCAGGGGGGCAATCATAAATAAGCAGGGCAGCACCAAAGCACCACATCATCCAGTTAGACACTCCTTTGCTGCACATTAATAGAAATACCTGCATCATGGTCAGAATGCAACAAAAAATATGCACATAGATATACATTGAACCTTCCAAAGAAAAATAAACCTTTTAATAGAACCAGCCCAAGAGGGTATAGTCCCTATAATAGGAACTAGGGGGTCCAACATCTATTATTAGAAGGACCAAAAAAGATTGTAACAAAATGGACTAAACTGTCCAATACTTGCCCTAAAGGCCCAACTTACACAAAAACGTGGAGGACCCTGAGGTCAATTGGGGGAACAATCATGCGCCTTTGGAGAAACCACATCTAACAAATAGAATAAGAGAGAAGAAGAGCAAAACCAATATAGGGGTACGTTTTGGGGTATCGCCGTTCCTGTAGTCACATTCACATAATTGGTTGTCTAATCATATGATAAAAACGTCGGTAGCATATAGAGAACCTTGAAAATAAAAATTTCACTGTGTGTTAGCGCACCAGACATAACCCCACTGCGGGAAAGTCTAATTTAAATGCTAATGATCAAATCCTCCATAATTTATCTTAAGAAATATGACTATAAAGTAAGCTATTTAATATTGGTTGCGATATGTAAGTGCTGGGAGTCGAATCCAAGACCATAACAGTTAGTCAGAACTGCGTATGAGTGTGAATATTGGACATGTCAGCACAAAGTTCAAAGCTCCACTGTGCTTTAATAAAGTCATTTATACGATTCAGATTGCCTATAAATGAAAAGGAGTTCCATTCCAAGTGTCTATAGGGAGGAGCAGGGGTATAGTAGGCCTACAGTTGCTGTTGCTGGAGAAGTTCTGGAGATAGTAGCGCTTTTTCTATATAGCGCCAGGTAAACCAAAGAAGAAAAAGATAAAAGGAAAAAAAAGATAGTAGACTGAGCTAAGGTTAAAGTTTTCCTTCTTTTCCTTCCTCCTCCTCTGCCCTATTCCTTTTGTGCGGGGTGAATCTTACTAGCAGTGGGTAGTCTGTCTTGTTGGAGGTATTTGTGAATTCTAGAGTAGCCTATTGCCATCTACTGGATGATTTTGGAATTGTAGTCATGAGTTTCTTCAGTCAGTAATAGGCCAAATGCGAAAAAATGAAAAAGGAAAAAAAAAAAAGACAAGAAGGAATTTGTTGAAACAACAAAGAGAAAAAGACCTTTGTTAGAAAGTGATCCTGATATGAAGGGAAGATTAGGCATCTTGATCTCTGAATGGTTGATGCCATCTTCTTTGACCGTTTCGAGAAGCAGGTGTCTTCCAAAGGTCTGGGGGTAGACGCTGGTCTGGGGAGTTGTTCTTGTTCCAGAAGGCCCAACTTATATAAAAGATCTTTGCCCTCTACTATATTATAGACCGTATAAGTTGTCCCATTATGAGGCACTGTGAGCTTAAATGGGAAGCCCCACCTGTAGCGAATTCTAGAAGTTTGGAGAACTGATGTCACCTCACGCATCCTACGTCTCCTTTCCAAGGTGGCCTGAGATAAATCAGGGTAAATTTGCAATCTGACACCATCTAGCTCTATATTCTGGGTATTTCTGGAAGCACGCAGGATTTCTTCTTTAATCAGATAATCTTTTAGGCACAATATGGTGTCCCTTGGAGGTTTGTCAGGAGGGGGTTTAGGTCTGAGGGCCCTGTGTATCCTGTCGCAGGTGAAGGCGGTCACCTTTTGCCCCGGGATGAGATTGTTAAAAACTTTAAGTATTGCTGGCATCAGCTCTGTGACCGTTTCCAGTACCCCTCTGATGCGCAAATTATTGCGCCTGTTCCGGTTATCTAAATCCTCCAATTGCATTTGCGCATAGTTAAAGTTTTTGGACAATGTCTCAAATTCCTTTCTGAGGTCATTGTGTGCCAAAGGAGCTTGTCATGTTTTGCTTCTAAAATGTCTGTGCGGCCCCCCAAAGGGGTGATCTCCTGTATAAGTGCATTGGTGGCTTTAGAAATCTCAGTCTGGAATTTATATGCTAGTTTTTTGTAAATTAGAATGAGACTGGCATCAAGGTCAGCTTTAGTGAGTGGTGGTATATACTCACTGTGTCCTTCTGAGCTTTGATGTGACTTGGTGGAGTTTGTAGAGGCCTGGGCCTTAGTTCCGCCCTGCGCCATCTTCTTCTGATCAGAGCACAGCAGGTAATGGGTCAAAAGTTCGGCCGAACCAGCAGAACCCGGACTTCTAGAAGTTCGCTCAACTCTAGTCATATGATGTCCGGCTGGATAACTCGCAATTGCGCACCCATGGGGGTGCGCATTGCGGTGATCGGTGGTGCAGTATGTCAGCCTGGCACACCGCATTACCAATCTCGATAAAGAGCCTCCGTCGGAAGCTCTCTACCACGTGATCAGCCATGAGCAATCACGGCTGATCACAGTGTAAACAGGTAGAGCCGTGCATCGTCTTTTCCTCTACTTGCATCTGCAGACGTGTAGAGGAGAGCCGATCTGCAGCTCTCCTGACTGGGGGGTCTGCGCTGATTGTTTATCAGTGCAGCCCCCTCTAGGATCGCCACTCGGGGCCACCAGGGAGCCCGCCCAGGGACCATCAGTGAGCGCATCCAGAGACCACCAGGGAGCCCACAAAAGACCACCAGGTAAGGGGCATACACTACACCAGAGATATGCAATTAGTGGACCTACAGATATTGCAGAACTACAAGTCCCATGAGGCATAGCAAGACTCTTGACAGCCACAAGCATCACACCCAGAGGCAGAGGCATGATGGGACTTGTAGTTTTGCAACAGCTGTAGGTCCGCTAATTGCATATCACTGCACTACACTATAAGGAGGATGGCACCATGCCCATCTGTGATGCTTGTCAGTGCTGCCTAACAGTGCCCCCTGAGTGGCCACCCAGTGGCCACCAGTGCCATCTATGAGTGCCCAACAGTGGCCACCAGTGCCACCTATCAGTGGCCACCAGTGCCACCTATCAGTGCCCATCAGTGCCACCTATCAGTGTCCAGTGCCACTTATCAGTGCTGCCTATGAGTGCCCTCCAGTGCCACCTATCAGTGCCACCTATCAATGCCCATCAGTGCCACCTATCAGTGCCCAGTGCCACTTATCAGTGCCCATCAGTGGCACCTATGAGTGCCTGTCAGTGTTGCATATCAGTGACAACTATCAGTGCCCATCAATGCTGCTTATCAGTGCCACCTACCAGTGCCCATCAGTGCCACCTATCAGTGTCCAGTACCACTTTTCAGTTCTGCCTATCAGTGCCCATCAGTGCCACCTATCAGTGCCCATCAGTGCCACCTATCAGTGCCCATCAGTGCTGCCTATGAGTGCCTGTCAGTGTTGCATATCAGTGTCAACTATCAGTGCCCATCAGTGCTGCTTATCATTGCCCATTAGTGCTGCATATAAGTGCCTCATCATCAGTGCCCATTAGTGCCCCCTCATCAGTACTGCCTGATCAGTTCCTGTCATTGTAGCCTCTTCAATGCCCATCAGTGGTGGAGAAAACATACTTATTTGCAAAGTTTTGTCACAAACAAAGAAAACCTTTTTTTTTCAAAATTTTCAGTCTTTTTTTTATTCGTAGCACAAAAAATAAAAAACCCAGTGGTGAAAACCACCAAAAGAAAGCTCTATTTGTGGGAAAGAAATGATACAAATTTTGTTTGGGTACAGCGTCGCATGACCGCGTAATTGTCATTCAAAATGCGATAGCGCTGAAAGCTGAAAATTGGTCTGGGCAAGAAGGGGAGTAAGTGCCTGGTATTGAAGGGATTAAGGTACCCTGTGCTACTCTACTCAAGCTTTACCATTGCATATTATGGAAAATTGCTATCAAATACTTACCGTCATTTTTCTTTCCTGGCCTGTCCTTGCATCAGCACACAATGGGGTAACGCCTTATCTGGTGCCCACAGGACCACCTCTTACTAGCTAAATAAAAGACAGCACCTCCACCACTAATGTGTTTGATAACCTAGCCTGCGACAGGCCACTAGGGATGGAGTCCTGTGCTGACATGAGGACAGGCCAGGAAAGGAAAATGACGGTAAGTATTTGATAACAATTTTCCATATTCCTGGCCCTACCTCATGTCAGCACACAATGGGATATAACTAGCTAAATAAATGGGCAGGAGAGAACACATGAAAAGAAACACTGACAATCAAAGAAAAGCTGTCAAAGACAAAAATAATGTATGTGTCGCGTCCCAAACTTTGCAGAACTTGCTGACTGCATGCCTGTAAAGTCGAGTGAAAGGCTAGCTGTCTCACATATATCTTCCACTGACATCCTAGCATAACTGCCCCAAAGGCTGCCACCCCAGAAAGGCCTACTTCCTGCATGCCAATCTAATCACCCTGGTAAACCAATAGAAAATGACTCAAGAACCTGATGGCGAGATTAAAAGATTGTCTACTCTCCCCACATCTTTTGACCTTTGCATGTACACTTGTAGCAACTTGTGTAAGGACCTGAAGTCTTCCTGCTATGTACTCAGTGACTCCCCAGTTTTCCTGGAAACTGCATATTACTTTAGAATTGAGCTTTGGAAATGAACGTAGTATCACTATTTCTGGTAAAAAGACACAAAAAGGACTCTTTGCAGGAGAGAGCTGCAATCTCCAATATCCTTCTGTCTGAAGCAAGCACTGTCAGAGGAACTAGTTTTAGCCCTAGGAACCGCAGTGGAAATGAAGCTATTGGAGCAAGGGATGCATGTACTAGTGCTTACAGAACCAAGCCTAAGTCCCAACAAGGGAACAAGGATATCCTTGGTGGTCGTATATGGATTACTGCCTGCATGAAGCATTTGTTCAATGGCTCTTCCACCCATTCGCAGCCTGAAAAAGAGGATAAAATGCAGACACCTGTACTTGGAGTTGTATGCCAGTCAACCTCAAGTGCCGATGGTAAAAATATCCAGGATATTGGCTAGAGCTGGTTACACAGGAGAGAAAACTCTGTGAAGCAAACCGAACAAACTTCCTTCATATCCTCTTATATGTAGCTTTCATGGTCTTGTGGTCTTCACCAAGGTCTGAACCACCTCGGATTAGAATCCGTGCACCTCCTAAGTCCGGCTGATTCAACAGCCAGGCTATTAAGAGTCTCGATGGATTGGGGTGCTGCCATTGACGTTGGCATAAAAGATCATGCTTGACCGGAAACAGGATTGGTGGTGCTAATGACATCTGGAGGAGCAATGATAACCAAGGACACTGGAGGAAGACAAACACCAATGGAAAAAATCCATGGCACTGTGAATCCAACTTCTATCACTTCACCTTTGTACCTTTTTACAAATACTGGAAGCTGTGTGTTCAGCGGACTCTCTGAGAACTACCGCTGGAATGTACCATAGAGCCAATACTAGTTGAGGTATGTATTGTTGGAAAATAATTTGTCTAAATGATCTGAAATTGGATCCTGCTTTCCCAGTAAGTAGACTGCCATTAACTGTCTGTAAGTGGCGAAAAGTTTGTTACAGGTTAAAGTAACAGGAAAAGACAGACACTTGGTGCCCCCTTGGTGGGCAATGTAAGCTACTGCTGTCTTGTTGTCAATCATCAACTTCACATGGGCCCCTTGGAGAAAGATGCTGAAACACTTGCAATGCTAGAAAAAAGACTGCCTTTAAGTCATTCAGAGCATCTGCATTCCACTAGGCTCCATTGGCCTTGCACTTGTCTCTTCAGACTGGAGGCAGACAGGCATCTGATTTCAGAATTATTCCATCTCCTGGGCTGAGAGGCATGCCACAAAAGAGGCACGCCACAAAAGAGGCACACTGGTGTCCAAAACTCCAGTTCTTGCTAATTTTTGCAGCTAGAAAAGCCTTTCTGATGCCCTTCCTGGGCATAGGCCCCAACATGGTAAACAGAATCTCTGCATTATATAACTCCCCTACAGCTTGGTTTCGCATTAATGGTACTCTCAGTGACCCCTTTACGTTACATAACAGTACATGACAGGTATGCCCCTTTTCACCAATACTATTTGCCCTTTCCCTAGAACCCTTTTTATCCTCAGTGAGACATAATCCAAATATCCACGGGATCAAGATTGGAGCCTATGAACATAAATATACGGCTTGCACCGCCGACATATTATTTTATGTGCAAAAACCCGATATCATCTTATCCAATCTCATATAAGCCTTTGAACATTTCGGAACCCTTTCTAATTTTATGATCAATCTCACAAAATCTGAAATTCTTAATATCTCTGTATCCCAAAAAACAGTTAACCTTTTAATATCCTCCTTCCCCTTCTCTTGGCAGCCACAAAAACTCAAATACTTAGGAATATACTTCACGCCTAACCCTGCTTCCTTAGAGAAAATGATACCCCTCTTCTAAATTACATCCGTGCGGATTTACACAAATGGGGCCCACTGGCTCATTCATGGTTGGGAAAAATTAGCGTGGTCAAGATGAATATGTCTGGCATCGCAAACGTCTATGGATCCCCAATTCCATAACTGGATTCCTCCCTCACCTGCCCATCTGCATCACATTACTTCGACCAGTAGACTTGTTCCTCCTACCTCGCTAATCAAGCACAATCCTTTAACAACCATGGACTATTGGAGATACATCCAACTTTCATTGTTTATCAAGTCTCTCTCAAAACATATATACGCAAATTTGCAGATGTGGAAACGCCTGTGGAAAGCATTTTGGCTTACCCACAACCACCGCAGAAAAGTATTTCCCTCTTTTATAAGGCCCTGTTGTCCCTGGAACCGAGCGCTTGTCCTAAATTCCTATTGAACTGGAAAAAAGACCTACAGCAACCATTGGCAGACTCTGAATGCTCTAAAATTCTTTAACTAGCCCACAACTCCTCCATCTCCTCAAAAATTTTGGAGGCTAATTATAAACTTTTGACAAGATGGCACTATACACCTGTGTCTATACATAGAGCCTTCCTGGATGCTTCAGATCTCTGCTGGAGGGGATGTGGGGCAATGGCCACACATGCTCAGATATGGTGGTTTTGTGCTCTTATTCGTCCATTTTGGTCATCAGCACTTCATTGGATCAATATAATACAAGGCTCTCCTGTATCCAATGACCCTTGGGTAGTGTTATTTCATTGTACAGGTGAACCAGCGGGCCAGTATAAAAAATCTATCACCCCCAACTTATTGAATGCTGCAAAATCACTCATATGCAAATATTGGAAGAAACCTGAAATCCCCATGATTAGACAATGGATGCAGGTAGTAGACCACATCTATTATTTGGAAGACCTTACACATGATCTCAGAAACCAATTGTCTAGCTCCAATGGGCCTGTTGGTTTGCCTTTAAATTTTCTGATTCCTTTTCAGAAATTATGTCTAACCCTGACTTATGCAGAGCTGGTCTGTTGCATCTATTCATTATTATGATACCGTTATATGAAGGTGAGGCAACTGCCCCCCTCTTCCCAAGTTTCCTTCCCCTCACTCCACCTACTACCCCTCTTTTGTCCCAACTCTCCTCCCTCCTTTTTTTTTCTTTTTCTTTTCTATAACTTTCTACATTATGTTAATGGTGTTCTTATTTGCCTCTTGGGTCAACTTGATATATCTTCTTTTTGATAGGCGCAACCATTCTCATTGGGGTTTGGTCAAAAAGCAGAACATGTGTTCCATTGATGTAGTGTTTCTACTATTATTTTCAATAAAAACATATTAAACAAAAAAATGAAGTCCTTCCTTTTTCACATTTGGAAATATGTGCATGTGTTTGTGATGGTTGGTCCTGCATCTTGCCTGTGGCCTGGATATCTGTCACATATATTCCGCTACATCCTCTAGGCTTTGAAATGTGTGCATCCGCTTCCTTATCCATTGGCATTTGAGGCAATCTATGCCAATTAATGGCCAATATGCATGGAGGGCTGGGCAAGGCATTTTCTATTGCTCTGATTTAAACACATGTGAGTCATTGCCATGTGAGCTACTTGAGGAGCATGAAAGCTGCCCTGTGTGGGAATGCAGATTGTCCTGGTGAGGGGATGATCAGTGGTAGGTCTTACGTTTTCTGGAGTGTTTGCGTTTAGGGCTTCTGCTCCTAAAATAATGCTAAACACCATACTTTGCATTCCTTGAGCACTTTTTTAAAAATATGTCCCACACTACCCCCCTCACACCTTTGATAGTCTTCTGTGCCACTGACAGGTGTGGTGAGCTCATATCTGCAAAAAAATATGGAAAAAAACATTATTTTACCAAGAAAAAACAGGTACCTTGTACCTTTTAAGACTCTTATGCTTTCATCTACTTACTTCAGAAGCAGCAGCAGGTGAGGTCAGGCAGCCTTCCAAAGGCAGACAGGAGACACAGAATCTGAAACAAAAAACAGTCAGACTATCTAACCCCTGGGAACACAGCACAGCAAGGGAGCAAACAGTGACAAGAGAAAACTGGCAGGTCTGCAGAGAGAAATCAGTTCCTCTGCCTCCTCTAAGACTACCCCACACCACCCATCTCCCTGTCCTCTGTGACATCATCCATCGCCACTCTCAGACTGAAGAAAAAGCAAGTAGAGCGGCACAAGACAGAAAAAACCCCAAGGGAGAGGCCAATGGTGACATTGCAGAGCTTACTGATACCACACCTGTAGAATATTTGTGCTATCTAAGCAATGTTGCCCACGTCCCGGCACAAGGGATACCCAGTGTCAGGAGGGTTTATGTCCAACATTCTGGGTCTTCCAACTCCATGAGAGGTTGAAAATGTAGGGTCAGTGTGGTGGGGGGATATCCTTGCAGCAACCAAAGTACTTACCAACTGTGTGCTGACGTGAGGTAGGGCCAGGAAAATATATTATTATGAAATTGTTTAACAATTTTAAGATTTATAGATTGGCGAAACTCTGTCCATCTTTACTTCTCAAGGATGCTTTTTTTTATACCCAGTCATGTTACTGACCTGTTGGCAGTTAACCTAGTTAGTTGCAAAATGTTCTTCCAGCTCTTACTTGTTAGTAACACTTACCTTGACAGCTTTGTGTTATCCTGCCCCAACTTTTTTTGACGTGTTGTTGCCATCAGTTTTAAAATTACCTTATTGTTTTCTTAAAATGGTACATCTTTTCATTATAAACATGCAATATGTTTTACATTTTCTAGAGTAAATACAATAGGTTTAGGGATGGGTGAATGGTTTGGCCCATTCGAAGAACACCCAAATTATCGGGTCGTTTGACCATTTGTTTGGCCCATTGAATGACCACAATGCACTGCACATTGGATCGGAAGCTCTGATTGGTTGAAGCAATGAAAGCTTTGCCCAATCAGGGCACAGAGCACTACAGAGCCATGATTGGAGAAAGTAATGACAACTCTATCCAATCATGGCTCATTGCTCTTAGTTCCGTCTCACACTATAAAAGTATTCTTTCAATAGCAGCCATTTGTAGTGTGATATCAGCATGGAGAGAGATAGAACAGGGCTCTGTTCAGTGCTACTAGAAAGTTAGTGTGCTATAGTGAACTATTGTGATTCTATTGTCAGTGCAGAATATCAGTTTAGTGTGAATCTAGTGATAGTTCAGTCAGTGTAAGTGTAGTGACCATTAATTTTTACTTCAGTGTCAGTTTAGTGTGAATCTAGTGATAGTTCAGTTAGTCTGAGTGTAGTGACCATTCATTTTTACATTAGTGTCAGTTTATTTTGTCAGGGCTGGTTTACTACAGTATGGTTCAGTGGGTTGGTGCATGTTTAATGCAGTATATTTCAGTGCATTACGTGCCATTTACTGCAGTATATTTCAGTGTGTTAGTGCACGTTAAACGCAGCATATGTCACTGTGTTACATGCCGTTTAATGCAGTACATTTCAGTGCATGAGTGCACGTTTTAATGCAGTAGATTTCTGTGCGTTACTGCACGCTTAACGCAGTATATTTCAGTGTGTTAGTGCCTGTTTAAAGCAGTACATTTCAGTGCATTACTGCACTTTTAATACAGTATATCTCTGTGCATTAATGCACATTTAACGCAGCATATTTCTGTGCACTATGTGCCACTTAATCCAGTATATTTCACTTCATTGTAAAGGTTACAATGTGAAGGCACCCTGGACACCTAAAGACCAATTTTTCGTCACCTGTTTAAGAGGTGAATATCATTTGAATTTTTGACAGCAAGGCCAATTCTTGCTTTAATAAAGAGTACCTCTATAGGGTTATGGTGTGACAGCACTTCCGACACCCAAAGACCTGTTTGACAGGTGCATATCATTTCAATTATTGACAGCAATGCCAATTCTTGCTTTCATCAAGAGTATCTCTATAGGGTTGCCGTGTGATGGCAACTCCAACACCAAAAGACCAATTTTTCTGCACCTGTTTGACAGGTGAATAGCATTTAAATTTTTGACAGCAAGGCCAATTCTTGATTTCATCAAGAGTACCTCTATAGGGTTATGGTGTGAAGGCACCTCCAACACCCAAATATCAATTTTCCCGCATCTGTTACTTCTATCCAAAATCTGCAGAATAGACACCAGAATTTATCAAAAAAATCTCTAATCTTGTTGCCAGTGCACTACATTGATTCCTTATAATACAGACTGTCTCCTCAAGACGCTGTTTACAAAATAAAGAGAGCTTGCAGGGAAAATTTCATTTTTTGGCTTTATAAATGCAATTATTGCTGCAGCAGCTTCTATACACACTACAGATGTGCCACTTTACAGGTAGACTAAGAGGACCCCTCAGGCACCATATTTTTATTATTAAGACATTTTTCATTCTTATTGTTATTTCTCATTTTTATGCTTTCACTTTAAGCATCAGTAAACCACTGCTCATTTAAAAATGACTTTCTTTAAAACTTTTTTTTCATTGATACATGTGCCCCAGGGCAGTAGCCAGACTCCCATAACCATTATATGCCAAAATACTTGCATATAAGCCTTCAAAACGGACACTTTTTTACAGTTCGGGTCCCATAGGCTTCAATGGGGTTCTTTATTTGGTTCCAAACTTTTGCAATGTTCTGAAGTTCTGGTGCAAACCGAACAGGAGGTCATTCGGCCCAACACCCAAATAGGCTTATAAGATTTGCAAATTATTGCATTCTGTTTTTATGTATTACTTTTTTGTAATTGATGTTGTAGATCTAAAGGGTGTTTTAGTGTACAATAGTGGGATGACTTTATGGCAAAGTATAGACCACAGCTAGCAGCTTCTAAAACATCACAAACAGTTACTGTATGGAGAAATTTTTTTTAACACCTTCCCGACCAGCGCCGTAAATAGGCGGCGGTCGGGTTTGAGCGGCTGTACCGGGACATAGCCTGCACCTGCAGGCTATATCCCGGTATCATTTTTTAGAGCAAGCGGTCGGCTATCCAAGGGTGACAACCGATCCGGCTCGGGAGCCGCTCGGTCGTTACCCCAGGAGGCGGGAGGGGACGCCCTTCCGCCGCTCTTCTCCGGCCTCCCATCCCACCGGGAGACCGGAGCGACGATCCGGCACATCCACCGGCTGGAAGGAGACCTGATCAAAGCCGTAATCGGCTCCGATCGGGTCTCCTTCGGCAAATTCCGGAAGCGACGTCACAACGTCACTTCCGGTTTACACGGCGGCTAACGGCGCCAAATTTAAAAAAACGACAGTATTCAGAATCGCCGTTTTTGGCAATCTGAATACTGTGAAGTGCAAAGGAGGGATGGGGGGTCTTTTAGACCCCCCGGCCCTCCAAAAAGAGTACCTGTCACCATCTATTACTATCACAAGGGATGTTTACATACATCACCACCGTCCCCGCGAGCTCGCAAAGCAAAGAAAACGCATACGTAAGTCGCGCCCGCATGTGAAAACGGTGTTCAAACTACACATGTGAGGTATCACCGCGATCGCCAGAGTGTGAGCAATAATTCTAGTAAAAGACCTCCTCTGTAACTCTAACCTGGTAACCGTTAAAAATTTTTAAAGCATCGCCTATGGAACTTTTTAAATACCGGACTTTGTCGCCATTCCGCGAGTGCGCGCAATTTTCAACCGTGTCATGTATGGTATCTATTTACTCGGTGTAACATCCTCTTTCACAATATGGAAAAAAATTGGGCTAACTTTACTGTTGTCTTATTTTTCAACTCAAAAAAGTAAAATTGTTCCAAAAAAATTGCGCTTGAAAGAGCGCTGCACAAATACCGTGTGACAAAAAGTATTGAAACAATCGCCATTTTATTCTCTAGGGTGTTTGAAAAAATATATATAATGTTTGGGGGTTCTAAGTAATTCTCTAGCAAAAAAAATGTTTTTAGCTTGTGACCACCAAATGTAAAAAAGTGGCCCGGTTGGTAAGTGGTTAAGGGGGAACAGCGCGGACTCTGCTGTAAGGGGGTTTCTGCTCAGCAAACCTCTCCCTTACATCAGAAGTTCCAGCATTCCCCCTTAAATTAGGGTTCCCAAAGCCCCCCTTACTTCAGAATCCACAGGTCACCCCTTACATCTTAGTCTCTCTTATCTTAGTGTACTCAGAGGCAGGAGAGAGAAGGAAGGGAAGGGGGAGACTTCAGTCACAGACATTGGATGGTGAGCTCACTCACCTGAGGATGCAGGCTCAGGCATTGCCATCTTTCATCCGCGATGTATCTGCCAGTTTCTGAGCTTCAAACTTCCCTCCTACACATCCCTTTCCTGAGGCACAGAACGGAGGATTGGAGTGTGGGTGGGCAGACAGAGGGGTAAGGCGGGAGGAGAAGCAGATTAAGCCCTTTCTCCTCTCCTGTCTGTGTATGGGGATGGGATCCATGCACACTCCTGTGCACTTGGCGGTTGTGGTACTGGGTTACTTGGGGAGCCACAGTCCATTATGAATATTGTGTACTGGTTTCAGGCAGTCTGAAACCCGGACACATGATTCAAAACCCGAACGGTCCTGGTGAATACCGGATGGGTGGCAACCCTACCCCCAACCTTTCATTTCCCAAGATAAGGAATGTGCCAGGTGCAAAGGAATCTGTGTAGCCTTTTTGTTCTTGTTTTTTGTAGAGGTGTTGGCTTTGCTAATATAATAAACAATGTAATCATGGTTCTGTTATGTTATGAATCTGTTTTTAACCATGGTAAAACTTTAACAGGAATGTCTTGTTTAATTTAAGCAAAAAGACCATGTGGTACTAAACTCACATGAGCTCATTAAATATCTTTTGATATTACAAACCGTGTACTTAAAAAGAGAAAATGTTCACTGGAGGTAAAACCTTCTCCTTTAACCACCTCAATACCAAACACTTTTAGCCCTTTAATTTCCGGGTCAATTTTCATCTTTCAGCCCTGTCGCACTTAAATGAGAATTGCACGGTCATGCAACGCTGTACCCATATGAACTTTTTTGCCATTTTTTGAGACAGATCGAGCTTTCCTTTGGTATTTATTCACCCCTGGGTTTTTTATTTTTTGCTAAACAAATGAAAAAAGAAGGGCACTGATGGGCACTAATGAGGCTGAACTGATAAGATGGCACTGATGGGCACTGATGGTTGGCACTGATGGGCACAGATATGCTGCACTGATGGGCACTGATATGCTGCACTGATGGACATTGATATGCTGCACTATTGTGCTGCACTGATGGACACTGATATGCTGCAATGATGAATGCTAGTTGGCACTGATGAGGCTGCACTGATAGTCAGGGCACTCATGATCAGTACCCTGATTATCAGTGTAAATGTGCTCTGTCACAGGAAAGCCAGTTATCAGCTTTTTTTCCTCAGACAATGACAGTGCTGAGGAAAGGAAATGCCGATAACTGTAACTGGTTTACATGTTATTAGCTTTTTACCCTGATCAGTGATGCATTGTGTCTGAGGGATATGGCTCACCACTGAACGCCACGCTACTTTTCTCTGGGGCAACACAAGCGTGGCAAGAATGGGGGGATGTCACATGATGTCCTCCCAGAACAATAGCGGTCCCATCCAGCCGTTGTTGTACAATGGGCCAGGCGGGAATCGGTTAATGAGATAGTACCTGTGTAACTAAAATTAGAAACAGAAATTGTCACTCAAGTATTCGTCTCTAAAAGTGCTGACTAATATATTGGGGCACACCTATGACAATTGATTCAGGAAAACATTTATTATGTAGGGTATACTAGAAACACAAGTTATAAAAAAAAAAAAAAACATATGATGCAGGGTCATTTGATGTAGAATCAGCTAATATCACACTAAGAGAAGGTGCTATTATACCACAGCTGCCACAATACTTAATTTAGCCCAGATGAATGGGATAAAGGAGCACATTTCTGTAAATATGAAATTCAAAAGTCTGAAAAAAGCTCACTGTATGGTCCATGTTTTGTGAGCAATAAACAAAATTATTATTATTGCTGACACACCCTTTAGGACAGATGCCACCAACAGCCAGCTGTTTTACAGTTATTTGATCTAGTTAACATTTCTGTTTGTCTACATCCAGAGTGTTGGTACTTGTTTGCTTTTACTTTTCAGTCCAACCAGTACATGTGGACTTGGCATCTCAGGAATGTGGATCCTCCCCTTCTGACAACAGTGGTAAGCTCAACTCAGAACATTCTGGGAATGGGCCTCAAACGCCTCTTAAAGGATTGACCCCCTTTATGCTGTGACTGCATGTGAAAAAAAAAAAAACAGATGCATATGCTATTACAAACTATCACTACTGTGCGCAGATCCTACCAGACTACAGGAAATGTTTTATTCTTTTTTACCTTGTAAATCAAGCAAATGGCACTAGATTTCTCACACAAGATTATAGTGGTAAAAATAGGCCATTGATGTACATCACATGCTGGACCCAGTGATTAACAGTTCATCTATCAGTAGCAGAGAAGTAGCTGCATACAAGGTGGCTCTAGACAAAATTCAAGGCATTGTTTAAGAACCATGGTTTAACCCCAATGGTTCTACATTCTGTGCAGGAATTGCTACAGAGAGCCCAAACAAAATATTTGCCCATTACAAGATTCACAAAAAATGAAGTTGCATTGTTATTACCTACAAATAAAAATAGTGTACAGTTTTGAATCCAGACATTCTATTACCTGTATTAGAGGAGGCAGAAAATGAAGAAGAGCCACATGACTGTGGAATTGATGAAGCAAGAATCAGCTGCTATAAGCCCCATGAAGGACACACCCTAGAAAATCTAGATCTTTGTCTTTTATAGATGGATCCTGTTCCAGTCTGAGCTACTGTATGCTTAATATTTGTGCAGAGGAAACCCAATACATTCTTGGTTAGGTCAGACTAAATGTAGTATGGCTAAAAGAGTAATTAAACTGGACAATAATGAGGAGTACAGTATGTAGTCTAAGACCCTATTATCCCCCTAGATTTTAATTTATCACACAATATTTTCTTGCTGTAGTTTCCCTCGTTGAGATACAGAGGCTATAAAAAGAATAAACAATTATACCAATATTCTGGATACAATTTTAAATCTTAAAACAACTTATATTGGTATGTTAAATGCTGATGTCCCAACTCTGGAAGGAAGTTTTAGAAAATGGACTAGCTTTGGATTGCTTTACAGCTGCTCAGGGAGGCGTTTGTGAGATTTTTCATACAGATTGATCTGTATATCAGATAATGGAAATATAATTACAGGTCATCTCATAGTGACATAGCTGCTAGGTTAAAGGTGATAGCAGGCACTGTATGGACAATGACAATGACTACAATGGTGGTATATGTGAGAGAAACCTTTGCATTTTGTATATCTCAACCATTTGTATATTTTAGCCTATACTGACCATTTTTGAACATAACACTAATCACTCTGATGTACACACATTCATTCCTGGAATCGTCCTGCCTGTACTCATGCATTGTGTTCATTAGTTGAAACTTTTCTTGTGTTTACCTTAAAAGTACATTTCAAAGAGTGATTCATTTTACATAGGCATGTGTATAAAACCCAAACATACCACAGTAAACTTTGGAACAGCTTTGGAAACATGTTCAGTGTGATTGTATCTGTTCATTAATGGCAGAAAAACTGATAAGAACATGTAGGAGCTACTAATTTATTCTTTCACAGAAATGTGCTGTGAATAACTACATTCCAAAACAAAAGAAATTATTATTTTAAAGGTAACTTTTGTAAGTGCTGATGAAGAAGATGGCCTAGGGAATCCACTTTCTGTCACACAGGTCTCCAAAGATTCCCTGCTTAGGATAAGTCCCCATCTGAAAAGTGAGTATCCCATTTTATTGTCTATATGGAATTATAGACAAAAATAAAAACAAAAATATTACATTTTTTTTAAAATATAGTTTAATCATATATAACTCAAAAAATATATACATAAAGAATATTTTTTTTTTATATATACACTAATAAAGTTTTTCGTTTTTTAGCTCATTAGCCCTGTTCGGAGTATCAGCGCTCACATATTTTATTTTTTGCACTATAATATCATCCATTACACAGAGAGTAGCACTTTTGGATAAATTGCACAAGCAGACCTATCTTTTCACACTAATACCAACCACTTAATACCAACCACTTAAACCACACAAACCTGATACCACTTTACACTTAATGAGTGACTACCGATGATGCTTAAATACTCCCCACATTCATGAGTTCCCTATCCCCATGACTAAGCTCTGGGGTGGCAGAGTGAAACACTTGGGGCTTGGCCTGGTTGGGGTCCAGGCTGAGGTTGCCACTCTAAACTCTCTAGGACATCTTGGATGTGCGACTTCCAGGGGCTACCCCTTTCTTTTTTGAACCCTTACAGGAGCCAAGACAGACTCCATCCCCTGTCAGCACACTAACAGCAGCTGTGGATGCACCAAAAGTGAGCATAGGGCTTCCCCTGTTCCCACTGAGGAGAACCATCCTTAAATCTCCTGCCAGCCCAACAATGTCTGCCTCTGTAGCATCTGACATCACAGTTGATGTACATGTGACCCCACACATGCTCACATGGTACACCATTCCTGCCAGTCTTTTCCTGTATCACACCCCCACCCCCACACTGCTAAAGCATAAAGTAAAGCCATAAACTAAGCTGTTACAAATGTTATGTAGTTGTTACGTACCAGGTAGTGAGTCTGACGGCAGGGGATGGCCTCTCCTACGACCCTGGTTTGAGAGACCGCTGGGAGTGGAACAGAGGCCGCAGGAGCACGGGGAGGTATGAGTGCCTGTTTTAGTCCATTAATGTCCACCAGTTGGAAGTCCGTAGGATTGCTGGAGATAGAGATGACCTGTGGGGCAATAGATGCAGCCAGGAAGTAGCAATCCGGAAAGGCTGGAGAAGACTTGTGGAGCTTGAAGCTACGGAGGTCTGGATGCCACAGACACTGGAGAAGAGTCGGGTGCAGGCAGGGTCAGCAACGGTCTGGCAAGGAGGTACAGAGAAGCAGACAGAAGAATGGTCGGGACAAGCCAGGATCAGGTGCAGGCAGAGAGCAGGAAGGTCTGGACAAGCCGGGTCGGTAACAGATCAGGAACAGCTATCAAGCACAGGGAAACACTGGTACACGCTGTAGATCAGACAGCACCCGCTATGATAATTAGCAAGGCTTAAATGGCCGTTTCAGGTGCCAGAATGTGTGCACCAAAAGAGCAGAAATCTTCAGGTATGCCTCTCCTGAGGGGGATCAAGCAAGGCATTAACCAGATCAGGGGCATGTAGGTTTTGTTCGGGCTCCCAATAGTTTTCCTCATGTCCATAGCCCCTCCATTTAATCAAGTACTGTATTTGCCCCCTCTTCCTTCTACAGTCCAGTACAGCCTTCACCTCAAATTCTTCATCCCCATTAATTATTACAGGTGCAGGTGGACCGGTTTCACGGTTTGGAAAAGAGCCTGGTACCACAGGCTTCAACAAGGAGACATGAAACACTGGATGGATTCTAAATCTTTTGTCACGTACCTGGTGGTAGAGTCTGGCTTATGCAGGGGCAACGTCTCTTGCGGCCCTGGTTCGAGAACCCCTGGTAGTGTAGACAGGGAGCTCTGGAGCACAGGGGGGCACGAGGGCTGGACAATCTCCAGATGGTAAGCAGAAGTCCACGGAAGCTCGTGCAAGATGGGAGAGTAGTGGTTCAGTCCGGGTCGGCAACTGGCAGGTTGGTAATGTGTAACTGGAACCGGGAGAAGAACAGGGCCCAGCGTGCTTGGTGGGGCTTAAGTCTCTTGGCCGTCCTCAGATATTCAAGATTCTTGTGGTCCGTGAAGACCAAGACTGGATGCGCTGCTCCTTCTAACAGGTACCGCCATTCCTCCAGGGCAGGTTTAATTGCCAGAAGCTCCCTGTCACCCACATCGTAGTTCTTCTCGGGGGGACAAAGCTTCCGTGAAAAGAAAGCGATGGGGTGCAGAGAAGCCTTAAGTCCCTGTCTTTGGGACAAGACTGCCCCAACTGCGGTCTCTGAGGCATCTACTTCCAAGATGTAGGGCCGCGTGGAGTCAGGGTGTTTGAGCACTGGTGCCGAGGTAAACAGTCCTTTCAAGGTTTGGAAGGCATTTTGTTCTTCCAGGGTCCAGGCAAAACGGGTATTCTGCTTAGTTAATTGTGTTATCGGGGAGATGACAGCAGCAAATCCTTGGATACAGTTTCTATAAAAATTGGCAAAGCCAACGAAGCGCTGTACCGCCTTCTTGTCCGCTGGTGGTGGCCAGTCCACAATAGCTGCAACTTTCTGGGGGGCCATGGTTGTGCCCGTAGTGGAGATGTGGAACCCCAGGAAGGTGATCTCTGTGCGCTCGAAGGAACACTTTTGCTGCCTCAGGCGACTAAGTACACACTTGACGTGCTTCCGATGTTCCTCCAGGGAGGGGGAGAAGATGAGGATATCATCAAGATATACCACCACGAATTGATCAAGAAAGTCCCTGAAGATATCATTGACCAGGTGCTGAAACGTGGCTGGAGCATTGCACAGCCCGAAGGGCATGACCAGATATTCAAAATGGCCAAATTGGGTCCGGAATGCCGTTTTCCATTCATCCCCCTCACGTATGTGGATCAAGTTGTACGCTCCCCGGAGAACCAACTTGGAGAACACGGCTGCGGAGCCGAGGCGTTGGAAGAGTTCCGGGACCAGGGGTAAAGGATATTCTTGACCATGATCTTATTGAGCTCCCTGTAATCGATGCATGGCCGGAGGGAGTGATCCTTTTTCTCCACAAAGAAGATCCCGGCTCCTGCCGGAGATGTGGAGGGCCGAATGAATCCCTTCTGCAGGTTCTCCTCCAGGTAAGTCTTGAGGGCTACTAGCTCCACTTCTGAAAGGGGGAAAATCCTGCCAAACGGGACCTTAGCTCCAGGTAGCAGGTCTATCGGGCAATCATATGGTCTGTGCGGTGGTAACGAATCCACCCCCTTCTTGCTAAAGACGTCCAAGAAGTCTTGGTACGCTTCAAGGATGGCCAGGCATGTCTCCTGGTCTGGATCAGGGTTGATAGCAAGTACCGCCGGTGGTGCTCTCTGGGGGGACTGAAAACAGTTACTTAGGCAGTAAGGGGACCGGAACCGAAGTTCCAGTCAATGAAAGGACTGTGGGCTCGGAGCCATTGGAGGCCAAGGATCACTGGAAATAACGGGGAGGAGATGGCATCCAATATTAAGAACTCCGAGTGGCCTTCGGCCATCTGAGCTGGTAAGGGGCAAGTCTCTTGGATGACTGTGCCCGACTTGATGCTTGACCCATCGGCCAAGCGGATAGACAACGGCCTTTCCTTGGGCCTGAGTGGGATCCGGTGCTGAGCAACAAAGGACAGGTCGATAAAGCAGCTGCAAGCTCCCGAATCCAGGATGACCGGAACTTGGATGTTCTTGTCCGGAAGCTGTAGGAAAAGGAGAAGGATCAGATGAGGCTGGGGACTTGGCAGGGATAGCACCTCCCCAGGGACTGGGGTTAGACCCTTACCCCATTTGGCGGGCAGCTCCTTGCTACGTGTCCAGCGCCGCCACAGTAAAGACACAAACTATGGTTCATCCGCCTCCTGCGTTCCTCTGAGGACAGGGATGGGCGGAGGACCCCAGTCTGCATAGACCCAGGTCGGTCTAGTGAAGAGGAGGAGGAGGAAGCAGCGGTTGGGCTTGGACCTGAATGGGTAGGTGCTTGAGAAGGCGTCCAGGTGGGGCGCTGAGGTCCAGTTGCCCTCTCTGCTCTGAGCTCCCGCAGGCACTGTTCAATTCGAATGGCCAGCATAATTAGCGCTTCGAGGGTATGGGGTACGCCGACGCTCGCCAGCTCTTCCTTCAGCGGCTCGGAGAGCCCCAGCCGGAACCTGTGGTGGAGGGCTGTGTCATCCCAGGCTGTGCCGGCGCTCCAGCGTCTGAACTCTGACACATAGTGCTCGGCGGGACGGCAGCCCTGCTGGAGGGCCTGGAGTGCGGCTTCTGCGGTGGCTGCCTGTTGTGGGTCCTCATATAATTGGGCCATTGCTTGAAAGAAACAGTCCAACGTGGTGGTCTCAGGAGCCTTTTGCTCCAATAGGTGATGAGCCCAGGCCTGCGGATCATCCTGAAGAAGCAAGATCACCAGGCCCACCTTAGTGGCTTCCAGAGCAAACGTGCGGGGCTGGAGAGCGAAATACAGATTGCAGGAACTGCAAAAAGCCCAAACTTCGTGTGGTCCCCCGCAAACCGCTCAGACATAGGCACCTCAGGCTCAGTGGGCAGTGTCACTATGGTGCGGAGAGGTGTGCGACCCCTGCTGGCGGGATTAGGAGTGGCCAAGTTCTGAACTTGATTTTCCAAGCGTGTATACCCCTCCTGCAGGTTTTTTACTGCTTGGGTTAGTCCAGCAAGGTGCACACATAGCTCCTCTGTAGGAGAGGGCCCCGGCGCAGACTCTGGCATGGCTGTCCGTTTCTGTCACCTACCTGGTGGTAGAGTCTGGCTTATGCGGGGGCAACCTCTCTTGTGGCCCTGGTTCGAGAACCCCTGGTAGTGTAGACAGGGAGCTCTGGAGCACAGGGGGGCACGAGGGCTGGACAATCTTCAGGTGGTAATCAGAAGTCCACGGAAGCTCGTGCAAGATGGGAGAGTAGCGGTTCAGTCCGGGTCGGCAAAACTGGCAGACGGTGCGGTACAGCGGGATCAGGCAAACGGATGGTCGGGTACAGGCAGGGTCGGTAACGTGCTGGCAACAGAAGTACAGAGGGAGCAGGCAAGCGGGTGGTTGTAAACAAGCCGGGGTCAGAAGCAGGCAGATATCAACAAGTCCAGAGGGGTAGCTGGGGTCACAGGAACAGAAAGTCACACAGAAGTAGTCACCGGGGGGTCACAGGTGCAGGGAACGCTGTAGAATGGACAGCACTTGCTACAGGAAGCACATTGTTTAAATAGAGCTGCCTGGCCCCGCCTCCTCCGTGAGTGCGAGGAAACAACAACAAAATGCAAACAAGTCCTCAGCAGTCTTCTTCTAACATCTTTCCAGCAGGGCCAGCTCGTAGGACACATCATTGACTTTCCTTTTGACAGGGAATGGCCCCACATACTTAGGCCCCAACTTCCTTGATGGGCATGCCAGTTTCAGGTTAGTTGTAGCCAGCCATAATCAGTTTCCTGCTTGTAGAATTAGTTCCCCCCTCCTTTTCCTATCAAAGATTTTCTTGCTGTCCTCTTGTGCCTTGCACATAGCCTCCTGCAGCAGTTTATTTTTGCGGGAAAAGAAGTCCAGAGAACTTTGGACAGCAGGCATGGATGATTCGGAATCAAGTCTGGCAAGAAGGTGGGGTGAAACCCAAAGTTCACAAAGAATGGGGACTGTTTGGTGGCCGAATGGCAAGAGTTGTTATAAGCAAATTTCGCCACCGGCAGAAGGGACACCCAGTCATCCTGAACAAATGATGAGAAGCAATGGAGGTACTGCTCCAGAGTTTGGTTAGTCCGTTCCCTTTGCCCGTTTGAGTGGGGATGGTAGGCCGATGACAGCGACACTTTTATTTTCAGAATTCCACACAGGGCTTTCCACAATTTTGAGGTGAATTGCACCCCTCGGTTGGAAACTATGTCTATGGGGACACCGTGGACCTGGGCGGTCTCTGGAGTGGAGGGTGTTCCTTTTAAGGGCACGAAATGGGCCATCTTTGTCAGCCGGTCGACCACCACGAAAATGGCTGTGCAGCCCTCTGAAGACGGTAGCTCCACTACAAAGTCCATAGAAATCATGGCCCATAGTTGGTCTGGTACTGGCAGAGGTTGAAGTAAGCCCCAGGCCTTGTTCCGGGGGAACTTTGTTTTGAGTGCAGATGGGGCAGGAGTTAATGTAATCCTTACAGTCCTTTTCCAGGTCAGGCCGCCAAAAGGTGCGCTGCACCAGCTCTAAGGTCTTGTGGATTCCAAAGTGTCTGGCCAAGGGATGATCATGGCAAAGACCTAGGATGGTTATTCAGATCTCCTTCGGGACAAAGATTTGGTGCCCCTCCACAAAAGACCCTCTCTGACCTGCAAGGTGTCTCTGATGGAGCCAGGAGTTCATGTAGAGGCCTGCTTTAGCTGCAGCAAAAGGTCAATTTGTAGAAGCAGGAAATTCCCAGCTGACAGAATAGTATCGGGTGCTGTCGACTCCTTCGGATCTTCTAGCATGCGGGATAACGCATCAGGCTTTATATTTTTAGATCCGGGCCGGTATGTTATATGTAACAAGAATCTCGAAGAATAATGCCCATCAGGCCTGGCGAGGTCTGAGACGTTTGGCAGATTTGATGTACTCAAGATTCTTGTGATCCGTGTAGATCAGAATTTGGTGAGCCGCCCCTTCTAGAAGGTATCTCCACTCTTCCAAAGTGGCCTTGATGGCCAGGAGTTCTCAATCTCCCACATCATAGTTAATTTCAGCCGGGGCAAGTTTTTGTGAGAAGGCCACCGGATGTGCCTCCGGGGACCTTGCTTGGTGAGCTGGGTGATATGGCCAAAAAATTGGAGAATCCAACCAACCGCTGGACCTCCTTTTTATCGGTAGGTGCAAGCCAAGACAGGATGGCTGACACTTTTTGTGGTTCCATCTCGATGCCTCCCAGGGAGATGATCAGTCCCAGAAACTGAATATTCTGATGCTCAAATTCACATTTCTTGGGTTTGGCATATAGTTTGTGCAGGCGGAGGCGGCAGAGAACCTTCTTGACATGTTCCCGATGGGTTTCCAGTGAGGAAGAAAAAATAAGGATGTCATCCAAATAGGCTATTACAAAAATGTCCAAGAAGTCCATGAGGATATCATTGATGGAAAACTGGAAGGTTGCCGGGGCGTTGCACATGACAAGGTATTCCTAATGCCCAAATCAGGTGCGGAACGCAGTTTTCCACTCGTCCCCCTCCCGGATACGAATGAGGTTGTATGCCCCTCTTAGATCCAGCTTCGTGAAAATGGTGGCAGAGCGTAGGTGCTGGAAGAGTTCTGGCACTAAGGGAAACGGGGTAGCGGTTCTTCACCGTAACCTTATTCAGGTCTCGGTGGTCAACACAAGGCCGGAGCATGTGATCTTTCTTCTCCACAAAGAAGATTCCCGCACTGGCTGGAGAAGTAGATGGGCAGATGAATCCCTTCTGCAGGTTCTCATCGATGTAGTCTTTCAGTGCCACTAACTCCTTCTCGGACAGCGGGAAGATCCATCCGAACTGAATTTCTGCCCCAGGCACACGCTCGATTGGGCAGTCGTAGGAGCGGTGCAGGGGAAGTGTGTCCGCCCCTTGACCTGTCCAGATATTCATGGTAGACTTGGGGTACTTTCTGACAGCAGTCAAGAAACGAATCCAGACACATTAGGTTTGTGGGAGGCAGGACGGGTGTAGGGAGGCAGTGTTCCTGGCAATATGTAGACTGGAACTGGATTAATCCGGAACTCCAGGGTATCCAGGGGTTGTGGGCTTGGAGCCATGGCAGGCCCAGGATGACTGGCAACAGGGGAGAAGTGATTGCGTCCAGCCGTAGCCGATCACTGTGGTCAGAGAGAGTGATGGCCAGCAAAGGTGGGATCTCCTTAAATACTAGTCCTGACTTGACGTGAGACTCATCGGCTAGGAACACAGAGAAACTTCGTTCTTTGGATTGGAGCGGAATGTCATGTTTGGCTGCAAAGTCCAGGTCAAGGAAGCAGCTACAGGCCTCTGAGTTCACAATAGCCCTGACAGAGACTAACCTTCCGGAAGGAGATGGGAAGGGCTAGGTGAGCCGGTTTGGCCACCAGTAGTGTCTGTCCCGTTGAGGAGTCGCAGAACCCTTTTGGGTGTTTGGCTGGGCACTCATGCACGTAATGGCCTGCTTCACCACAGTAGAGGCAGAGATTGCCTTGGAGCCTGCATGCCCGCTCTTCAGGGGAAAGGGAAGACGGGGCAGAGGCCATGTGCGGTGCTGGCTTCTCCCGCCTGTGTTCACGCAGACGGCAATCTATCTGTATGGACAGCTGGATGAGGTCTTCCAAGGAATTCAGAACTCCTACCCGAGTTAGTTCATCCTTAAGGCCCTCTGACAGGCCAGCCCAAAACTGGTGCTGAAGTGCGGCATGGTTCCAGCTAGTATCCGCGCTCCAGCATCTGAAATCAGAGACATAGTCTTCAATGGGTCTGCCGTCTTGCCGGAGGGAGTGGAGAGCAGGTTCGGCTGTAGCGGTCCGTTGAGGGTCATCATACAATTGCGACATGGCCTGAAAGAAGGAGGATGGGGTCTCCAGCCAGACGTCTTTGGTTTCCAGCAGATGATGGGCCCAGGCCTGGGGCTGATTCCGTACCAAGGATATAACAAACCCCACCTTGGTAGCCTCCAACTGGAAGGTTAGGGGCTGGAGTGGGAAATAGAGCTGGCAGGCATTGCGGAAGGACCTATACTTGGTCCAATCTCCGAAAAATCTTTCTGGGGTAGGTACCCGCGGCTCCAGAGCAGACGATGTAATGGCAGAGTCTGAACTGGCTGTGGCTGTAGAGACCGGGGTGGAAGTCAGGACTTGTTCCTCGAGGTGGGCATGTTTGCCCTGTAGGGACCTGATGGCCTGTGTGAGGTCCGTGATGCGCTGGTTGACCTCAAGTAGGACAGAGGCCCCCCTTGCAGATTCAGCCATGGCTGTCTGATACTGTTATGTACCAGGTAGTGAGTCTGACAGCATGGGATGTCCTCTCCTATGACCCCGGTTCGAAAGACTGCTGGGAGTGGAACAGCGGCTGCAGGAGCATGGGGGGGTGTGAGTGCCTGTAGTAGTCCGGTAATGTCCACCAGCTGGAAGTCTGTAGGATTGCTGGAGATAGAGATGACATGCAGGGCAATAGATGCAGCCAGGAAGTAGCAATCCGGAAAGGCTGGAGAAGACTTGCGGAGCTGGAAGTTACGGAGGTCTGAATGGCTACAGACACTGCAGAAGAGTCGGGTGCAGGCAGGGTCGGCAACGGGCTGGTAGCGAGGTAGGAGCAGGCAGAAGAATGGTCAGGACAAGCTGGGATCAGGTGCAGGCAGAGAGCAGGAAGGTCTGGACAAGCCAGGTTGGTAACGGATCAGGAACAGATATCAGGCACAGGGAAATTACGGATACACACTGTAGATTAGACAGCACCCGCTCTGAGCATTAGCAAGGCTTAAATGGGCGTTTCCGGCGCCAGAATGCACGCCCAAACATGCCTCAGGAAAGTTCAGCACCTCAAGCGGTTCCCTCAAGCACATATCTGTGTGTCAGAGCATTGAACTTTCAGTGGAGAAAATACACACATTTAACAAAAAATACTGCTGCATGGGCTAACAAAAAAGAAACTGTAAGATTGCCGACTTGCTAAAGCTGTATGTAGCTATTACGTCATTTTGCTTTTGGTCAGCAGATCCTGTTGAATCTAGGCCAGTTAATCATGTTTACTAACTGAAAAGTACAGTAATTTGCCTTTGGAATGTGTGTACAAGCTTCCTAACAGCAATGTTATCAATCTTCTGCTTGAAAGGTAAGTAAAAGTAAGTAAGTAATGTCATGGTATTTCTGCAAAAAGTAATTACAATATCATTAATGCTTAATCACTTGCTGACCGCCGGCCATGGATTGACGGTGGCAAAGTGGTTCGATATTGGGAAACGCCATCACCTGGGGGCGGCGACGAGATTGCAGATCGTGAGCACCCGCGCCGCCGGAGGTGCGCTCGCGTGCTCACTGTGTTCCGGGAAAGCCAGGGAGCGGGTAGGGCAGACTCGATTGCGATTATGCACAAGCTGGCTTGAGTGCTTCTGCAGTGTTGGATTGGAAGCAGACATTCTGGGTGTGATGGTCCTATGCTGAGTTCCCCACAGATATACCCAAAGGTGTTGTTTATCCATATTTCTGGTGAGCCTCCGATTTTTACCTTTTTGCACGTGGTGAACAGAGGTGGAGGACACTGATTGAAGATTATTTATATAAGTTTAAGAAGTTTTGGTTATTTTTCCTGGCACTGGCACTTTTTCACTGAACATTTAATATCAATTTTTACTTTGTAATCTACCATATTACTCTGGAAGCGCTGCTAACACTGGACTTATTACACGAGGGCAGACTCTATGTCCGCTGGTTACCCGCAATCGCTCCCCCGCAGTGGCAGAGTGTAAACACATGGATCTCCATTCTGACAGAGGGAAGGAATGTGATCGCAGGCTCCCTGTGCGTGTGAGCCACAATCACTCCCAGCCCCCATACAGTTAGAACACACACAGGGAACACTGTTAACCCCTTAGAGTGCCCCTTGCAGGTTAACCCCTTCCCTGCCAGTGACATTTATTCAGTAATCAGTGCATTTTCATCACAGTCCCAATAAAAATCGCAGATTGCTGCCATTACTAGTAAAAAAAAAAAAAAAAATAAACACCCCATAAATTAATTCTCATCATTCATAAACGCAGCAAACCAATCAAATGTATAAATGCCAATGGTCCCAAAAAAGTGTCAAAATGGTCCGACATGTCTGCCGCAATATCACAGTCCCGATAAAAATTGCAGATCCCTGCCATTACCTGTAAAAAATAAAAACCCCATAAATGAATTCTCATCACTCACAAACGCGGCGACTTTAGCGCAAACCAATCAATATAATTCAATTGCGATTTTTTTTTTTTTTTTTTTTTTACCAAAAATATGAGGAAGATTATATATCGGCCAAAACCGATGAAAAAAAATGTGTTTTTATATATTTTTTTGGCCATGAATTATAGCAAAAAGTAAAAAATATTGTTTTGTTTTTTTTGCAAAATTGTCTTTCTTTTTTTGTTTATAGCGGTGATCAGAAATGATGCAGAGGTTATCAAATACCCACAAAAGAAATCTTTCTTTGTGGAAAAATAAGGATGCTAATTTTGTTTGGGTACAACGTTGCACGACCGCGCAATTGTCAGTTAAAGCAACAATGCCAAATCGCAAAAAGTGCTCTGGTCCTAAAGTGGGAAATCCTTCAGGGGCTGAAGTGGTTAATAACTAGAGTTGAGCGAACCCGGACTGTAAAGTTCGGGTCTGTACCGAACTTTGGGGTGTCCGGGACCCGAACCCGGACCCGGACTTTTCAAAAAAAAGTCCGGGTTCAGGTCCGGGGTTCTGGTAATTTTAATGAAAATTCTTAAAAATGCTGTAAAAAAGTCCAGGAAGGTCCTAGAGGTCTGCAAAAGGAAGGAAAATGGGGGTAAGGGTGGGACAAGAGCCCTACAAAGAAATGGGGACAGGGAAATAACTTTAAATATTTTTTAAAAAATAAAAACATATAAAAGCAAAAATGGAGGTGAATGGGGATCATCTTCAAACTGGGTCTGAAAAGTATTAATTAACAGTAGAGGCCATAGAACTGTTCTAAAATCATCTTCAAACTGTGTCAAAAAAGTATAAATAAGCCGGGAGAACCCATATCACTGTTCTGCAAAATGTGTGTGTCACTTAAAATGAAACCGGGAACATCTGTTCTGTGTGAAGAACAGATGTTGACTTATTAGCGGCTATAATAAAAGTGACACAGACTAAACAGATGTGTGAAGAACAGATGTTGACTTATTAGCGGCTATAATAAAAGCGACACAGACTAAACAGATGTGTGAAGAACAGATGTGCACTTATTCACGGTTTCATTTAAAGTGACACACAGGGGGTCATTTACTATATCGCGAATATGCCTTCGCGCGAATTTTATCGCGCAGAATCGCAAATTCGCGCTAATTAGCGCGAAAATTGAATTCACTAAAGCCCTGAGGGAGAATCCACTAGGATAGTACGAGATTTGTAATAAAGGTACACGTTAAGGGAACGAAGATGGTACTGATCAAAAAATCAGTGAGTGACGACAAACCCGCAATATCACTTAAACTAAGACCCTGATAAAAGAGGGAGTCCCGAAATCACTTAAGTTAAAAGCGCGATTAATCGCGCTTAAACGCTAAGACGCGCTATTTTAAGCGCGCTTCCGTATAAGCGCTATATCATTTACTGGGGGACACACAGTGAAATTTACTTTGGCACTTATTCACGTGTAGACAAGAAGTGTGTAGACAAATCAGACACAG
>BLSH010239984.1:9454-26934 GCA_018402905.1 Glandirana rugosa
TACACTTTTCACACCGCACGTAAACATAAGTCGGGGGGACTCAGTTATGAAACATCTTGGTGGAAAGGGACGTTAATGTCGACGTTCAGCAAAACCCCTTCAGAGATGGTCGAAACGTGTAGATCTCTCACTGTAAAAACGGGTAAGAAGAAGCGTTTTATCGAGTTCGAGACAGTCTAACCTACCTCTTACAGACACCTGTCGTTAAAAGTTCAGAACGGTGTCTAAGAGTTAACCTAAATCCAGACCTGAAACTAACCCGGTAAGATTGTGTACTTATACGAAATTAGATTTGGTAAGGTAACATCGAGACCGACATACAAATCTCAGCAACAGGACGACCTACCACTTGGAGACTGGGTCACAGTTCAGAAAACACTGGGTCAGAGGTTCACCATCCAGCAGGACAACGACTCTAAACATACAGCCAGAGCTACAATGGAATGGTTTAGATTAAAGCATATTCATGTGTTAGAATGGCCCAATCAAAGTCCAGACCTAAATCCAATTGAGAATCTGTGGCAAGACTTGAAAATTGCTGTCCACAGACATTCTCCATCCAATCTGACAGAGCTTGAGCTATTTTGCGAAGAAGAATGGGCAAAAATGTCACTCTCTAGATGTGCAAAGCTGGTAGAGACTTCCCCAAAACGACTTGCAGCTGTAATTGCAGGGAAAGGTGGTTCTACAAAGTATTGACTCAGGGGGGCTGAATACAAATGCACGCCACACTTTTCACATATTTGTAAAAAAAAAAAAAAGTGAAAACCATTTATCATTTTCCTTCCACTTCACAATTATGTGTCACTTTGTATCGGTCTATCACATAAAATCCCAATAAAATAAATTTACGTTTTTGATTGTAACATGACAAAATGTGGAACATTTCAAGGGGTATAAATACTTTTTCAAGGCACTGTATGTGTTTATTGCTAACCATTTGTTTATTGCTAGTAGGGAAATGTAATGACTGTTCACTAAGATCTTTCATTTTGTTTAGTTTCTAGAAAAGAGTGAAGTATCAATCCACCTGTCTGATATGGTTTGATGTCCGAGAACTAAACATGAAGATTACAGCACACATTGACAGCTTGCATCACTATACTTGTTAACATTTAGTTTATTTATGTAAACATTTATATCAAAACCACAAAGAAGGGTGGGATTGTAGTGCAATCCACCAAGGTCCCAATAATTTCCTTCCTAACACCGATTGTGACAGACACCCACAGCCCACCTCCAGGTCGGACAGAGTATGGGCAGAAAATTCTTTTGATGTTGGCCCCATTTTCCTGCACCCCCTACAAGGCCACTCTTAAGGCATGGACAAAACCTGTGTACCATAAACAGTATCATTTAAGCAAAATAAAAGGAGTAAGGTATTGCCCCAGTGGTAGCTACAGATTAACTTGTGGTCCCCATTGCCCCAATAGTGCCAGATGTGCCATCACTCCTGTCCTCCATTCCAGCCGATGCAGAGTGTTTTACAGTGATTGATCTGGTAAATGTTTTTTTTCCATCCCTGTGGATAAGGAGACATGGCCAATCTTTGCCTTGTGTTTAAAGAATCGCCATTGTATCTCATATAGAATGACCCAGGGTCATGTGGACTCACTTGTAGTCTACTTGATCGTGCTCCAGGCCACACTGAGGTCCTGGACTTCCCGTCATGGTTCAGTCCTACTTCAAATCTAGCAGCCGGACAGGAGGACAGTGTGGATCTCATCAACTGTGTATTTGAAAAAAGTGATCATAAAGTGTTTAGAAAAAATTGCAGTGGTGCCAGGAAACTGTTGTGTACCTTGGTTTTGTCCTCACAAAAGGAGAGAGGAAAGTCAGTTACAAGAGAGCTGCGGCTCTCGTGGGTCTGCCCCGCCCACTGACCAAGAAGGACATGCTTACCTTCCTTGGCATAATTGGTTACTGCCGCCAATGAATAACTGACTGTTCCTACTATGACAATCTCCTGAGACATACCACAGGTTCTGATATGCCAGATTGTGTAAAAAGGAAATGTGTAATGTTTTTGTGTATTTGAAAAATGCTATGGTAACAGCCCCTTGTCTAGGCCTGCCTGATTCCCGGGACAACTGTGAAACGATGGCAGGAGTCCTAGCTCAGGAACATGGAGGCCAGCTCTGCCCTGTTGTTTTTTTCTCAAAGATGGTTCCAGTACAGGTTCAAGGCATGCCTGCGTATCTCAGAGCTTTAGCATCCTGTGTGATGGTGGTGGAGACGGCTGCATCATTCACTCTGGGACAGGATACCACTTTACACACCCAACATATGTCAGCCCCAAGGCTTAGTGGTTATAAGGTTATACTGCTCTCCAACCCTAAGCTAAAGATAAAATATGCTTCTCCTACCCCAGGCCCAGCCCCAATCCTCAATGTTTAAAAGGAGAACAGGATGAGATTGTTCCACAACATGATTGTTTGGATCTCATCCATCAGAACACGTCCCCAAAATAGAACATGTCTTCTGTGGCCCTTCCAGACGCACAGAATGTGTTTGTGGATGGCTCTTGTTCAAGGCCCAATGGCAACACATATCATGCAGGATATGCTGTTGTACAATTACCAGACAAAATTCTAGAGGCAGAATCAAATCTTTACCAGTCAGCCCAGGCTGCAGAACTGATAGCCCTCACAAGAGCTTGCCAGCTCTTTGAAGGACAAGATGTGCATATTTTAAAGAAATAATAAAAGCTATACAGCTACAAAGGTCCATTGCCATTTTATATTACAGGATACACACAGGTCAGAAAACTGATATAGCCAAAGGAAATGCCCTAGCAGATAGAGCATTGAAGGAAGCCACATCCACTCAAAATGCAACCACCCAAATGCCTTTGCTCATGTCAGAAATGCTATTTTAAACCAGATATTGCAAGATTTGCAGACATATGCCACGGACATAGATTGGAACAACGCAGGTGTGTGGATGGGCCCTTATTCTGGACTTATCTACCAAGAGGGGAGACCATGCATTCCAGGCCTCCCTCCCTTGTCAAGGGCATATGTCTCCAGATGCATCATATGTATTAGAAAAAAGGCAAAACATGAACACCTTATATACCCAACAACACCGTTCACTCACCTACAGATAGACTTTACACATATGCCAAAGGTGGGTAAAAAACAGGAGTACCTTTTGGTGATTGTGGATATGTTTTCACGATGACCTGAGGTCTTTGTAACCACAGGAGAAGATGCCAAAGCAGTTGTAAAACATTCTTACACAGGAGATTATTCCCAGGTGGGGATGTCTGCTCTAGATTAACTCAGACAATGGCCCTGCGTTTATGGCCAAGGTCTGCCAAGACCTGGTAAGGACTCCTAGAATTGACTGTAAGTTTCACATACCACATCACCCCCAAAGTTCAGGTATAGTGAAATAGGATGGTAGAAAGAGGGGACCTAGATCTAATCCAGGAGGAATACGTGAGAAAACTTATTGAAACTTTGGACAAAGTAGAAAGAAAAGTTGCTCACACCTCTCCTTGTTCTTCACAGGTACCAACACACCCTTTCCAGGTCGGGGACCAGGTCGTGAACCAGAGAGCGCCCAAGGGATGAAAGCCACAGGAACCCCCATTTGGACCAGCCACAAGAGTGGTGGCCATCATCAGGACAACTATCCTTACAGAGGAATCCCCTAACCGGATCCATGCTAGTCGTATGAAAAGGGTGAACCAAGCACCCGAGAAGCAAGATAAAGACAAGAGAGGCGAAACAGGTGCTATAAGTCCTTGAACTGAGAGTGAAACAGGTGGAAAAGTCTCTGAAAAAGATGACCTCGCTTATCTCACCACAGACTTTTGGGAAGGCCTTGTGCCTTCTAATGGTGCTCCTCCTCTTGATCTTCCTTCCGGTTTGGATAGTAACTAACTGTATATATCACCCTGAGGACTTAGGCCTCATAAGGCCAATATCTGGAGAAAGCCCTAAGACTGTCACTGTAATGAACAAATGCTACAATTAAGAGAGACACTGATAATGAGCCCTCAGATGTGCTCCATGGAAAAATGCTTTTGCTAAAATTTAAGTACACTTATGCACAAAGGTTTGACAAATGCCCAACGTTATTGCCCAACATAGAAAGGAAGTAGATAAACCACAGCTAGCAGCTAGAGATGTCGCCAAGAACTGGAGCCCCTTTGGAGAAGGAGGGCTTGGTTTCGGAGGAATCTTTTCCTGGTTAAAAGATATTGTACTCACAGTCATAATGATCTTGGTTCTCGCTCTAATACTTTACTTATTCTTTAGATGCTGCATGTGTATAATGGAGAAGGCTAACAGATCCAAAGATGTATTGCCTTATGTAATGTACATGGAAAATTATAAGATAGCTAGAAAGAAATCATGTACATGATTTAAGAGGGGAAGTGAAGTAATATGAAGTAATATGCTATACTTATTCAGTTCCATTTTGATTTACAGCAGCCATTTCAAACTAGTCAAAGGTTTTGTATAGATGTTCTCACACACATTTCTCACCAGCTAAGCAAGTTTGAGCAAAACATGTTATTTCCCCGAAATGACGCTTATGCATCTGCTAGCCAAGCTCCATTCTCGTCATATATTTTGACTATTATTTCTGTTATGTTTTTCATTGCATTTGTTATGAGAACTGGTCCATCTTGTTATGTATTTCTGAGTAGCAGAAAATAACTATATAAACTGAGAGAATAAAGCACACATCAGATCATTCTGAGCAACACCACTGTCTGTCTTGTGTCTGTTGAAATTAATTGATCTCCGAGCTCGTTGAGACAAGGACCAACCCGGACAGGGCTATCAGTCTATCTGACCTAAGACAAGGGTACCCCCAACAAAAGGCTATCAACCACCCCAGGTCAGTGCCCAATAACACATTAGAGGAAATGACATCTGTTACCCCCACTTCTTTCATTCCTCTTTCCGCTCCCCAGTCTAGATAAACCCAGGCTATGGCTGGGTTGACTCCCCCAACCCCTTTTACAGTCATGGTCTTACGAAGGATGAGGTCCTCAGGTTTCAGCACTTCAGGACGCACTAAAGTCACCTCCGCTATGCTGTCCCTTAGGCCTGTGGTAACTTTGTCACCCACAGTGACAGGCTGTAGATTATTTCAGAGACCCCTTGCATACCTGGAAGCAAACAAGACAGTAGGTTCTGTGCTGGTTGGCTGAGTAGGTCGGACAGTCTGCTTTCTCTCAGGACAGAACACACTGATGTGACCCATCTGGTTGCAGGCAAAACATTTCCACACCTGTGGGCTTGGCTCCTCAAGGTCCAACTGGCTTGGTCCTCTGGCTGTCTGGAGAAGAGGGTCCACCTGCTTTTTTTCCTTTATCACTGGGTGCAGTAGTCCTCCTGGTGTCAGACATACTGTTAGCCGCATAGGCATCAGCTATTTGTGCTGCTTGATGCACCGTCTTGGGATCTCGGTCCAGCACAAACTGCCAGGCCTCAAAAGGACATGTCCGTAGGAACTGGTCCTTAATAATTTGCTCCTGCAGGGTATCAAAGGTGGTTACAGACAGTCCCTTTAGCCACTGCTGGAAAGCAGTGTGCAAACAGCAAACAAGATCCAGGTAGCTGTCATTAGGACCTCGATGCAATGTCCTGAAACGTTTGCGGTACACCTCTGGCATAAGTTGGTACCATTTAACAATGGCCTGCTTAAGGGCCTCAGAGTCCCTTTCTTGTCCTTCTGGAAGGCTCAAAAGTACATCCAGGGCCTTGCCTTTCAGCATTGGTGTGAGGTACTGTGCCCATTGCTCCTTGGGCAGGCAGTACTGACGACAAGTCCTTTCAAATCCCTGTAAGAAACTGTCCATATCGCCATCTTTGTCCATGGTTGGGAATTTGTCCAGGGAAATTTTGTGTATTCGTTCTTCCCTGGGCTCAGCTGTCAGGACGTGTGTCCTTGCTTGGGTCACCTGCTCGTGGCAGTGTTTGGAAAACCAAATGGTGTAGTTCTGGTGGCCACCAGCGGGTGTCTCCCAGGAGATTGAGCATACAGGTCATTAAGCTGCACCTGATGGGTCTGCTGGGTCTATATAAGCCCGCCTTGCTCCCTGTCCCAATGCTTCAGTACTTTCACTGCAAGCCGTGTCCATGCCTAAACCTGACCCGCTCTGATCCCCGATCTGTAATCCAGACACAGAGACCTGGTTCCTGAACCTGCTTCCTGCTCCCTTGCTCTCCTTCTGCTCCCAGTACCTGGCTCCCTGTTCCCCTTATCTGGTATCCCCGTTTGCTTATTGTATATGTGTGTGTTTTCTTCACTTATATTTAGTTAGTCAGATAGTTAGGTGTTTATTTTGGGTTTATGGTGTGTTTTCATCTTTTACTTGCTCATTTATGTTTGCTGGTGTTTGGTGTTGGAAGTGTGTTATTTGTCTAATAAATGTATACATATTTTCACTTTACATCTGGTCCTGATTCCTTTAAGTGCAGCCAACTGATCTGACCATCTCTGCTGGATACCTGCATATGGTATCCCTGACATCAGCATTACTAGCAGACCTGTTCTGCTGCAGCTGGAGCTTGGCTAGCTCCAGCTGATATTGCCGCTCTGCTTGTCGGTCCTCTGCTTCTCGCTGGGCTCGTCTGTCCTCTGCTTCCTGCTGGGCTCGTCAGTCCTCTGCTTCCTGCTGGGCTCGTCAGTCCTCTGCTTCCCACTGGGCACGTCTGTCCTCTGCTTCCCGCTGGGTTTGTCTGTCCTGCAGAATGAGCTGGAAACGTAATTCTGGGCTGTGCATCATAGAGGAAGGACCACAAGGTGAGGGGGCAAATCTGACCCAACCTGACTCTTCTCCCTTAGCAGCTGCGGCTGACAGCACTGAGTTCCTATAGGCTGATACAGTTGATGCCGGCCCAGAGGAACTCAGGTGTTGTGCTAACAGATGTCCTGCTGAGGACAGAGTGGAAGTGAGTGACGTGGGTCAGAGGAGCACCCCTGGTGAAATCCAGTCTTCTGTGACTGCCTCTTCTGTCACCATAGTTGTGAATACTGCCACAGCGGATTCATTACTGTGTGTCGCAGAGGGAAGGCTACAGGGTGAAGGGACAAATCTGGCCCCATCAGGGCCTACCCCCTCAGCAGCTGCAGCTGACCACACTGAGTAGTTTCTGGCTGATGAGTTTGATGTTGGGCCAGAAGAGCTCAGGTGTTGCGCTGGCAGACCTTCTACTGAGAAGGACCAAGTAGGTGGGTGCGACACGGGTCAAGGGATGACCCCTGGCAGAATAAAGTCTTCTGTGTCCTTGTCCTCTGTACTCACAGCAATGAGTATCATGGTTGAGGATTCCTTGCTGTGCACAGCAGGGGAAGGGCCACAGGATGATAGGGCGAAACTGATCCCATCTGAATCTGCTCTCTCAGAGGCTGCAGCTGACGTCACTGCATTTCTAGAGGCTGATAGGTTTGGTGTCAGCCTGCAGGAATTCCAGTGTTGTGCTGACAGGTCCTCTGCTGAGGCAGAAGAAGCAGAGATGTGGCAGACAGGTCAGAAGGTGGAGGCCCTGGTACCCAGGCCATGGAACAAGGTCCAGACCACCCAGAAACGGTGTTATGCCAGGCTCAAACATCTGGGTGTGGTACCACCAGATGGCCAGGGCCAGTGGCTGACAATGACAGCGCCCAATGACAGATTTTCCTGTACCCTTTCAATAGGTAGTCAGTGGCCAGTGGATGAAGTGGATTTGCAGGACAATCTACTGGCCAATCCTGATCTAGACCCATTAGGATCAGTTAGAGAGGGGCGCAGTAGCCCTTCCCTATCTGCAAGGAAACATGCTGAAATGTCAATGGTGCCAAGCTTCAGTTGGGGGGAACCTTCACCTACAACCTAGGGAACCTTCAATGCGGATGCGTTAGCTGACCCATTTAGGCTAAGCTGTGCATCATCTAGAAGAGGGGAGATGTAACATAAATGGAAAGTGTAAGATAGTTTGCCTTAGCAAGATGTGATGGGATTTATAGAAATAGTATAATTGTGGATGTAGTTTAAGTCTGTGTTATTAAATATATAGTATGCAGTTAGCAGCCATGCACACATATGTTCTTTCATTAACATTAAAATAGGACAAAAGTCAGCTAAGGATCCAGTTGATACCTAGATGGTAATAAGCTTTTTCCAATCAGAGTAATCACACCTTGTCACCTTCTTTGAGATTCAAACAGGAGTTCTAGTTCTTTGTTGCTGTATATTATTTTGTCTGAGTATTTAGCAACCTTCTTTATTTTTCTGTAAATATTTTACTGCACCTAAAACGTGACCTTTTCATTATTAAACCTTATTTTGAGAAGTGTTAACCTTGTCCCTAAAACTCTTAATGCAACTATCACAAATATGTTCCTTTGAAGAGCGCTGCTGTTTTTAAAATAACGCATCTGAATATACCTGTCTGCGGTGACAGCGTGTGTTACAGGTGGTTATTCTAAAATACTGGTATTGCTAAAATTCAGAGTTCCTATCGCTTGGTTCCGAAAGTAGAGGTGGTGGCAGAGAAAGAGCTAATTGTTTGAATTAGGCTGGTAACAATCACTCTCAGGCGGCTGGCATTTAGAGGGTGGTCCTGCAAGCTGGGAAATCTTTGTGCTGAGAGCAGCTGAGAGTGACATTGTTACGTTTGTGACAAGCACGGTATTAGATCAGGGGTGTCCTCTGTCACCCGTCGGTGAGGAGGGCAGCTATCTGATACCCGCGTTCGTCGCATCCACCAATCTATCATGAATCACACATGCCCATGGCGACTAGCTAACTGAGACCCGCGTGCTGTGACTGGGAATATATGAGGGGATAAGGGGGAAACTTATACTGCATCAAGACTTCACTGTACTTTCACAGCCTGCATTACCTTTGGTGACCACTAGAGGGAGACTCCACTCCAATCCAGCAGGCTGACCGTACGATCCAAAGGAATTATTTTCATCTCTCTGCCACTAATATTTCAGCTTTTATGAGAGATGAAATGTATTCTTTTGATCTGTTGATACTAATCAAAGCTTGTAGACTGTCATGAAACTATAGCATAAATTCTGTCTTGAAACCTCAGCAAACGTTCATGTCTTATCATTCGCCTACCTTTGCTGCATGTGTCCAGTTAAAGGCCGGGCTTCCCTCACCTGTGTGCTTCAGTAGGCCTTCCTCAGCTGGGCTCCACCCCAGGCCTTAATTGGTAACAGGATATAATACCTGGCAGTGCAAGGTCGCATTGCTGATCAATATTTGTCCGTGTTTGGCTTGTGTGTGATTGTCTCCTTCGGTTGCTCTGAGTCTTATCCATGTTCTGATCCTTGGCTTGTCCAACTATCCCTTCCTGCCTCATACCTCGATCTTTGGCTTGTCTTCGGGTTTCCCCTGTCTTCTGGTTGTCCTGACCCTTCGCTATTCTTCTGACTATTCTTACTATTACTGTGCTGCTGCTTCCCCTCTACCACCTGGGGCAGCCCGAGTGTGAGCTAGGGGACCATGGGGGCCGCGAGCTGGATCCAGTTGCAGCCAAATCCATCCTCACCACTAGAGGCTCTGGTGAACACCCACTGGCTCTTAGATTCCGCGCCCTGGGGAAATCGATGGACTAGCTCCCGGAGTTTCAGTGTCCGTGCTCTAGGTGGCCCCCTCCCCGTATCAGCCGGTACTACTTAGCAGCAGTCAGCCATAGGTCCACAACCTTGTGGTGCCTGACACTCACTTGATGTGATTCGCACCCCAGTGGTACGCACATGTCACCAGACCCCATTAGAGTTGTGACATAGACTCTCCGGGACCTAAACGATCCCCCCTGCGGTTTCTGCAGCCAGGGAGGCTAGAACTCCTGTTTAAAGCTCAAAGAAGGGGACAAGCTGTGATTACGCTGATTGGGAACTCATATTAGCGTCTAAGTGTCAACTGGATCCTTAGCTGACTTATTTAAATGTTAATGAAAGAACATAAGTGTGCATGGCTGCTAACTGCATACTATATATTTAATAACACAGAATTAAATTACGTCCACAATTATACTATTTCTATAAATCATATCACATCTTGTTAAGGAAAACTATCTTACATTTTACATTTATGTTACATCTCCCTTCTTCTAGATGACACACAGCTGAGCCTAAAACGGGCCAGCTAACGCGTCTTCGTGGAAAGTTCCCTAGGTTGGAGGTGAAGGTTTCCCCCAACTGAAGCTTGGCGCCATTGACCTTTCAGCATGTTCTCTTGCAGATAGGGAAGGGCTACTGCTCCCCTCTCTGACTGATCCTAACGGGTCTGGATCAGAATTGGCCAGCAAATCGCCCCATGGATCCACTTCATCCACTGGCCTTTGACTACCTACTGAAAGGGTACAGGCAAATCTGTCATTGTGCGCTGTCATCATTCTCAGCCGCTGACCCTGCCCATCCGTTGGTACTCTGTTAGCTACCACACCCAGATGTTTGAGCCTGGCATAAGGCCGTTCCTGGGTGGTCTGGACCTGGTTCCATGGCCTGGGTACCAGGGCCTCCACCTTCCGACCTGTCTGTCACATCTCTGCTTCTTCTGCCTCAGCAAAGGACCTGTCAGCATAACACCTGAATTCCTCTAGGCTGACACAAAATCTATCAGCCTATAAAAATGCAGTGCCATCAGCTGCAGCCTCTTAGAGATCGGATTCAGATGAGATCAGTTTCGCCCCATCATCCTGTGGCCCGTCCCCTGCTGTGCACAGCAACAAATTCTTAACCATGATCTGTATCTGTATCTGTGGGGACAGAGGACAGGGACACAAAATACTTTATTCTGCCAGGGGTCATCCCCTGACCCGTGTCACACCCTCCTACTTGGTCCTTCTCAGCAGACGGTCTGTCAGTGCAACACTTGAGCTCTTCTGGGCCAACATCAAACCTATCAGCTAGAAAGTACTCAGTGTGGTTAGCTGCAGCTGCTGAGGTGGTAGGCCCCGATGGGCCCGGATTTGCCCCATCACCCTGTAGTCTTCCCTCTGCGACACACAGTAACGAATCCGCCGTGGCAGTATTCGCAACTGTGGTGACAGAGGAGGTGGTCACAGAAGACTGGATTCCACCAGGGGTTCTCCTCTGACCCATATCTCTAACTTCCACCCTGTTCTAAGCAGGACGTCTGTTGGCACAACACCTGAGTTCTTCTGGGCCGGCATCAAATGTATCAGCCTCTAGGAAGATTTGCCCCCTCACCTTGTGGTCCTTCCTCTGTGATGCACAGCCCAGAATCCACAATGGTGGTACCATTAGCTGTGATGACAGAGGAGCAGGCCACAGAAGACTTTGGCTCACATAGGGTTACAGGCACACCTTTCTTGTCCTTAATAGAAGCTGCTGACACACAATTTGACGTTTTAGCAGGTATTTCAAAGCATTCCCTTTCTTCACAAACAGTTACAGTATCACCATCCTGTCCCCAGGACACTATCATCCCAACATCCCCAGCTGGCAGTCCGTCAGACAGACCCCTGAACTCCTGTCAATTTTAACAGCCTCGGGGGACTCAGAGCTATCTGCCCCAGATGCCAGGGAGACAACAGTATGAGTGGACCTCAGGCCTGCTTGGCCAAGTTCACAAGGGTCTGACCGAGTTGGATCGGGCCCTTCCACAGACAATTTCTCTGTAGCAGTGGGCTGTGACCAGTTCGGGGCAGTCACCACTGCAGCAGAGGGAAGGTCTGCATGGCACAGATCATGACATTTCATATCACATAAAACATTATCAGTTTCAGAGTTCATTTTGACTTTAAGTTCTTCTCTCTCTCTCTAGAGACCCACTAGGGCCAAGGCCTGGCACACAGTCATTAGCCCCCCGACCCTCCATGGAGTTCCCAAAATGCATGAGTCACCCAACAGTACTTTACATGAATCCTGGGCTTCAAGTAAGGATGCAGGTTCCAGGGGGGCTGAATATGTCTCATAATAGGCTACCAACCACCCCAGGTCAGTGACCAAAAACACATTAGAGGGAACGGCATCTGTTACCCCCACTTCTCTCATTCCTCTTCCTGCTCCCCAGTCTAGATAAACCCAGGCTGCGGCTATGGCTGGGTTGACTCCCCCCACCCCATTTACAGTCATGGTCTTACGAGGGATGAGGTCCTCAGGTTTCATCACTTCAGGACGCACTAAAGTAACCTCCGCTCCGCAGTCTCTTAGGCCTGTGGTAACTTTGTCACCCACAGTGACAGGCTGTAGATTATCTGAGAGACCCCTTGCATTGCATTGAGTCCTAGGTTAGTATACAGAAGTCACTTATTAATTTTAACATTTAATATCCCAAAAGTGGGCAGTGCAAAAAAGATAAACAGACAATACATACAACTCGCAATTCGCGATGAAAATAAAGGGGGATAAAAACAGAAATAAACTTTACCAAAGTTTAGCCATTCGTAGAAGCATCCTGGAACATAGCGGACTCCCCAGTTTAGAACTAGCTTTGTGACAGCACCCTTGGAGCATGGAGACTCCCCAGTTTATTGGAATATGGATGTGGGCTGGACGTTAGCCCCTGGCCAATCAACCCTGGGGGGTGTTCCCATCCCAGCCCACAGGATGTTTCATGTTCTGAAACGACCAACGTAAAACTGGACCAGAACAGCGCTGACCACTGGATCATGGATAGGATTTCCAAAACCAGCGCCTTTTCCCATTTGCGACAGTGCCAAACACGATCTACCTGCCGCAGCATAGCGCCATCTAACGGTTTTGTGCATTTTCCTGGGACCCAAAACCAGCTACAAATACTGAGTGATATGTACTAATAGCTTATCACCCGTACGATCCAAAGGAATTATTTTCATCTCCCTGCAGCTATATTTCAGCTTTTATGAGAGACGAAATGTATTCTTTTGATCTGTTGATAAGTATCAAAGCTTGTAGACTCTCCGGGACCTAAACGATCCCCCCTCGGTTCCTGCAGCCAGGGAGGCTAGAACTGTTTGAAGCTCAAGGTAGGTGACAAGCTGTGATTATTCTGATTGGAAACTCTTATTAGCGTAGGTGTCAACTGGATCCTTAGCTTACTTTGGTCCTATTAAATGTTAATGAAAGAACCATTAGTGTGCATGGCTGCTAACTGCATACTATATATTTAATAACCCAGAATTAAACTACGTCCACAATTATACTATTTCTAAAAATCACATGACATCTTGTTAAGCAAACTATCTTACATTTTACATTTATGTTACAGGCAGATATCGCCCTAGTACAAGAAACACATCTTGGTGCGGATGATTTGTCCAGAAGCTCTGGGTAGGTAAAGTCTATGGCTCCCCAGCAGTGGGACTTAAAGCAGGGGTAGCTATCCTTATCAACAAAAACCTCCCCCACAAGGTACATTCTGTTGACGCCGACTCTGGCGGGCTCAGACTTAACCTCCACCTCACCCTAGCTGACCGTGACATTGCAATCTCCAACATATACGTGGCTAATTCCCCATGTCAGCCATTCTTTCAAGACCTTACGTCCTGGGCCCTCCAAATCCTCGAGTCTCTTCATCTTCTTGGGGGGACTTTAACTGCATCTTACAAAGGACTGCACCCCAGGGCCCCCTCACGTCCCTCCCTTGCTGACACCCTCACGCCCCTGGCTCATACGATGGCCACACTTCATCTCACAGATGTCTGGCGATCCGCTCATCCCACAGATAGGGACTTCACGTTCTTTTCGCCCCCTCATAACTCACTTTCTCGTATTGATTATTTTTTCTGCCATCTTCCATCGAGAGCATGGCAATATCTGACCAATCTTCAAACTGCGTACAGATTTCGGGACTTACAACACCCCATCTATTCAATGTATGGCGCTTTCCCTCATACTTGGCCAATAACAAGGACCTGAAAGCAACCCTACACGTGGCTTGGGCCGAATACTGTGACGCCAATAGTAACCACCTTTCCTCACCCAATTTGTTCTGGGAGGCGGGGAAGGCTTTTCTCAGAGGGCGAATCCTCTACTATGCCTCACAATTTAAGAAGCAAATCTCCCAGAAATACCAACAGGCCAGCGACTCTCTACGTCTGGCCCATAGGGAGCTAGATACATCCTATAACCCAGCCACCATAAATGCTTGGCAACAAGCCAAACAGGTGTTTGACCACTGGTCCACGCAACAGGAATCTATTAGACAAATGCACTCTGATCTCTTTTTTCACCGGCACGGTAAAAAAACAGGCAGGCTTTTGGCAAGACTCTGCTCTGGATGCCATTCACCCACTCATATCGGAGCTCTTAAAGTCTCCGGTGGCAACATTATTAAATCGCAGTCTGAGAGTTTTTACACCTCACTCTACTCCAAGGACCTTATAGACAAAGCAGCGGCTGCCAAATTTCTAGTGAGATCACAAATGCCCTCCTTATCCCAAGAGCAGATCAAGACTTTGAATGCCCCCATCACACTTGAACATATCTCACCCCAGGGAAAGCTCCTGACCTTGATGGATTACCAGCAGAATTTTATAAATCAACCACAGACTTCATCCCGGACACCTTAGCGCATGTCTATGGGTCGATGTGGGCGGATGGGGCCTATATTCCCTCTGGCTCCCAGGCCTACATCAAACTCATTGCTAAAAAAGGCAAAGATCCCCTTGTCTACGCCAAAATCCTCTCCAAAATCATTGCCGCCCACCTTGCCACATTCTCCCCTCTATCCTACACCCCGCACAATCGGGCTTTGTACCGGGGCACTTGGCTACACTCAACGTTCGTAAGGTTCTCTTAGCTTTAGAATTCGCCAAAACCACCCTGACCTGGATATTGCTGTTATATCACTGGATGCCGAAAAGGTTTTTGATAACATCAGTTTCTCTTGGTTATTTATCGTTATGGAAGCCCTAGGTATGTCAGGTTCTATTTTGAATTTTGTGCGGAAAATGTATTCTTCACCTACAGCATTACTATTACCCCTAATTTCATGTGTCCAGATTATCCACTAACTAAGGGTACATGACAGGGATGTCCCCTTTCCCTTCTACTTTTTAATATTGCCATAGAACCCCTCTCCAGAATCCTCAACTCCCCAGTAGGGGAGTCAATCGGCAATCAAACCTTTCGCTCGGCTCTATTTGCCAACGACATCCTCCTTTTCTCAACTAACTCATCCTCTGATATCACATACATACAGGACCTTTTCACCATTTTGAGAGCCTGCTCAGGATTGAGAATTAATTTTGACAAAAGCAAAATACTACCCTAAAACCCATGGCTGTCTAAGGCCTGGACAATATCATCACCATTCCTAGTGGCTACGCAACATATCACTTACTGAGGACTTTGTATAGGGAGGGAACCTTCATCCTTATACACTTTGAATTATTTCCCTCTCATATGCAAAGTTGTACAGGATTTGGACGCCTGGGCGGCCCTTCCTTTCTCACTCTTCGGGAGATGCCACCTCTTCAAAATGGTCTCATTTGCAAAAAAATGATGTTCAAAAAATCCACGTGCACCTGCTCACCTTTGTTTGGCAGGACAGGAAACCTACAGTGGCCCTGCAGAAACTACCAAAGAGTGAGGGAGATGCAGGTCTACCCAATATCAGGTTCTACAACCTCCTAAGACAAGCACTAGATTGGTTTTCCAAAAAATCTAGATATTCAAACTATAAGCTAGAAGAAGCTCAGTTGTCCCCATTCAACCTTCAGGCGGTCATCTACTCCAAGCTATCTGCTCTGCCCTCCTTCCTAAGGACCAATTCGCTCACCAGAGACACCGTAATTGCATGGAGGGACGTGAGGAAACTCCTGGGGCTACCCTCCAACATCTCCCACCTTCTGCCAATAACAGGCAATCCCATCTTTCCCCCCAGTGTTGCCAACCGCCAGTAAATTTACTGACAGTTTGTAAGAATCAGTGATTCTTACAACTGTCTATAAATATCAGTCTGATAATTTGCCATGCTGTGCTGACTTTTTAAGTGTAAACCGGGCAAACTACTTGATATGGGTATTGTCAGTGTTTCCATGTTGTGTTTAAATATCAATTGTCTTAGTTTTTAATAAGAGTTCCATTATTTTTCAGGTTGTCAGTAAAAAATGTGCTCCGCCAGTAAAATTCCCATGTTTTGCCAGTAAAAAACACTGGGGGAGGTTGGCAACACTGTTTCCCCCCTCTACGGAAAGTAAAGCCTTCGCACACTAATCTTCTCTGGGCCTAAAGACTATCCTCCAAGCTCTCAATCCTGCCCAGGGCATTATCAAGCCTTTCTCAGAACTGGCATATGTATACTCTTTACCGCCCTCCTATTTATTCCACTATCTTCAACTCAAGAGCTATATCAAAACCTGCCTTCCCCGCAGTCAACATCCATCTCAATCTTCTTTCTTTGACTTGCTATTGGCTAAGGTGTAGAGTTGAGCGGACACCTGGATGTTCGGGTTCTGCGGGTTCGGCCGAACTTTGCGAAAAATTTCGAGTTCGGCCCCGAACTTGACCCCGAACTTGCCCCCGAACCCCGAACCCCATTGAAGTCAATGGTGATCCGAACTTTTGGGCACTAAAATGGCTCTAAAAAAGTCCTGGAAAAGGCTAGAGGGCTGCAAAAGGAAGAAAAATGGGGGAAGAGTAGGACAAGTGCCCTGCAAACAAATGTGGATAGGGAAATAACTTAAAATCACATAAAAAAAAATAAAAAAAGGAGGAGGAGGTGGAGTGGGAGGTTGAGGAGGCGGTGACCGTGGCGGTGTAGGTGGAAGTGGCATTGGAGGAGGTAGCCAACACTGTTTTTTGTTTGTTTGGTTTTTTTTCTAATTGGGGTAGCCCCCAAAATATTGAGACAGAGTCATCAAAAAGCATAAGAGACTGCTGCATGACTTGGAGCTCAGACTGCTTGGCTCATTTACAAGGGGCTGAGGTGAAAGACAGATGGCCATGGGGTTCAGGTGCCAACTCTGAGCTTTCAGCAAGGGACCGGGTGGGAGACAATGTGAAGGAAATGGAGGCATTGTCAGCCACCCAATCTATTATCGCCTGTACTTGTTCTGGCCTCACCATTCGTTGAGCGGCATTCGGGCCTACAATATAACGTTGAAGGTTCTGTCGGCTACTCGCACCGGAGGAAGGTCTTTCACTTGTGCGTGTAGCTGGCACAGATCGACCACGTCCCCTCTTTGCAACAGGAGCTTCACCAACACCAGCAGCACCACGACCACGTCCCTTATTTGACACTCTCCTCATTTGGGACGCATATGTACTATTTAGCACAAATTTATATTATTTTTTAAACCGGCAATGTGGATGCACTTTTTAATTTTGTGCAAGAAATGCACAGCCAGGTGCAAATGTACTATGTAGCACTATTTTTTTTTCTCTTTAAACCAGCAATGTCAACGCACTTTTTAATTTTGTGCAAGAAATGCACAGCAAGGTGCAAATGTACTATGTAGCACTATTTTTTTTTTTTTAAACCAGCAATGTCAACGCACTTTTTAATTTTGTGCGACACGTAAAGAACGTGTTTTAATTTTTCACGCAACTGTAACGACCAAATT
>BLSH010239984.1:46007-56188 GCA_018402905.1 Glandirana rugosa
AAGATTTTAGTAGAAGTTTGATCCCGTTCACGGGCTCCCCATTTTTTGTAGGGCACTTGCCCTAGTTTGAAGATGATTTTAGAACAGTTATATGGCTTCTACCGTTAATTAATACTTTTCAGACACAGTTTGAAGATGATCCACATTCACCTCCATTTTTGCATTTTTTAAGTTTTTATTTTTTTAAAAATATTTAAAGTTATTTCCCTGTCCTCATTTTTTTGTAGGGCACTTGCCCTACCCTTACCCCCATTTTACTTCCTTTTGCAGCCCTCTGGGGCTTTCCATGACTTTCCTACAGCCATTTTTGTGCCTAAAAGTTCGGGTCCCCATTGATTTCAATGGGGTTCGTTGTCCGTGCGATCGTTCGGGTTCCGTCCGGACCCGGACCCGGACTTTCTCCCGAAGTTCGGACGGACCAGCAGAACCCGAACATCCAGGTGTTCGCTCAACTCTAATTGTGAACAATTTTAGCTCTTGAAGATCATATTCATCACTGTAATAATATGTTTTGTACTCGTATTATGTTGAGCACATTGTTGTAACACTTAAACTCAATAAAAATATCTTTAAAAAAAAAAAATGGCAAAAGTTCAGGCCCAGACGGTCTCACCTCTGCTTATTTCAAAACATTCACAGAAACACTCCAATCCCGTTTTCTTAGAGCCTTTAACTCTATCCCCTCCTCAACAGTTCCCAAACTCAGACTACTAGAGGCCCATATAACGGTGATCCCAAAAGAAGGAAAGGACACCACATCGGTAGCTAACTATAGACCTATATCCCTCCTCAATGTAGACAATAAAATACATGCCAAAATTCTAGCTAACCGACTACTACCTCTATTGCCATCCCTAATTGGAAAACATCAAGTGGGATTTATCCCTGGTAGGGAAGCCAGGGACAACACAATTAAAGCCCTAAACATTCAACATTGGCTCAAGTCGCACAAGCAAAAAGGGTTCTTCCTCTCACTAGACGCGGAGAAGGCGTTTGACAGGTTGTCCTGAGACTGCTTGGGTGCAGTCTTGCGAAGGCTTGGCATCCGAGACTGGATGTTCAATGCAATCATGTCCCTCTACACAACCCCATCCGCCAGAGTCAGGGTTAACGGTCACCTGTCAGACGCCTTCTCCATAACGAATGGGACAAGACAGGGGTGCCCGCTTTCCCCAATTCTCTTCATTCTAACACTTGAACCCTTTCTGAACTGTCTTCAAACCAACAGTAACATACAAGGCATCCCCATAGCCAATCACACCTACAAAATCGCTGCTTTCGCAGATGATATTCTGCTCTTCTTACAGGAACCATATACATCCCTCCCCAATCTCCTGAAGGAACTAGACCAATTTTGCCACATTTCCAACTTTAAAATCAACTATTGCAAATCCCAAGCATTGAACATATCCTTACCTGACGAGACGGTTCGACAATGTGAGCGTAACTTCCCCTTCCACTGGGCCCGAGACCAAATTAAATACTTAGGGATCAACCTAACACCGAACATCTCAGATATCTTCCCCAAAAATTACCTGTCCATACTGAAAACAATCATAAACGACCTAGACAAATGGAACAAAGCCCAATTCTCCTGGTTCGGGAGACCTGCAATTATCAAAATGAATATCCTTCCCCGCCTACTCTACATTTTCCAGACCATCCCCATTAAAATCCCATCCTCCTTCTTCCAAACATACAATAGAGTATTCCTATGGTGACAGAAAAGGGCCAGACTCCCTTTTAAACAACTGACAAAACCTAAAACAAAAGGAGGCATTGGCCTCCCAGACCTTCAAAACTATTACTGGGCCTGCCACCTGACCAGAATAGCAGACTGGTCGATCCATGGACCACACAAAGACTGGGTTTCCCTAGAAAATTCCTTTTCTCCCTTACCAATATGGACCGCTCCTTGGCTAATGACGTCAGATATACCCTTAACTCTCAAATCTCACCCACTCATCAGCGCCACGCTTCTCTGCTTCAGAACAACATGCAAAACATTCAAAATATCGTCTGTCCCAGGACCACTCACCTCCTTAAAACTCAACCCGGCGTTTCCCCCAGGTATGTCAGCCAATTTTTTGAAGGATATATGGGCACATAACAAAACACTTGCTCACGAATTCTTCCAAAATAACAAGCTTCTGGAGAGAACCTCTTTGCCCACAAAACACACCTCACTAACATGCCCCCTCTGGACATACTTCCAATTACGACATTTCCTAACATCCATAAATCGAGACCTCGCTGCTTCTCGCCCCATGACTCCATTTGAACGCCTATGTATGCAAAACTCACCTCAACAACATCTAATTTCCACCATCTACAACATTATCACCTCTAACTGTCCCATGAAATCTTCCACAATGTGCACCAACTGGGAAAAAGATCTAAACATTACTTTAACAGAAGATCAATGGGAACACATATCCACACTCGCACACAAATCCTCCTTAAACGTCTCAACACAGGAAAATAGCTACAAAGTGCTGTCCCGCTGGTACAGAACTCCAGTATTGCTCCATAAAATCAACCCAGCTTTGTAAAACAAATGCTGGAGCTGTTCAGACGAGATAGGCACCCTAACACACATATGGTGGTCATGCCCACTAATCCAACCATTCTGGGACCAAGTCAGAGACCTTATAACAGACATTTCTACATTCACACTAGACAAAAACCCAGCACAATTCCTTCTCCATCACTCAGACACACCCGCACACCGCTACCACAAAACTCTGATCCCACCATTAATAAACGCAGCTAAAATGTGTATCCCTCTCCACTGGGGATCAAACCACCCCCCCCCACTATCAAGGAATGGCTCACACGAGTGCGGAAAATTGTGGAGATGGAAGAGCTAATTGCGATTGCCCGAGATTGCCCAAGGAAAAATTCTCACATACATGGGCGTGCTGGAACCACTTTTGCACCTCTGATAGATTCAAGACCCTAATAGGCCCTCCCTGACACCACCCATGGTAATAGCTCTCATTCTGCAAAATGCCCAAGCGCCAATTTCACAGAAAACACAAACACCTAGAAAACAAAGCCGAGCCCCCCTCCCCCACACCCATTCCATATCCCCCTCTTCCATAGAGTGAAGAGGGAAACAGAAAAGGAACAACTTTTACAGATTCTGCACAGACTCCTCTCCTAACTGGCCCGGTGGATGGACCCAAGCGTTGGGGGTCACAACCCCCTATACCCCCCGCTTCCCTTTTTTCTTTTCCCCCTATCCTTACTCTCCCTACCCCCGCCCCCCTGCCCCCCCACCTCCCCTTTCCTTCCCCTCCCCGACCTGTCCTACCCCCTTTACCCCGAATGTTTCCCCATACCATTGACACCACTCAGACTAGGTTAGCTAACTCCAGCTTTCCCGACGGCTACTGTCCCCGCAACCCAAACTAGACGACACAAATTACACACAACACTCTCGACGACACTAAGACCAATATCTCATAAGGTTAATATGACAACCTCCTCAAGAGAATATTGAGTCAGATGTTTAGATGTATCAATCTGTGATTACTGAAGCATTTGTAGCCTGTAAATGTTCAATTGAATGCTCTATGATGGTGTACTTTCTGTTCACTCACTGAATGAGACTATGTAATCTTATGTTATACCTCAATAAACTTTATGGGAAAAAAAAAATGTACTCTAGCAAATAAAAATCTCCTCTAGCACCCACCCACCAATAAATCGCTGTTTTTAACTTTAAAGCTAATCTGTCCCTCACAGCAGCAGCAGCATCCTCTCCCAACACTAGTATGAGATGATGTGACATGCAGCACTACGTGACTCCAGCTTATATAGAGGCTGGGTCACATGATTCACTGGCTAATCACAGCCATGCCATTAGTAGGCTTGGTTGTGATGGCTGCTAAGGGCAAACGAGTGAAACGCTTGTTGATTGGCTGCCCTGCAGCTATTCAACAGGCGCAAAAAAAATACCGAACCCCAAACCCGGACCTTTTCTCAAATGTCCGGGTTCGGGTTCGGGACACGGACACCCTAAAGTCCGGTACAAACTCGAGCTTTACAGTTCGGGTTCACTCAGCTCTACTAAGGGGCAGTATTCAATCTCAGAGATTTACTCCTATCTTATTCAGCACCAAGCTAACAAGTACTCCTTCATGCCTTTCCACCCCTGGTCAACGGTGCTGGACAACCAGGAAGCACCAGCTCAAATACTTTCAGGCTACAAAAAAATCCACTCTCTAACAATCTCTGAAACCTGGCGAGAGACCCAATTCAAAATCAGACTCCAGGATTATCTCCCATTTCACCACAGCTCAACGGATCCCTCTCTTTCCTCATGCCCTTGGTGCTCCTCAACGAGACATACTCTACTCCACAGGTTGTGGAACTGCACCAAGATATCCAACTTCTGGGACCAAGTCCTCACCTACATTATGAAGATCCAGCAAATTGTTGTATCAAAGGACCATATGCTGTGTCTCTTCAGCCCCACCCAACTGACTCCTCTTCCGCACCCACCAAAGCTATGACCCCTCAGTGGGTCCACATATGCCTCATGGCTGCTCGCAGAACCATTATGCATACCTCGATCAAACCAACCCCATCCCAGATGGCTCAGATTAAAACATCTGTTCATAGCCTCTTTCTCATCAAAAAACTTGATACTATCACTCAAGACTTAAAGTCCTCGAAATGATTTTTCACAAGATGGCATTGCTACATGGAGCATTCTTTCACTCCCACTGAAATCCACCACCACATGCAACCTTTCAGCTTCTCCGATTGGTATCTTCAAGCAAACATGGCCAACACCCTGGGCAGGCTTAAATTAACTGTCTCCTCTGGCCCCGAATCTTCCCAGAGACCCCCCCTCAACATTCTACAAGCTCTAGTTTAGGAGCCCCAATCACTTAGACGTTGGTAATTCAGACTCTTTAGGTGATGTTAGTGTTTATGTTACTTTGGTACAATGCACCTGGCTTCCACTCCTTGGGCTTGCCCCCTAACGGGTTCATTGAGACGAGAACTCCTTTTGTAACCAGACATCCTTTTCTGATTACATTTCATATGTACATTGTTTTTATTTCTCTTGATCTAGACTTTCTGTCACTCGTGGTTAATGTGAAGGCTGAGAATCAGGCCTTATGCCCTCGCCACTTCTTTTCTATAAATCGCTGTAAACACCCTGCTCTGTGTCTAATTTTGCAACACTGCTAATGTTTCAATAAACATATTTAAAAAAAAAACCTGAATACAGTCCAAAGGTATTGATAAAAGACATCAAAAGTTCTATAGATGTAGTAGTATCGCTCCAAAAGACCAAGGTGTCCTCTGCGTATAATGCCAACTGTTCCTCCGTCTCACCTCTCCAGAATACCATTATTTGCGGATCACCCCATATGAATGCCGCCAATGGCTCTAGAGCCAAGGAAAATAAAAGAGGAGAAAGTGGGTATCCCTGCCTGGTACCTCTACTCAACATAAATGGTGCAGATAAAGTATATTATTAATTCTAAGACGGGCTGTTGGGGGCTTGATATAACAGCTTAACCCATGTGATACATTCTTACCCTAATTTAAACTTCTCCAGAACGCACCAAAGGTAACTCCATCTCCTACTATGAAATGCCTAACTGGCATTTAAGGACAGGAGAGCTCTATTACCAACATTAGCTGGTGGAATCTGGAGATTAAGATATAATCTATGGATGTTAATGGCAGTAGACCTATTGGGAATAAATCCTGATTGATCCGGATGCACAAGTTTTACTATAACTTTAGATAGGCGGGTATTTTAAGATTCGTTGTTAACAGGGATATTGGTCTATAAGAATCTGCTGCCATCGGAACCTTCCTTGCTTTTAATAACAGCACAATGATTGCTAAATTCCTACATAGATTAAGGGAGTCGACCCTGTCTTTTAGCATCTATTATTGTGGTAAGTAGCTCTGGTAGGAGTATATCACCAAACGTTTTATAGAAGTATGCGTTGTAGCTGTCTTTCGGCTATAGCATGGGAGGCAAGCGGTTAAGGTCAGGCCACAACATCTCAATCAGATTTAAGTCTGGACTTTGACTAGGCCACTCCAAAACCTTACTTTTGTTTTTGCTTTTAGCCATTGAGAGGTGGACTTGCTGGTGTGTTTTTTCATGCTGTATATCCTAAATGCACACAATAAAGGTATTAATATAGCATGTACTCTTCTACAGGAACAGGGTCAGACACAGTGGGACTTCAATGAATTTGTCTTGCAACTACTGTACTATACTCTCACGCCCAGCTGGTTTACTTACATGGGTTCCCACTACTTCCAGGTACAGGGTGTCGCCATAGGCACTTGCTATGCTCTGGTTTACGCCAACATGAACCTAGGGAGGTGGGATTGAGAACTTTGGCAGGACAAATCACTGAAGAATCACACGGACCATGCAGTGTGCTGGTTCCATTTTTTAGATAACATTTTTCTAATATGGACAGACAATGTGGAGGAACTCAATAGATTTGTCAAGAGAATTAACATTAATGCTTACAATTTGAAGTTCACTCTTTTTATGACCCGGACAATATTACATTCTTGGATCTACAAATTTTTGTGGATTTCAAAAACTGTCTAGCTACTAACTTGTATCGGAAAACAAACAGCAGGAAATATGTTCCTGCATGCGGATAGTGACCACCCCCCAACCTTGGTACGCAGCATCCCTTATGCACAATATGTACGTCTTAGGCTGCACAATTTCACTCTCGTCTCCTCCAAAGAGGATACAGTCAAATCATTACTGCAAAAAGTGTACAATAGAGCACTAAATTAGGATAGAAACTATCTGTATAAATCAAGTACCCATAAGACTACCGAGCCCACAGTAAAACTTATCATAAGGTATTAAAAATATTTTATTGCACTTCTGGTTCCGGCGCCTCATGAGGAGGAGGTAGGAAAGCAAGCTCCCGCTTCGATCCCCTCCTAATAGCCTGCATTTAAGCCAGCTGAACCCCTGGGGTGCCATCCTTTGCCCCCCACCCCCAGCTAACTAAGATGAATTTATATGTGGAGTGGTCTGTGGTGAGACTGCCAGTCTTCAGCCCCCAGCCAGCTGCCGACACTCAGACAGCCACACCTAATATGGCGCCTGCTCCCTGCGGCGCTGCAGGCAAGCAGACACGCACAGGGCAGCCTGCTCCCTCCTCCACATCCCCTGCGGACATTGCACAGGTCGCCCTTCTTACCCCTACACTATCTGCTACAGTGGACGCAGCAGTACAGAAGGGACTGGAACACCTGCATATAGAGCTGCAATGCCAGGCTGAAGGACTCACGTGTGCAGAGTAGAGAATATCATCCATTGAGGATGACGCTGCTGCCAGTTCAGCAGCCCTAGCACATCTCTCGCAATTCCATAGAGAGATCTGGGACAAGTTGAACGATTTGGAGAATTGTGGGAGATGCAATAATCTGTGGATTGTAGGTCTCCCTGAGACATTCTCCAATGCACAGCTCTTGGAGATATGCTCTAAACTCATCCCAGAGCAGCTAGGCCTATGTACCCCATGTGCCATTGAACTGGCATACAGTATAGGACAAGCCTCAGAACAACGTACTAAACCCAGGCCGGTCATCGTCCGCTATCTGAACTATGCTAAAAGATTTTTATTAGAGGAAATACAAGTATACAGTCATAACAGATAATATATGTATCTTTATTACATCTTATGGGTAAAAGAAGAGATGGTGTATATGGTGGATCTCAATCACAATTCTTCATAATATAGTCAGGTAGGCTTAGTTGTAAAATTATTATAAGGCATGATATTCGCATAATATAGAGCAAGCTATCTTTGAGACTAAGGTCTTTAGGGTGGGATAGAAGATGATGTGACTTTGCTGGTCAAATGTCTTAGGGGGTCTAGGGACTAGGTTAGTATTTTAATTAAATATTTTGTCTAATGCCATCTTTCCTTTTGATCCAGTTTGTTTGTATTATTTAACTGTAATAACTACTTCCTCCCTCATGTCTCCATGCGACCTGCGTACTTGGAGACAACGAAGGGAGAGTGGGGGGGGGGGGTGAAGGGGGAGGAAGGGAAGAGAGATGACAAAAAAAAACCCAAGGGGGGGTGGGTATTGTTGGAAGAGGTTGAGGTATTCTGTGTTTATTTTCTTTTTTGTATTAAAGGTTGAGGATCTTAGTGGATCGGGAAGAGGAGTAATGGTACGTGGTTGTATTAAATGTTATCTAATTGTGCTTGGGGGCCATCAGAATATTTATAGCGAGTCCAATCTGACCAGGTTTTGGCGAATTTGGTTGGGTTATCGTGAGCTTTAGCAATCAACTCCTCCATTTCAGCGATTTTCCCAATTTCTTTGTACCATTCCATTAACGAAGTAGTTTTGGGGGTGCCCCATGTTCTCAGAATGCAGAGTTTGGCTGCATTGATCATGTTCATATAGAGAGAGTTACGGTATGAATTAGAGCATGTAGGTTGTAGGTGAAGTAGGAATCGTTCGGGATTAAGAGGTAAATCTTGTGAAGTGATATGGTTTATTTGGTCCCTGACTTTTTCCCAAAAGATGCTTATTTCTTTGCATTACCACCATATATGGAGGAGGCTGCCTACTTCTTGGTGACATCACCAGCATTGTTCATTTGTGTTGGGATTATAGTATTTAAGGATGGATGGTGTTCTATACCAGCGGGTCAGAAGTTGGAAATTATTTTCCTCGATGGTTACATTTATCGAGCCTCTATGAGTGTGTTCATATATCTGGGATCATTGTTCTGAAATGTTTAGTTGGTGATCTCTACTCCATGCCGCATAAAATTTGCCAATGTTGTTGGGTGTGTTTGTCCAGAGTAGTGAGTATATGGTGGAAATCGTATGTTGTACAGGGGTCTTGCTAGAGCAAACGTTATCAAATGTTGATGGGGGTTGTGTGAGGTTGCTTGATTTTTGGATAGAATGGAAGAAGTTTCTTAGTTGGAAGTATGTCCAAAAGTTGATTGATAAGTTGGGCCATTTAAGTTTTATGGCCTGTAGTGATAACATCTTACCATTGGGTGCTATGTGGTGTATTCGCATATCTATGTTTGAGTCAAGTCCTGTGAGAAAGATGTCGTTTTGTCCTGGGGGAAAGTTCAGGTTTTTAAGTATTGGAGTCATAGGGCCTATGGTCTCTGAGAAGATGCCTCTAGTTTTCAAGGTTTTTTTGAATATGTCTAAGGATGGGCCTATGAGGGGGGGTTTTTTGAGTTCTTGTGGTAAGTGGATCTTGGGGATCCATGGAGCATGGTGCAGGGGTATGTCCAACATCCTTTTTCCAGTGAAGCCCAGTCTTTGGTAATGAATAGTGTTGAGCGAACCCGGACTGTAACGTTCGGGTCCGTACTGAACTTTCGGGTGTCTGGGGCAAGGACCCGGACATTTCAAAAATTGTTCGGGTTCGGTCCGGGGTTCTGCTATTTTACTCCACGTGTTGAGAAGCTGCAGGGCAGCCAATCAACACGGGTTTCACTGGTTTGCCCTTAGAAGCCATCACAGCCATGCCTACTAATGGCATGGCTGTGATTGGCCAGTGCATCATGTGACCCAGCCTCTTTATAAGCTGGAGTCACGTAGTGCTGCAGTCACATGCTCTTGGGTTAGTGTAGGGAGAGGAAGCTGACAGCATGAGGGAGAGAATAGAGACATTTTAAGATCTGATCCTGCATCCTGAGATAGATCACTTTACTACTGCTGTGCTGTTGCTCTGAGGACAGATAGCAGAAATTAGAGATTTCACATACTGCTGCTTTGAGTTGCAGATCAAACTCTGCATAAAACAACAATCGCTAAGATCGTGCTCAACGATCAGAATGTTGGACTAATTTGAGATTTCAAATACCGCTGCTTTGAGTTGCAGATCAAACTCTGCATAAAACAACGATCGCCACGATCGTGCTCAACGATCAGATTGTTGGAGGAATTGAGGGTGTTAGACTAACAACACATGCTAGGGTGTTAGACTAGCAACACATACTTGCATGTTAACAACGCAATCTGTCTCAAATTAGACGTTAGAGGTTGAGATTCGTCGTCATAAACTTTAGAGTTTAAGGAGGTTGTTAGACTAGCAACTCGTGCTAGCACCGCTAGCAACAAAATACGTCTCAAACTAGACGTTGAGTTTCGTCGCCATAAACTTTAGAGTTT
>BLSH010239984.1:59110-78481 GCA_018402905.1 Glandirana rugosa
GAGCCGACAGTAACGCGTCCGTGACGTCGTACATCAGTCGGTACACACGGTACTACGGGTGTCCGTTTCTGTTCGACAGGAGACACCCTCCATATAGTAGACACAAGAGGATGTGGCACAGGACGATGAGGAGGAGGAAGAGGGGTTATTTCCACGGTTATCAGGCCAGTAATTAGCAAGTGGCTCGGAGGGTGGGTTCCTGCACCAGCATAGGCCAGGTCCAAAATATTCAAGCCAGGGCACAGTTCTGGAGGACGAGGAGGACGAGGAAGATGAGGAGGAGGAGGAGGAGAAATTGCAGCAGGGTGGCACCCAATGCAGCTCGTGGGCATCACTGGAGCATGGCTGGGGGGATACAGAGGACACAGATGATATACCTCCCACAGAGGACAGCTTGTCTTTGCCTGTGGGCATCATGGCACACATGGCTGACTACATGCTGCAGTGCCTGCGCAATGACAGCCGAGTTGCCCACATTGTAACTTCCTCTGATTACTGGGTGGCCACCCTGCTGGATCCCTGTTACAAGGAAAACGTGCCGTCCTCTGGAGCGTGAGAGGAAGATGCGCGACTACAAGTGCACACTGGTAGAGGCGCTGCTGAGGGCATTCCCAAATGACACCGGGGGCTCAGCGGAAGCTGAAGGTAGGTGAAGGTAGAGGAGGAGGAGGAGGTAGAGGCCACCAACGCAGCTGTGCCACCGCCAGCACCTCAGAAGGCAGGGTTAGCATGGCTGAAATGTGGCAAAACTTTGTCAGCAGCCCGCCACAACAAACAGCACAACCAGCCGATAGACAACGTCTTAGCAGGAGGCAGCATTTCAGCAACATGGTGCAAGAGTATGTGGGCACACGCCTACACGTACTGACTGATGGGTCTGCCCCATTCAACTTCTGGGTCTCCAAATTGGCCACATGGCCTGAGCTAGCCCTTTATGCCTTGGAGGGGCTGTTATTTGTGTGGAAATTAGTTTCTTGGAGGAGTATTATATCGTTTTTTAAGTGTTTCATGTGTGTAAGGAGTTTGCTTTTCTTTTCTGGCACATTGAGTCCTTTGGTGTTAAGGGAGATTAGTTTGACATGTGGCATTTTTAGGATGGAGAGAAATAAAAAAATATATGGGGGGGATAGGGTAGATAAAGGGAAGAGTTGGAGGGTTACCGACTACTGTGGGAGACCAGCTCCACAGAGTATAGCAGTAGAGTTGAGCGGACACCTGGATGTTCGAGTTCGTCGGGTTCGGCCGAACCTCGTGAAACCGTTCGGGTTCGGCACTGAACTCGATCCAAACTTGACCCTGGACACCGAACCCCATTGAAGTCAATGGTGACCCAAACATTTAGGCACAAAAATGGCTGTAAAAAAGTAATGGAAAGGGCTAGAAGGCTGAAAAGGGAAGCAAAAAAAGTGGCGGTGGTGGTGGAGGAGGAGGAGGAGGAGGTAGCCAACACTGTTTTTTGTTTGTTTGGGTTTTTTTTAGAATTGGGGTAGCCCCCAAAATATTGAGACACATTAAAAAAAAATGGATACCAATGGCTGTGTGAGGCCGGTCTAAATGTCTATTCTGCACAAGGTACAGACAAGTCTTGTGAGATCCATGCCTGATTCATTTTAATAAAGGTAAGCTTGTCCACGTTGGATGTGGACAAACGGCTCTGATTGTCTGTGATAACGCCCCCTGCCGTACTAAACACACGTTTAGACAATACACTGGCTGCAGGGCAGGCCAGCACCTCCAAGGCATAAAGGGCAAGCTCAGGCTATGTGCCCAATTTGGAGACCCAGAAGTTGAATGAGGCAGACCCATCAGTCAGTACGTGTAGGAGTGTACACACATACTGTTCCACCATGTTGCTGAAATGCTGCCTCCTGCTAAGACGTTGCCTATCAGCTGGTGGTGCTGTTTGTGGTGGCGTGCTGCTGACAACGTTTTTAAACATTTCGGCCATGCTAACCCTGCTTTCTGAGGTGCTGGCGGTGCCACAGCTGTGTTGGCGACCTCTTCCTCCTCTGCCTTCGCCTTCCACGGAGCCCCCGGTGTCATTTGGGAATGCCCTCAGCAGCGCATCTACCAGAGTGCGCTTGTAGTCGTGCATCGTCCGATCACGCTCCAGTGAGGGAATTAAGGATGGCACGTTGTCCTTGTAACGGGGATCCAGCAGGGTGGCCACCCAGTAATCAGCACAAGTTAAAATGTGGGCAACTTGGCTGTCATTGAGCAGGCACTGCAGCATGTAGTCGCTCATGTGTGCCAGTATGCCCAGAGGCAAAGACAAGCTATCCTCTGTAGGAGGTGTATCATCTGTGTCCTCAGTATCCCCCCAAGCCACGTTTCAGTGATGCCCAGGAGCTGCGTTGGGTACCACCCTGCTGTGAACACGGTTCCTCCTCCTCCTCCTCATCATCATCCTCGTCCTCCTCATCCTCCAGAACTGTCCCCTGGCTTGAAAATTTTTGACCTGGCCTATGCTGGTGCAGGAACCCACCCTCTGAGCCACTTGTGAATGACTGGCCTGATAACCGTGGAAATGACCCCTCTTCCTCCTCCTCCTGTGCCACATCCTCTTCCATCATCGCCCAAAGTGTTTTTTCAAGGAGACATAGAAGTGGGATAGTAATGCTGAGAACAGCGTCATCGGCACTGGCCATGTTGGTGGACTACTCGAAACACCGCAATATGGTACACAGGTCTCGCATGGAGGCCCACTCATTGGTAGTGAAGTGGTGCTGTTCTGCAGAGCGACTGACCCATGCGTTCTGCAGCCGAAACTCCACTATTGCCTGCTGCTGCTCGCGCAGTCTCTCCAGCATGTGCAAGGTGGAGTTCCACCTTGTGGGCACGTTGCATAGGAGGCGGTGATCGGAAATCTGAAGTTCCGCTGCAGTGCAGACAGACGAGCAGCAGCAGGGTGAGAACGCCAAAAGCGCGCACAGACAGCCCGCACTTTCTGCAGCAGCTCTGACATATCCGGGTCATTTTTTAGAAATTTCTGCACCACCAAATTCAGGACATGCAAGGGATATGCTTCAAACCGGCTCGGCCCAGAGCTGCTACGAGATTTTGCCCATTATCGCACACCACTAGGCCGGCCTTGAGGCTCAGTGGCAACAACCACTCATCGGTCTGTTGTGCAATGCCCATCCACAGCTGCTGTGCAGTGTGGGTTTTATCCCCCAAACATATCAGTTTTAAAACAGCCTGCGGTTGTTTCGCCCTGGATGTGCTGAAGTTGGTGGTGAAGGTGTTACGCTGAGCGGATGAGGAGGTGGTAGAGGAGGAGGAGGAAGCGCAGTAGGAGGCAACAGGAGGCAAATAGAAATGCCTTGCAATCCACGTGGTGGAAGGACATGTGCCAAACGGCTAGCCACCTCAGGCCCACCCGCCACTACATTTGCCCAGTGTGCAGTTAGCGAGATATAGCGTCCCTGCCTGTGCTTACTGGTCCACGTATCAGTGGTTATGTGGACCTTGCCACAGATGGCGTTGCGCAGTGCACACTTGATCTCGTCCCTGACATGTTTGTGCAGGGAAGGGATGGCTCCCCTGGAAAAGTAGTGGCGGCTGGGAACCGCGTACTGTGGGACAGCCACCGCCATCAGGTTTTTAAAACTGTCCGTTTCCACCAGACTGACAGCATTTCAAAGGCCAGGAATTTTGTAATGCTGGCCTTCAGGGACAGGGATCGTGGGTGGGTAGGGGGGTACTTCCTCTTTCTCTCCAGTGTTTGGGAGATGGAGAGTTGTAAGCTTCCATGGGACCGTGTGGAAATGCTTGGGGACGGTGGCCGACATGGTGGCGTTGCTGTCACATCGTCTGTTTGCTGGGTGGCAGATGACACTGGCACTGTAGAGGTGGAGGAAAAGGCCGAGGCAGCAGCAGAAGAGGAAGCAGGAGGAGGCCTTTCTTGGATTTTGAGGTACTTATTCTACTGCAGCAAGTGCTTTGAATTTAGATGCCTGGTCATGCAGGTTGTGCTCAGGTTTAGAACATTTATGCCTTGCTTCAGGGTCTCCTTGCACAGTGTGCAAACCACTCGTGTCTTGTAGTCAGCACATTGTCTGAAGAACTGCCACACCAGGGAATGCCTTTGAGCTACCTTTGGTGTGCTAGGTCACTGGGTGCGATGGGTAGTAGCAGGCGTACTGTCTAGGGGACGCTCGCTCCGCTTTTGCAACCTGCTTCCTTTTTTGCTGTGCTGGTGCCTCTGTGCGACCACCACCTCTTCCTCCAAACTGCACACGTCACTCGCATGACCCTCATTCCATGTGGGGTCTAGCACCTCATCATCCTCCACATCATCTTCCACCCGCCCTTCCCCACTGCTATGTGGATGGCCCATGGAAAGCACAGCAGCAGAGTCATCAAAAAGCATAAGAGACTACTGCATGACTTGGGGCTCAGACTGCTTGGCTTATTTACAAGGGGCTGAGGTGAAAGACAGATGGCCATGGGGTTCAGGTGCCAACTCTGAGCTTTCATCAAGGGACCAGGTGGGAGACAATGTGAAGGAACTGGAGGCATTGTCAGCCACCCATTCTACTATCGCCTGTACTTGTTCTGGCCTCACCATTCGTTGAGCGGCATTCGGGCCTACCATATAACGTTGCAGGTTCTGTTGGCTACCTGAGGAAAGTGTTTCACTTGTGTGTGTAGCTGGCACAGATCGACCATGTCCTCTCCTTGCAACAGGAGCTTCAGCAACACCACCAACACCAGCAGCACCAGCAGCACCACGACCACCACCATGTCCCTTATTTGATGCTCTCCTCATTCTGGACACAAATGTACGATGTAGCACTATTTATTAATACAAAAAAAAGAATAATAAATTATTATTCTTTTTTTTTAAAAAAAAAAAAAGAAAATTGTAGATGCACGTTTTATTTTTGTGCAAGAAGCGCACCACTCACACCAGCAGCAGGAACCTCTCCACCGCTCACACCAGCAGCAGGAACTTCTCCCTACACCAGTATGAGATGATTTTAGAATGATAATCTGTCTTTCACAGCACCGACAGGAACCTGTCCCTACTGCAGTATGAGATGATTTTAGAACAATAATCTCCCCCTCACAGCACCAACAGGAACCTCTCTCTAATGCAGTAGGAGATGGCTTTATAACGATAAACCCTCCCTCAGAGCACCAACAGGAACCTCTCCCTAATGCAGTAGTAGATGGTTTTAGAATGATAATCTCTTCCTCAGAGCACCAACAGGAGCCTCTCCCTAATGCAGTATGAGATGGTTTTAGAACGATAAACTCAGGAACCTCCCCCTAATGCAGCAGTAGATGGTTTTAGAATGATAAACTCTCCCTCAGAGCACCAATAGGAACATTTCCCTAATGCAGTAGTAGATGGTTATAGAATGATAAACTCTCCCTCAGAGTACCAACAGGAACGTCTCCCTAATGCAGTAGTAGATGGTTTTAGAATGAGAATCTCTCCCTCAGAGCACCAATAGGAACATTTCCCTAATGCAGTATAAGATGGTTCTGAACGCTAAAGTCTCCCTCACAACACAGGCAGGAACATCTCCCTAATGCACTATAACATGGTTCTGAACGCTAATGTCTCCCTCACAGCACCGCAATGAAGGTCTCCCTAATGCAGTCTGAGATGGTTGTGAGCGCTAATCTTTCCCTCACAGCACTGCCACGAAGCTCTCCCTACTCTAGTCTGAGACGATCTGACATGCGGTACTACGTGACTCCAGCCTCATATAGAGGCTGGGACACATGATGCATTGGCCAATCACAGCCATGCCATTAGTTGTACACAACAGGATCCTTAAAGTTTAGTATATGCCCTTTGGTGGTCAATTGGGGGTAGTTGCTGGCGGGTAGTATTTGCTTGAGGAGAGGCGTAGGTACATTTGAATGTGAGGAGGGTTATGGATTAACTTTGAACAATCAAATACAATATATTTTATGTTTTGACCTGTAATGTTGTTGACACTGGGAAGATACTTTCTACCAGCTTATATAATATAGTATGAGATACTTTAGGCATATTGAGTAAACTGATCATGATGGCGTGTAAATTAAACCAGCTAAACCAACTAAGAATAGACAGCAACTGGAATTTAGAACTTCAGGTGTGGGTGTATTCCTCTTGTACGGTCAACAGTAATTTGGTAATTATAGGGTTATATACATCTACATATGTGTTGCCACAAGAGGGCGACAGAGCCCAGTGAATGTGAATCCTGAGCTGAGTTCAGATTTTGCATGGAGGAATACACCCACACATATTTTAATATAGTTTAGTGAGAACAATCTTAAGCATAGAACTATAATAACGAGCTAGATAGAAAAAAAAAAAACAGAAAGAGAGAACAATAATAATCAGGTATGACGTTATACCAACATAAGTTCGTACATAATGAACAAAGAGATGCTCATGAGTTAAACTGAACTATGAATTTATTCTGATCTAAGACACTTTGTATGATAGGAGTGTCAGATCAAATCATATGTGTTTAACTTAATCATATTCCAGAGGACGTAATTGAATTTTCAGAAGTGTGATCCCCAATGGGATTATGCTGTGCAGAGAAACAAACTTTTCAAAAGTTGTACATAAAATCAAGTATTTTATTAGTTACATAGAATAAAACAGTTCCAAAAGGATCAAAGAATACAAAATGTTAAAAGAACACCGAAGGTCACATTCATTTGGTTAGAGGTTACCCAAATGGGAAAGTGATGATTGGGTCAGAAAGTATCCCGACATGTTTCGCCTGTCACAGGCTTCTTCAAGGGATTTAGTTGACAACACCAATCATGTTTTCTTTAAAAGCAACTAATTTTGCTATGTCCCTTCGATGTGGGGTTTTCCAGTATCCGTCCCCCTTGATGGATATGCCCTAGGTAAGTGCGCCAGTCTTGGGGAATGATTGGGTGGTCGGGATGGCTGGGGTTTGTGTGTGTTGGCCTTATGCCGCGTCTTGATGTTCCGCGCTGCTTTCAGTCCAAGAATAGATTGAGGATGTAGAACTGCATATTGTGCAATATGTATTGATTTTTGTTAATTCTCTTTTAAAGAAAACATGATTGGTGTTATCAACTAAATCCCTTGAAGAAGCCTGTGACAGGCGAAACATGTCGGCATACTTTCTGACCCAATCATCACTTTCCCATTTGGGTAACCTCTAACCAAATGAATGTGACCTTCGGTGTTCCTTTAACATTTTGTATTCTTTGATCCCTTTGGAACTGTTTTATTCTATGTAACTAATAAAATACTTGATTTTATGTGCAATTTTTGAAAAGTTTGTTTCTCTGCACCGCATAATCCCATTGGGGAACACCCTTCCGAAAAATCAATTACGTTTAATTGTTTAGGAATGAGGTGCGTCACTAACTAAAACTTTGGATAACTGTGATCGGGGGGGTCACCCTATATTCACATATTCCAGAGGAATTTCACCCTAGGACTCCAGAAAGGATTGTTCATTCAGGGTTTGTTCCAGCATACAGGAGTATCACTAAAAAAGGAAGGTAGTAGGTTTCTAGAGATGGTAGTCTGGTACAAGCTTGTGGTTAGCCGGGGGAAGCCTGACAGTACATTAAAATGTTATGCAAGACCGGCTATTGGGTTAGAAACCAAGTGAGTAGTCACAAAGAAGGGAAAAGGTGAATGTGCACATTTGGTAAAAGTCACGCTGGGCAATTTGCTCTGGCACTTTGCGTAGGGTTAACCACAAACTAATCTAAAGGTAAAGTTACAGTCATTATTAGAGGTAACTGGACATTATGTTAGCAGTAATTATGGATATAATGCTTGTTGGCATACATACATGTGTCCATACAGTTTATCGTTTTCTCTCATGCGTCTCTTAAGGGAGCTGGGTATCTTCAGTGGGAGTGGGGGTAGTATATATCTCTCTGTGTTATTCTGATTGGAGGAGAGCTGCAGCAAGGGGTTTTATTCCTTCCTGTGCTTGCGATTCGTTGGGGATGAGGGAAGGCTTCCTTCCCCTTGTGAACGCCTGTTAGCCAGGGGGGGAGAATATCTAGCTGACAGGCAGCGTCTTCTTTGTAGCAGATGGTCGCCATGTTGTAGCATGTCCATAGGTTCTTCAGGTGGCTGTGGTTGGGGGCGCAGGTCACAGTACCACTTAGGTAGATCCACTAAGGGTATGTTCAGTCTCTCACAGAAAGAGGGTAGGTCTTCTGGTACTTTTTAGAAGTGTATGGCGATTTGGAGGCCCAGCAGAGAGACAAACCGGAAACTTCCATCTATAGGGGATGTTCCTCTCTCTCTAGAGGGCACAGATCCTTACGTTGTTGCAGGGTCATCTGGGAAAGATCCTGGAAAAGTTTTATCTTATGGCCCTGGAATACACCATGTTCCAAATTATTATGTAAATTCTATTTCAGTGTCACAAAGATTAAATATTTTGTTTTTCAGCTTAACTCATGAATGGCATTGTGTCTCAGGGCTCTTTTGATCACAATATCAGACACCTGTGATAATTAGATTGCCAGATGAGTTCAATTAAAGGAAAAACTACTAAAGGAGGGTGTTCCACATTATTAAGCAGAGCACCATTTTCAAGCAATATGGGGAAAAAAAAGGATCTCTCTGCTGCCGAAAAGAGTGAAATAGTTCAATGCCTTGGGCAAGGTATGAAAACATTAGATACTTCACGAAAACTTAAGCATGATCATCACACTATTAAGAGATTTGGGGCTGATTCAGAGCACAGATGGGTTCGTGCAGATAAAGGCACATTGAGGAAGATTTCTGCCAGATCGATGCATTGGATCAAGAGAGCAGCTGCTAAAACACCATTACATAGAAGCAAAAAGATATTTGAAACTGTTGGTGCCTCTGGAGTTCCACAGGCATCAAGGTGTAGAGTCCTCCAGAGTCTTGCAACCGTGCATAAACCTTCCATTTGGCCACCACTAACCAATGCTCACAAGCAGAAACGGCTGCATTGGGCAGAAAAATACATGAAGACTAATTTTCAAACAGTCCTGTTCACTGATGAGTGCCGTGCAACCCTGGATGGTCCAGATGGATGGAGTAGTGGATGGTTGGTGGATGGCCACCCTGTTCCAACAAGGCTGTGACGTCAGCAAGGCGGTGGTGGAGTCATGTTTTGGGCCGGAATCATGGGAAGAGAGCCGGTCGGCCCCTTTAGGGTCCCCGAAGGTGTAAAGATGACCTCTGCAAAGTATGTGGAGTTCCTGACTGACCACTTCCTTCCCTGGTACAGAAGGAAGAACTATGCTTTCCATAATAAAATCATCTTCATGCATGACAATGCACCATCTCATGCTTCAAAGAATACCTCTACATCAATGGCTGCTATGGGGATAAAAGGAGAGAAAGTCATGGTGTGACCTCCATCCTCCCCTGACCTCAGTCCTATTGAGAACCTTTGGAGCATCCTCAAGCAAAAGATTTATGAGGGTGGGAGGCAGTTTACATTCAAACAGTAGCTCTGGGAGGCTATTCTGACATTTTGCAAACAAATTCAAGCAGAAACTGTCCAAAAACTCACAAGTTCAATGGATGCAAGACTTGTGAAGCTGCTATCAAATAAGGGGTCCTATGTTAAAATGTAACATGATCCTGCCAGAAGAGACCGGTGAGAGAGCGGGGATTTACGCCCTAGACCCCCAACACATCATACCATCCCCCGGGCTGAAAATTGGGAGCCCTGACTCCCGGAGGGAGAACGATGAGGCCGCAGCTTCATCTGCCACATACAAAGCGGACCCTTACTCAGCCACAGGCCCATCCACACCAGGGAGACCTCCGGGGCTACACCAAGGACTTAGGGAGCCACCACAAGCCCAGCGGCGGTGAACATTGTCACTCGCTCGGGCGCCGGTGTTAAATTTAGGCCGAGGCGGAGGGGCGTGGCCGGCCGGGATCACACGCGGATGTTTTCTGAGGAGCTCCGCATTGGCCTGTCTCAAACCTTGGGCATCCTAGGAATCCAAGCAGCGGTGAGCAACCCCACCACCCCATCCTTACTCCCCTCACGCTCAGCTACAATTTTAGGCCTGTATCGGCCCGATCGGCGGCCGGCGGCCGCGGCACCCAAAATCGAGGCCGCGGCTTTTGCGGCCTACCACGGAGGTTAGCTATACCTCGGCCCCTGGAGCCCATCTCTTCCTCCCACCCACCCAGGTGCCTTCCCTACCCTCTCTGGTACCTTCCCTGAGAAGGACTGCTCCCCAACCTTCCCTGGAAGCCCTCTAAAGGACCCAGAAGGAGAACTGGATGGCGGCCTACTAAGGCCTGGTGACATTCCCTTAATTGTTCTGCCCCTGAGACCTATCTGGAGGACTGCCAATTCAAGTGATCCTGACACCCCCTGAATCTGCCCTTTATGGAGTCCTCACATTTATTCCCACCAATGCAATTTTGGATATGTTCTAGCCCATAAACTGCTCCGCTATGCCTGAACCCTCCAGATGAACATTTAGAACCTTTATACTTTAACGTCAGGCAGCTGTTAGAAAGCAGAAGAGGAAAGTGAGCGAACAGTGACACATTTTTTCTTCTTTGTACCGCGACATAGTTTTGTATGATAGGGGGTAAGAAGGCGCAAAGCCGCCACCCTAATCAACATAACCTTACTAACTACCTGTTACGCTCAGCTCAAAAAGGGACGATGAGTCAGAACGGTACCAAAAAGCAAGCCTCTGCCGCTGTGTCCCCATCCCCCTCTAACGCACTTCCAAACAGCGATAATTCTCCTCCTTTGACCAAAGCGGATCTCGACGAGAGCTTTACAATTATTTACGAAAAATTAGCTGCGAAGATACAAACTCTTTCCTCTGAAATAGCGGCTTTGGGCAACCGGACGGACCGCCTGGAGACTAAACATGAAGTATCTCTCGCCCACAATGACCTGAGAAAGGATTTTGAATCACTTGCGGAAAGCTTCTCCTTCGTTCAAGCCCAAGTGGAGGATTTAGATAATCACAACAGGCGAAACAACTTGCGGATCAGAGGGGTTGCGGAAACGGTAATTGACCTGGTCCCTGCTATGAATAAACTGTTTCAAGGACTTTTGCCAAACACACCGGTAGAGGCCTTTAAATGCAACAGAATCCACTGTGTGCTCAGACTCAAGCCCCCTGCAGACAAACCTCCCCGTGACATTATTATGTGTCTAAAAGATTTTTTAATCAAAGAAGAAATCTTACGAGCCTCCAGAGGCACTCCTAACATCATTCTGGAAGGATGTAAAATCCAAATATTTCCGGACATGTCTCCTGCAACGCTGGAGAGAAGAAGAAAAATGAAGGAGGTGACTTCTATCCTTCAATCAGCCAGAATAAGGTACCGATGGGGCTTCCCTTTTAAACTTACAATTCCTCACAATGGCACAACCTACACAGTATTTAACCTAAGTGAAGGAGAATAATTACTGATTAAGCTGGGTCTGTTGGAGCCTGACCCGCCGCTCAGGCTACAAAATACCCCACGACCTTCTCCAATCTGGAACACCCTGGCTTCCCGCCAGGACCAACGTAGATGGTGTCAACCTCTTAGAGATTCCGAAGCATGATAACGACAGTTGTTCCTTCTTTTGCCTCATGCTGCTAATTATACAAAACTACTAGAGGCTAATGTTGGTCTCCTTTTTCATGTTTTTGTGGAGCAACGTTTTCGCTTCGGTTGTCTGTTTGTTATTTGATAAGTTCCGGAGATGTTTCATTATTACCCTCTTCTCCTTCAAACTCATCTTCCTCACACTATTACTGAAAAATGCTTTAATTACAGTTGGAACAACTTTGCCAAAATGGACTCCTGTCTCATATGGTATTGCCGGCCGCAATTTCCTTTTTCATCGATAGATGGCAGCATAATACAGAAATTACTCCTCCACTCTGTTGATCTTCAAACTCATTTACTCTATAATTTAACACCGACAGGGATAACTCTCCGATTTAAACATTTCACCCTTTTTTAATCTGGTGTTATTCATACATTTTTTCTGAGTATCTCCTTCTTATCAGGACAGATACCCCATCAGGAAAAGTTTTTTTTTTTTTTTTTCCTCCTCATGAATATAACGACAGCAAACGGGTCAGATCCTGAGTGACTAGCGGTCTAACATCGTCAGCTGCCCAATAACTATATTTACTAGCTATTTTTTCTGGTTTCACTGCTTAGATTGTGATAACTTAAAAATTGATATATTTCCTTACATATCAAGGTAATGCCATATTTTACACAAGTATATTTGGTTTCTAGTTCTCAAATTTAATTGTATATCTTATCTGGAGGGTCGGGAATGGCCATGATTTCCGCCCAGTTGGGCTTTGCTTCCTCCGCGTGCTGCTGCCGGGCACTGCCTGGGCGCATTCTCTGCGCTGGGGCGTTCCCGGTCGCGGTTCGCGGGGTGGGTGGCCCAATTTTTGGACGTGTTTGTCCAAGCTTAATTTTTGCGAGATCGAGCGTTATACTTAAGTTTGATCCCCTTCAAGTTTGTTACAGACTTCTTATCTGTTTATTGTTTTTGTTCTTTTATTATGATGGAAAGCTTAATTCCAATAGAGGAAACTATACTTACATATCAGGTGCGCGTTGTATGACGCTCCCTCCCCCTTTAACAACTCATTTTCTCATATTATAATTCCCCTCTGATGTTTCTAATATGGGTCTCAAAATAATTTTGCATAATGTACAGGGGTTTAACTCCCCTCACAAACTGAAAAAAGCCTTCAAGCACTATAAACGCCTAGGCGCGGACATAATTCTCCTTCAAGAGACTCACTTTCAATTAAACAATCCACCCAAATATTTTGACAAGGGCTTTAGACAGTACCACTACACCGGCCACTCCTCAAAGTCTAGGGGCATGGCAATATTCATTAGAAATAATATTATACTGGATGTTCAGAAAGTTTTTAAAGATCCTGAGAGTGGATATATTATAATTAAAGGTTCGCTAGGAGGTAAAGCTGTTACAATAGCATCAGTATACGTCCCTAATGCCTCACACACCTCTTTCTTTAGTTCCTTTTTTGATGTTCTCGCTCTACACGATTCCCCCCATTTAATTATAGGTGGAGATTTGAATTTATCAGCGAATCCATCTCTGGACAGAAGCTCTTTCACCCCCCACACTAAGGCCTTTCCCAAATCACTAACCCGTTCGCTTAACGAATTCCAACTAATTGACTCCTGGAGAGCCCACAACGTAGGTTGTAGAGCATATACCTTTTATTCCCACCCCCATAACAGCTACGCCAGGTTAGACTACATTTTCTGTACACCGATACTTCTGGCCAACTCTACAAGAGCAGAAATACACCCCTGCCCCTGGTCCGATCACCAAATCTCTTAGTTCGAAACTTCTCACAAGGGGCATGTCCCCCACTCCATTCACCTGGAGAATTGACGATTCTCTACTCTCAGACCCTAGAACTATAAACAATTTAACATCTTCCCTAGAAGAATACTTCAAAATTAATAACACCGATGATATATCTATACAAACCCTTTGGTCGGATTTATAAAGCCGTTATTAGAGGTCAGTTAATCAAACTCGCTTCTACCAAAAATAAAGAGAAACTAAGAGATATTAAAACTCTGACATTCGACCTAGACAAGCTTTATAAAAAAAAATTAATTCTCCCTCTCCCGACATAGATAAACAAATCCACACTAAAAGACAGGCCTTAGACTCATTACTATCCGCTGACAAAGAAAAAAACCCTCAGATTCACAAAGGCAAAATTTCTGCTCCATTGCAATTCAACCTCCACAATGTTCGCTAGGAAATTCAAACAACAGATCTCTCCCACACATGTCTACAAGCTTAGAAACCAAAGTGGTAAGACGGTCTCACATCCACAGGAAGTGATGGACATTTTCACCAGTTTCTATCAAAACATACTTTCTAGTCCACACCCTCCCCCAAACGAAGAAGCTCAATCCTGGTTCGATAAAATTAAACTTCCCTCCCTTTCGCCCTCCCAAATGGATATGATTAATTCTCCCTGCACTGAGACTGAAATAAAAGAAATTATCAATTCTCTCAAATCATCCACCACACCGGGCCCAGATGGATTTTCCACAACATATTATAAAAAATTCTCAAATATACTAACTCCTTGGATATCCAACCTTTGCAACCACATCTTGAAAGGAAACAATTTCCCCGAAGACATGCTTCTAGCAAACCTATCATTGATCCCAAAACCCCAAAAAGACCATTCCTTAGCACAGAATTTCAGACCTATTTCTGTCCTCAATAATGACAATAAAATCTTTGCTATATTTTTAGCAAATAGACTGGCAGTAATTACATCATTAGTACACCCAGACCAGACCGGCTTTATACCCAGCAGGCAAATTATTGATAACACCAGACTTATTTCGAATATCATTCAAGATGCCAACATTTCACTACACCCAACCTGCCTAATCAGCCTAGAAATACACAAGGCTTTTGACAATGTAAGTTGGAATTATTTAAACTTCATTCTCGCTAAAGTCGGCATCCCTAATAACTTTATCAGAGGTTTCAATGCATTATACCACTACCCCCAAACTAGAATAAAAATTCCCGGATGTAACTCCCAATTCTTTCCTTTGAGAAGAGGCACTAGACAGGGCTGCCCTCTATCCCCTCTCTTGTTTGCCCTTGCTATGGAACCATTGGCACAAGCTCTTAGAGATCACCCTAAAATCAAAGGATCTCCCAAGGGCCAAAATGAATTCAAATTGAGTTTATATGCAGATGATGTGATGTTATTCATCACAGACCCCTTGGAATCAATCCCAAATCTACTCTCAGTTCTAAATCTATTTCACAATGTATCGGGCTTAGGAGTTAATCTAGATAAGTGTTCAGCCATTGCTATGAATATTCAACCTAACCCATTAGGAAAATTAAAAAATCTATTTCCCTTTAAATGGTGTTCCTCCTCTTTCAAATATTTGGGTATTTATATTACCCCTTTATACAACACGCTATTTCAAGCTAATTACCCCAATCTCTTCAATAGCATTCTTAACCTTCTTAAAACTTGGTCTAACTATCGTATCTCCTTTTTGGGAAGAATCTGTGCTATCAAAATGGTCATACTACCGAAACTTTTATATTATTTCAGAGCCCTTCCCATTTTAATTCCTAAAAACAAACTGGAATTGATACAGAGATCTATTAACAAATTTGTGTGGATAGGGGGCAGATGTAATAATGCATTACTTCATAGACCGCAAACAACAAGAGGTCTGGGTGTACCTAACCTCTGGCTATACTTTCTGTCCGCCCGATTCCTTCAACTCGCACAATGGTCTAGCCCCATCAATACAACTCCATGGTCAACATTTGAACGCAACACCATTCTCCCATTTAGGTTAGAAAGCATAGCTTGGTCCAATATTTCAACTTCAAAATAAATTTATAAGCTAAATAGAATTGTTGCTCACTCTCTATAGATTTGGATCAAATATAAGGACCTGTTATAGTTATCCCCTCCCACATCTATTCTAGCTTCCTTTTTTGGTGACACCCGCTTTCCTTCAGCTTTCAACAACCCTGACAAGTTTATTCTATGGAATCAGGCGGGACTGACCAGCTTGAAATCCCTAACACAGAACAATCTTTTCACCACATTTGAGCAACTTTGTAACACTTATAACTTCCCTGAATCGGAACTCTCAAACTATAACTTGATTAAAGAATTCTACCTCTCTCACTACGCGATTAATAACCTCAATAGCCCTTCACCCTTTGAACAAATATGTATCTCCTCCTCTAGAGATAGAGGACAGATTTCTGCTTTATACAAACTTTGTAGCATCCCCCAAACCGAAGAAAAATCTAAACCTTTGCTCCAATGGGAAATAGAACTCAACTGCAACATCTCTATAAGAGACTTCCAGACAATGTTCAATAACCTCCATAAGAGCTGCTGTTGCCCTGCTTTCCGTGAGTCCCCATTTAAATTAATTACCAGATGGTATATGTCCCCTTCTAGAATACATCAATATTATCCTAACTGCTCCCCTAACTGTTTTAGAGGCTGCTCAAATGAAGGAACTCTTTTACATATTTTTTGGGACTGCAAACACTTAGACCCAATATGGAAATCGGTCACTAAAATTGCAGACCAATTAATGATTGATAAAATTTCTCTTACCCCTCAAATATGCCTTTTGTTTGGGAAAATACCAAAGGTTCCATCTCACACCAATAAACTATTGCATACCCTTTGTAGCGCAATCATCTGGATGGTCGCATGCAAGTGGCGTACTCCTTATACCTCATGGCAACAGGTCATATCAAGAATGTCTTCAATTAGACTTTCAGAATATATCTATTGTACCTTACAAGACCAATTTAACATATATAAACAAAAATGGTCTCCTTGGGATATAATATCTAAAGACTAACGGACCCTTATTTGTAAAGCGATATCTGATATCTTTGATACTGTATATAAATTGTATTCCTCTTTTTATTACATTGCATGTATACTTTGTAACTGTTCTTTGTACCTTACCTTCCAATAAAGCATTTTGTAAACAAAAAAAAAATTTAGGTCGCGGCTTCACACAAGGCCTAGGCCGTCGCCATCTTGCTACACCCAGCAATTACACCCGGCCCCTGAAATACACCACACAGGCCCCAAATCACAGATTGAGTTGCCCCATCTGCCTACACACCCCCTGGTAATTGCACAGGGGATATCGGAAATCTCACTCAGAGACTATCCTGGCCAGAATTCATTGTTGCCTAGTAACGGCGGCCATCTTAATACACCCTACACCTTTCAGAGTGCTGTCACAGTCTCAGTCTGCCTCCCTGAATAAGAAACGCCTTCAGGAAAGTGCTCAAAAAGGATACATTAGTCCCACCACCTATCCGGAGCTCCCCAGTGCAAAATCAAGCTCCGAAACCACACAAGCCCGAGGTCCCAGTGCGGCCTATGGAGGACTGAAACTGCTGCCATATTAGAACTCCCAAGACCTGCTACGTCCCCTCAGAAAGACACCCTGAGCTCCCAATCCACACACCATCAGGACTGCTGTCCTAGTAACAATTCTTCAAGACACCCCATGCCAAGCTCATACCCATAACCTGCCAGAAAACTGCATCCAAGGCCTATCCACAGCGGCCATATTGGTACATCCTCACTTATACCAACTACTATTTCCTACAAAAATGTACTATTTCATCAGCCAAAAGAACAATACTCTGACTATATGGCTGCTATGTAAAAGTCCTTTTACCGGGGGGTACAAACATGGCATATAAGATGACAGACGCATAAGACTCCAGCTCCAGGACCCGTCTCTCTATCTTTGGCTCCCGCTCCGCAACAATAGTATACTAAGCACCGGGGGCCATGTCATTTCCATCCCTAAGAACCCAAAAGTTACATGGGCAAGATTGGCTTCCAAAAACACATGTACAGAGGATACAATCCGCCGCTGCAACTTCAGCCTACTCAGCTTATGGAGTGGTACCTACTAAGGCCACAATCCCCGGCCTCAAGTAACGCAGCTGACCCACCGGACCCCACCGACATCCTTGCTATGACCGAATGTATGTCGCAATCAGACACCACACTACAATCCTAAGAATCCTCCCCTACAGTCACAGTAGCAGTTTTAGACAGGAAACTGCAGGCTCTATTGCAAGAACTGACTCATACCACCACTAGAGAAATGGGGAAAATAGCTCAAGAACTCAGGGGAGAGATAGACAAACTGGGAGAACGAACTGACACCTTAGAAAATAAATTTGATGAACACGTACAATACGTGCATGTCCTAGAAGAAGATAATGCCTCGCTGAAACATACAGTCTCCCAGCTTCAACTCCAACAAGAGGACCTGGAGAACAGGGAAAGCAGGCAGAACCTGAAACTGTCATTGACAAGGAAATATGGCCTTACCTCTTGGGGCTTTTTGTCACTCTGGCCCCCCCATATTCTGGACATAGACTGGCAACTAGACATAGCCCACAGGTCCTTAGCACCAAAGCTGCCCCAGGGCTCTAATCCCCGGGATATAATAGTCCGCTTCCATTTTTATGAAATTAAAGAGGCCTTGACCGTGGCGACATGCAACAAATCTCGCATTGACTTTAAGGGCAATAAGATCCAGACCTTTAGCGACCTCTCACCCATAACCCTGGCTAAGAGGCACAACCTCCGTCCTATCACCATGCATTTACAAACCCACCAGGTGGCATACCGCTGGGGATTTCCCTTCCGCCTCTCAGCCTCCAAAGATGGAGTTCAGTACTCAATAAGAGATCTGCATGAATGGGAAAATTTCCTGCGCAACCTGGGTCTATCACCTATTCCTGAAGAAGAGCTTCAACCACCCTCTTTGAATGTAAGACCTCTTCAGACACCAGCCAAGATCTGGAAAACACCAGTGCGCCAGAAATCTCAACGATCCTCATCTACTCCTCAACGGTCAAGTTCTTCTAGATTTCCTACCTGATGTTTGAATCCCCTTGAAAGATCTTCTACATTCTCACAGATGAACAAGATTCAGTTTATCTGTGCTTTGACCCGGAAATCTAAGAGGCCAACTCTTTCTACTATTTTATTCTTCTCAGGGTACATCTTATGAAGATTATGATTATATGTTGTTACCTTTTTTTTTTTTGTTACCCCCTCTCCTCTACTTCCTGGTAACGGATTCGGGTATGATTGTGCGATCGGCGTTGCACCCCTTGAAATCCTCGGGCGGCTGCCCTGGATTCCTGAGGAATTTTTTGCCCTCAGGCCTCTCACAAATTTTTTCTTGGTTTTTCATGTTCTATGTTCTTTTATTTTTTTCTCTTCAACTTTCAGTTTTACTTCAAATCACTTTGTTTATATGGTACAGAGACAATATACAGAAAATCATTGAACAATTACTTACAAGATTATTATTATTATTATTATTATACCGGATTTATATAGCGCCAACAGTTTGCGCAGCGCTTTACAATAAAGAAGGGACACAGTACAATTACAATACAGTTCAATACAGAAGGAATAGGAGGGCCCTGCTCGTAGAGCAATCTAACATTCGAGATGCTCGTCCCGGGAGGATAAGGAAGACATAACTTGACATAACATTAACATGACACAGGGAAGAAATAACATTTCGCGACGCGTTTGACAACCGCGATATATTTAGGCCATATTATTATTATTATTATTATTAGAACATTCATTAACAAGTTACTAAAAGACATATAACAGAGACATGGTATATTTGTTTCACTAAACTTCATTTTGACTTTCAACTTCTCTTTTTTTATTTTCTTGTATCTTGTACTTTTTGGTTCTTTTTTAAACACTCTCCGGACTCCCGTTTTTTAAGGAGTCCTTAGGTCCCGTCGGCGGGCTCCTAAAGTTCCCCACGTTGCGGCT
>BLSH010239984.1:82543-103766 GCA_018402905.1 Glandirana rugosa
GAAATTGAAGAGGGACGTTGAATTTTTCGGTACAGCAGGCAGATATGTATGCAGACAGTCAGGATGGCTTTTTAAGTTGCAGGGAGAAGTTAAAGCAGTTACCGATGGTTACAGCAGGCAGATATGTATGCAGACAGTCAGGATGGCTTTTTAAGTTGCAGGGAGAAGTTAAAGCAGTTACCTGGAAAAGCAGAGCAGAGAGGACATGAGGAGGATGACGGTGATGATGTGGTTGCTTGTTAGAAGCATTGCCGTTTTTACTTGTTCCTTTTACTTGTAACTTTTCTCCAGACTATATGCACCATGGGCATACTCATGTATTCCTTATACCCAGGTCATGTCAGCAGTACATAATTGCATAAGTTATGGCTCTTAAAATTTATTCTTGCAATGTTAAGGGTCTGAATTCCATTCAAAAGCGCTGGCTAGCCTTGAAAGAATTAAAATCCTCAGTTCAGGACGTGATTATGGTTCAGGAGACTCATTTTAAAACCAATAACCCTTTTAAATTCGCTGCCAAACAATTTCCTATGACTTTTGTGGCTTCTGATCCTTCAGGGAAGGCCGGAGTCACGATCCTGATTAAACGATCCAGTAACATCCGTATTACATCATCATTTCTAGACCCACAGGGCAGATTTATCCTTCTGAGCTGTGCTCACTTACGCACACACTTCACCTTGGCAAATATTTACGCCCCTAATTCGGGACAAATAGGTTTCCTCACAAAAGTTTTTCTCGTTCAAAAGTTTTATTTGGAATAACAAATGAAACAAAAAACAGAGACAGAAAATATACATCATGAAAATACAATCATTACAGTATAGTGATGTAATGGAGTAGAATTGACAATCAGGGATTCATTGTAAAACCTAAAACATAACTCACTAGGATCACTATCACTATGGCAGAGTATTAGGTTAGCACAGTTGACCGGTCTCCCCGGACACCCCACCTGGGAACAATCTGTGTCGTGAGGGGAGTCGCTCAATCAGCGCAAGGAACTTAGCTCCAATATGCCATACAGGAGAGTAGTAACCTAGGTTGCATTTAGAAGTGTGAATCACTGGAGGAGGTACAAAATTTAGACTGGCTGTCTCAGAGGGCTTGAGTAACTAAGCCATAGGTAAAAGAGGAAAGTGGGATAGTATTCCAGAAGAGAAAGAACTTAGGTATAGAAAAAGGGAAAAGAAGAGAGGGAAAAAGGGGGGAGGGGAGGGGTGGGGGGGTTTTGTTCCTCACCGGGGGGGCGTAATTTAGTAGTATTCAGACATTATAGGTATATGGGGATGAAGGCATTACTTTATGGGAGAAGTAACGTGTGATCAAAGTTGGCAGGAAGGAAATGTTCAGTCCAGGGGAGCCACATTTTCTCAAATTTGGGAATGTTATTAAGTATTGTGGCTTCGATCTTGGCATGGATCATTGCATTTGTCGCTCTTTGGATTGTCTCGGATAAAAATAGTTGGGGGGATTTCCAGGCCCTAGCAATTGTTTGTTTGGCGGCAGTGGTTATCTGTAACAGCAGTTTGAAGGAGCATTTATTGATACCAATTGGTTTTACATTAAGTAGGGCTATATCTGGAGAGGGGTTTATATTAGTTTTAGCAACTGTCGAGATCTGTCTAAAAACCTCAGACCAAAATTTGTCAGCCACTGGGCAGAACCACCATATGTGGCTATGAGTGCCTGCGTCCAAGCACCCTCGGAAACAGTTTGGTGAGTGTGCAGGAGCAAATTTGGCTATACGATTGGGCACTAGGTACCAGCGGAGCAAGACCCTGTAATTTGTTTCTAATGCGATAATGTTTTGCGATGCTGATTTGGTGCTTTGCCAGATCTCAAACCAGTTGTTAATGCTTAAGTCAAGATTCAGATCTTGCTCCCATTTGGCCGTATAAGGAAGAGGCAAATCAGGTGATGGATTTAAAAGATTCCCGTAAATCATAGAAATTAGTCCACGAGCATGCGGATCTTTACGACAGATGTGCTCGAAATTAGTCAAACTGGGAAGAGATGGGTCGAGGCGTTTGTATGGAGCAAAAAAGTGCTTAAGCTGAAGGTAGCGAAATATCTCTGAATTGGGAAGATCAAAGGAGTCTTTTATCGTTTGAAATGACATGAATTTGTCTGAGACAAAAAAGGAGTGTGCCCTAAGTAAGTCTGCATTTACCCACTTCGAGAAGGAATTTGGAGAGACCCAAGCTGGGTAAAAAGTGGGGTTATGGAGATAAGATAGAAGAGGATTATGTAGGGATTGTAATTTAAATTTAAATTTAAGAGTGTCCCATATGTGGAGAGAATGGCAGGTTATAGGGTTAATTATTCTCCCTCGATCTTTGTGTGCCAGCCAGAGTATATTGGCGACAGAAAGGGGGCTACAATCCACAGCCTCCAGTGACACCCAGAGGGGAGTTTCACTGGATGCGTGGTATTTAGTTAGTGTGGCTATCTGTGCTGCTTGATAGTATTTCTGAAAGGAAGGAAAAGCCAGACCCCCCCGGGTTTTGTATTGGAGGAGAACGAGCTTAGAGATGCGAGGTCTGGTGTTGTTCCAGGTGTAAGCTAGGGCTCTCCGCTGCAGGATGCGGAGAAAGTAGGCGGGAATAGAGATGGGGAGAACTCTAAAGAGGAACAAGATCTTGGGTAGAATGACCATTTTAAGTACCGTGATGCGACCTAGCCAGGAGATAGGTAGAGTGGACCAAGACTTCATTAGTCTCGTGATATGGGAAAGCATTGGGGGGTAATTGGCGGCAAAAAGATCAGTGAGAGCTGGAGTTAATTTAATACCCAAATAAGGTAGATTGTGACGGGCCCAGGAGAAGGGTAAGACTTGTTGGAGTTGTTCTTGGAGAGAAGAGGGGAGAGATATATTAAGAATCTTGGATTTTTGTAGATTGACCTTTAGACCAGAAATGGTGGCAAACTTATCTAAAATGTTAAGGAGTGTAGGGGCAGATGTCAAAGGAGAGGAGAGCAAAATAAATACGTCATCTGCGAATAGACACAGTTTATGCTGGTGGCCTCCCACCTCCAAACCTTTAACATCCGGATTCAAACAAATCATTTGTGCTAGGGGCTCTATGGCTAAAGCAAATAGGAGAGGGGATAAAGGGCAACCCTGCCTGGTTCCTCTGTGCACCTGAAATGCATTGGAGCGGTAACCTGCATATTTGACATGGGCTGAGGGCGTGGAGTATAAAGCAGAGACCCAGTGAAGAAAATGTGGTCCAAAGCCTGATTTCTGTAAGATGGCAAACAAATAAGACCAGGAGACACTGTCAAATGCCTTCCGGATGTCCAGGGAGAGGAAACAGGCTCTTACGTGTTCGGGCATGGTGGGATAAGAGGGTGGCTCTTCTGATATTATCTCCAGCTTGTCTGAAAGGTATGAATCCAACCTGATCTTTACGGATTAGGGTTCCTATGATTGCGTTAAGGCGTGTGGAAAGAATTTTAGTAAGAATTTTAATATCAATGTTTAAGAGGGAGATTGGGCGGTAGTTGGACCAAGAGGAGTCATCTGTGGAGGGTTTGGGGATCATGGAGATCGCTGCATGGAGAGATTCTGGGTGAAAGGAGCGGCCTTTCAAAATGGAGTTGAAAGCTTCTGAAAGGAGAGGGGCGAGTAACTCTATATGTTGTTTGTAATAAGTGGCAGTGAAGCCATCTGGTCCTGGTCTTTTATGAGGTTTGAGGGATTTGACCACTCTACCAACCTCTTCAATGGAGATGGGGGCATCTAATGTCTCTTTTTGAGAATTCTGTAGAGTAGGTAGAGAGATGGTGTCAAGGATATGGGAGCTTGAGCTGTCGGGGGTTGATGGGCATATAGAGAAGATAGATGGCGACGGAATGTATTTAGGATCTTTAATGGGTTGCTGGAGTAGGTGTTCGGGGCGGTTTGGAGGCGAACAGGTTTGTATGCTTTGTCAATGTTACGTAAGGTCAGGGCTAGGAACGTGTCGGGCTTGTTGGCTTTTGTATAAATTTTATGTTTGGTGCGTCTGAGAGATTTCTCCGCTGAATCAGTCAGGAATAGATCCAGCTTGAGTCTGGCATTTTCCAGTTCTTTTTTGTGGGCTGGGGTTGGGTTAGTTTGGAAATTGCTGTGTGCTTGTGAGAAGTTTGCCTCCAACATCTGGAAGCGTGTCTTTCTATCCTTTTTCCGCCTTGTAGCTAGGCTTATCAAGAAGCCCCTGAGGACTGGTTTGTGCGCTTCCCAGACTGTTAGAGGCGAAATCCCATCAGTTTTGTTTTCTGTAATGTACCTACGAATTTCCGTCTCAATTTCAAGGGCATAAGAGGGATTGGCTAATAAAGAGTCATTAAGGGACCAGGAGAAGTACTGTTGTTGTGGGATTAGTGAGATAAAGGAGGATATAATTGCATTATGATCTGCCCAAGGGATAGGGATTAATGAGGAGGAGATCAGAGCAGGGGAGGTTCCTACGGTTGTGAGGATGTGGTCTATTCGGGAGAAGGAATTGTGGGGATGAGAATAAAAGGAGTATTGTTTTCTAGTTGGGTTGCACTCTCGCCACGTATCTATTAAGGAGTGTTGTTGGAGCAAGTGGGAGAAGGCAGGTTTTGAAGGGCTAGCGGTGGGTGTAAAGGGAGATTTGTCTAAGGTGGGGTGAACGACTTGATTCGAGTCCCCACATAATAACAAGGTGCCTTGTTTGTGGGTTTCAACTATCTGGAATAGGTGAGATAAAAAAGCAGTGGGGTTGGTATTGGGCGCGTAATATGACACCACTGTGACTTCCGAGTCCAGTAGCGTGCCTTTTAGGATCAAATATCTACCCTCAGGATCTTTAATTTCAGATTGGAGCGCAAAGGGTGCTGTGCGGTGGAACCCGATTAGGACCCCTCTATGTTTGGTTTGGGCAGAAGCTGTATAAAATTGTGGGTAGGAGGGATTTAAGTATTTGGGACAGTGACGGTCAGTAAAATGGTTCTCCTGGATGCAAACCACATGGGCTTTCAGCGAAGAGAAAGATCTGAAAGCTTTGCGTCTCTTGTTGGGGGAATTCAAGCCTTGGACATTTAGGGTAAGAATGTTCAGGGGGGCCATGGGTAGAGCAGGGGGAGTTTCTCAAAGGGTGTCTGTGGTGTGGTCGTGACCTTTGTCACCCGGCAAGGAGGTGAGGAAGGGAAGGTGGGAGGGCAGGTGGAAAGCATGGAAAAAGGGAAAGAAGAAGGTAAAAAACTAAAAGCAAAAAAGTAGTAGTTTCCGTCTGGGGAGGGTGTGACGCCCTCTACAGAGGGAGATGTGTTGCTCAGGGAGGACCCGAGAGGATACTCTATGGGCAAGTGGAGGGCAGCAGTGACAAACGGGCACGGGACCACCAGCAAATGATGTTCAGTAAGAGAAAGCTATGGGGGGAGTAGATTTGGCTAGTAGGTATATGGCCGTGGGTGGGATTGAATATTAGCTACATTTTTAGCATAACATAATTACCCAACTTCGGAGGTATACAATGTGAAACATTCCGTAGATGGTAGTACATAAGACCCCAGGTAGACTGCCAGACCCGGAGGCCCAGCCCCAATCCCTTGGATGGGGGGGGGCACCAGATCTAACAAACCCCCGGCGTGGCTAGAGAACCATACATCATCATTGGTGTTGCAGTGCTACATAAATGACATTCTGTCGGGGTTGAAGTGAGGGTAAGAGTAATACCGGTATGCTGGAGGTGTCCAAGTCCCAGCACCCCAGGGCAGATTCGCCCAAACCAGACCCCCCAAGGCGGAGGAGTCTGAGGGGCAGATCCGGGTATAACCTGAGGCCCGGACAGTCCAGCACAACTGCAGATGATTACTGCATGACAATAAACTTGAACAGTGTATAACTAAGGTAAAACAGTAGCTTACGAACATGCCAAACTGTAGACGGATGACAGTCTCTTAGGTTAGAATTTCAAGACAACTCAGGAGACCTTTTTTCCAGGAATGTGGGCTCCCATTAGAGAACAGTAGGAGACTAAAAGCTCACCTAGGCTGAATAATGTTCAGTCCATGGAGTCTTGCTGATCTTGAAGAGCAGGAGCAAAACGTCCTCTTTTAGTGGTGGATGCAGGAGAGGCAGCAGCTTTCTGTGGGGAGACTGAAGCAGATCTCCGGCGGGTGTTCTGTGAGGAGGCTGCAGCAGGGGTGGAGAGGTGTAGGGCTTGCAGTTGATCGTGGAGTTCTTCAGCTGTTTTGAGGTGAAACTTGCGACCCTGATATGAGAAACGCAGAGAGAAGGGGAAGCCCCACGAGTAAATGATTTTATGGTGCTGCAGTACCTCTAAGTATTGCTTGAAGGTTCTGCGTTTCATAATGGTGGTTTTGGATAAGTCTGTAAATAGTTGGTAGCTATGACCTTGGAAGATGAGGTGGTCTTTATTCCTAGCAGCCGTCAGTAGCTGCTCCTTCGTGCGATAATACAGCATTTTGGCTATAATGTCCCTGGGGGGACCATCTTGTTTACGGGGAGCCAGAGCTCGGTGAACTCGTTCAATTTCCAATCTGTCAATTGGGATAGACGGGGATAGTTCTTGAAACAGGGCTGTTACTGTCGAAGTTAGGTCTAGGATGGACTCTGGCAAGCCTCTGATTCGAATGTTGGACCTTCTGGCTCTGTTTTCTTGGTCCTGTAATTGGGCTTGCAGCTCCAGGTTGGCTTCTTTCAGGGCCTCTATTTCATCAGCATAGTTCGCTGTCTGTATATTTTTGCTGCGGATCTTGTGGTGTGGGTTACCCGCGACCATATTTTGATGCCTGGGGGACCAGGGCAGATAAGGAAGTGTTCTGGGTGATTTTTCGTTAGGTAAGCGATGCAGTAGAGCTGCTGATAGTCCCGTACCTGAGCGGAGCTCTAGCTAGGTGCGTCCATCGCTGAGAGCTTCGCGCATGCGCGCCCCTCCTCACAAACGTTTTTGACAAACTGCAATCCTATTTACAACCCTTTATGATTATAGGTGTGGATTTTAATTTGTGCATGTCACCGACTAGAGACAGACTTGCAATTTTCAGTCTATTCCACCAGCACAAGCCCAGAAACTGTCAACTTCATTCCGCAAACTGATTAGATCCCGCAATCTCTATGACACATGGAGAGTTCAGCACCCCACCAGCAAACAAAATACTTTTTATTCTCCTCCACATAAACTCTACACTAGGCTAAACCACTTCTTTTTCACTGCTCCATTACTTCCAAATGTAGTCTCCTTGGAGAGAAACCTCATAACATGGTCTGATCATGCGCCTATTGCTCTTGACCTTGACCTCTCGGCCCCAACCCCTAGAACATGTCACTGGTGCCTCAATGAAACATTGCTACGGGTACCTAACACTAAGGGCAAATTGCAACAGAAAATATCAGAATTTTTCCAACTTAATGAAGGTTCAGTCGCAAAGGTCTCCACTCTGTGGGAAGCTCACAAAGCTTTCTTTAGGGGTGAATGTATCACAACAAGCTCACGTTTAATGCGAGACTCGAACAGGTTGAAATCAGAACTCTTGACACGGTTGCGCACAGCTGAACAAAAAATTACTACAAGCACCTACCATTGAACGCCTGAGAAAGGAGAAGAAACAGCATCTAATCGTTAGACATGGGCAAAATTTCCAAATCAATAGTCTGGTCTAAACAAAGGTTCTACGAGTTCGCTAATAAACCTCATAAGGTGCTTGTTCTGAGACTCAAACCCCGTCCACATATGTCAATCCCAGATCATATATTGCAGTCAGATGGTACACCAACTTACTGTCCACAAAAAATCTCTCATGTTTTTGGTACCTTTTACACAGACTTATATAACTGTCTGGGTAACGATCCTACTTTTACATTTACGCAAGGAAAATTTGACTCTTTTATGTCCACCTTGCAACTCCCTAAAATCTCCTTAGAACAACTAACCCAATTAAACGCACCTATCACTTCTGAAGAACTAGCAGAGGTAATAAAACATCTAGCCGCACATAAAACCCCTGGCCCTGACGGGCTCCCATACTCATACTACAAAACCTTCCTACCAATCTTAGCACCACACCTATTGAAGTTATATTCCTCCTTACAAGCAGGTACCATCCCCCCATAACCAATTTCTTAACGCATCCATAACGGTGATACCTAAACCAGGCAAGGACCCTTCATCCCCTGACAATTATCGCCCAATTGCCCTCCTAAACTCAGACTACAAAATATTCACAAAAATACTCGCCAATAGATTGTCTTCTATACTACCATATCTGATACACAAAAACCAAGTGGGATTCGTACCGACAAGACACGCAGGTGACAATACAAGAAGGACGATTGACCTTATTGATCTCCTGTCCAGGACCAAAAATCCAGCCATTGTCCTGAGTTTAGATGCCCAAAAGGCTTTTGACCGCCTAAGTTGGTCATTCATGTTTGCAGCTTTACATCAGTATGTTTTTTCAGGTTCCTTTATTAGGGCGTTACAAGCATTATACTCAACACCCACCTCCCAGGTACAATTGTCTTTACACCTGTCGCAGTCGTTTCCTCTAAGAAATGGTACCAGACAGGGTTATCCCCTGTCACCCTTACGATTCATTCTTAGTCTGGAACCTTTGGCTGTAGCTATAAGGTCCCAACCAGACATTTGGGGGGTGTGGCTGCGACAGCGAGAATATAAGCTATCCCTTTTCGCTGATGACATTTTGTTGACTTTAACACATCCCCATACTTCCCTCCCCTCTTTGCATAAACGTTTAACATCCTTTAGCTCTATCTCTGGATTTAAGATCAATGCTTCCAAGACAGAAGCCCTACCCATTAATATACTGCAGGCCCAATTAGACCCTTTACAGACAAAATTCAAATACCACTGGTGCACTCATTCACTCAAATACTTAGGTATATATCTCATCTCCTCCTACTCTACTTTATATCTAGCAAACTTTCCATCCCTATCTGCCGAAATCAACTGCCTATTAACTCAATGGTCTGCTCTCCACCTTTCTCTACTTGGGAGAGTTAACGTTCTTAAAATGTCAATTCTCCCCAAATTACTCTATCTATATGAAACACTTCCTATATCCGTTCCACTGATTCAACTTAAAACACTTCAAAGGAAATGTATGCGCTTAATATGGAATAACACCTCCCATCGTATCGCAGCTTCATTAGTTATGGCCCTTAAACATAGCGGAGGATTAGGAGCCCCAGACTTAATTAAATATTATTATGCATCACATTTAAGGGCACTTATATTGATTTGAGATGGGCTGAAATCGACCCCTTTGCACCCATGTTATATGCTTTGGTCTTCATCAGATAAACACTTACCTCAATTAAAAACATTATGCCTGGGGCCCATGCTCTTTACCCTATCAATTTGGAACCAATGTTCAAAACGATTTTGCCTCTCTTCCCCCTGCCCACCCCTCATAAATGTCCTCTTCAACCCAGACATCCCAGACAGCCTATCTTATGACCGAATGCTACCAAGGACTAAAGCAGGGATTTTTCAATTACGTCATTTAGTCAACCCAATATCGCTTGGGCTGCTGTCTTTTTCGGAACTACAATCTAAATATAAAATCCCTAATACATATACTTATTCTTATTTACAAATCAAGCACTTTTTCTCCTACAAATCCTCATCTTTAACTCTAGACAAACCCACTGACTTTGAACAACTATGTGTCAAGGGCCCATATGAACCCAACAGATTTCATTCATTTATAAAATACTTCATGAAACCATCCCAATAACTAATACAACTCATAAATATATGAGGAAATGGGAATTTTTTTTGGGAAGGCCCATCTCTCTGGTAGACTGGGGTAAAATATGGGATTCGACTTCCAAAGTTTCTAGATGTGTGGTTCAGAGGGAGACAGCAGTCAAGATACTTTACTTCTGGTATAGAACCCCGGATATACTTCATGCACGCCACCCAGAGACGTTGAATCATTGTTGGAAATGTAACAAGGATATAGGTACTCAATTTCACATATTTTGGGAATGTCCTCCTATACAACAGTTCTGGGCTCAGATTCAAGAGGTGCTACACACACTATTCCACACCATTGTCCCTCTAAACCCTCTACACTACCTATTAGGACTCCCAATAACAGATATTCCTAAGACCACAAGGAAGCTCACATCTTACATCTTATTATCAGCAAAAAGGGTTATACCTAGATGCTGGCTTTCTACTTCTCCCCCATCTTTTACTCAGTTTCTTTCCACTCTGGCGGAAATACGCAGAATGGAACATCTGACTGCAATGGTCAACGACTCTATGGCACGTTTCTCTAAGATTTGGGAGGTGTGGGATACATCTCAATACTCTTCGGAGTCCTATCACTTACTAGTATAGATGAACAATAAGCATACCTAAAAATTCTATGGTGTTCTGGCTGTAGCTCTTCATAGACCCTGGTGCTTCTTCCTAAGACTTATTTCTGAGCAACACAATCTATATTGTTTCTGTTATTTTTGTTTCTAAATATATAGTTTGGTATGTTATACTGTCTCTATTTGTTCTGCTGGTATATTATATTTGAGTAACTGAACTCTGATTCTGTTATTGAAATATACCAGTCCATTTCCTTGTTTTCTACTTTCATTATATTTCCATATAAGATTGTTATCTTAATATTGATATATGAGAAACATGTTTGCACTTTTATATTGTTTAATTTTTGAAAATATTATAAATAAGCAATTAAAAAAAAAAAAGTAACATTTTTTCAATGCGAACTTCGCGAAAAAGTTTAAGCTCGGCCCCGAACTTGACCTGAACTTGACCCCGAACCCCATTGAAGTAAATAGTGACCCAAACTTTTGGGCACTAAAATGGCTCTAAAAAGTCCTGAAAAGGGCTAGAGGGCTGCAAAAGGAAGCAAAATGGGGGTAAGAGTAGGACAAGTGCCCTGCAAACAAATGTGGATTGGGAAATAACTTAAAATCACATAAAAAAAATAAAAAATGGAGAAGGAGGTGGATGTGGAGTAGGAGGTTGAGGAGGCGGTGAACGTGGCGGTTGAGGTGGAAGTGGCAGTGGAGGAGGAGGAGGTAGCCAACACTGGTTTTTTTTTTTTTTTTTTTCTAATTGGGGTAGCCCCCAAAATAATGAGACATATTAAAAAAAAAAAAAGATCACTATCTACAGACAAATCCAGAGGTGTTCTAGCATGGGTTCACTTTTTCCATATAAAATGTACCATGGTTTATTTTTCATGTTACTCTTGTTACAAATTCCAATAAATACTTATATTCTATAAAAAAAAAAAGAATAAGTTCACTTAAGTATACCAATGGCTGTGTGAGGCTGGTATAAATGTCTATTCTGCACAAGGTACAGACAAGTCTTGTGGGATCCATACCTGGTTAATTTTAATAAACGTTAGCTTGTCCACGTTGGCTGTGGACAGGCGGCTGCTCTTGTCTGTGATAATGCCCCCTGCTGTGCTAAACACACGTTCAGACAATATACTGGCTGCAGGGCAGGCCAGAACCTCCAAGGCATAAAGGGCAAGCTCAGGCCATGTGCCAAATTTGGAGACCCAGAAGTTGAATGGGGCAGACCCATCAGTCAGTACGTGTAGGCGTGTGCACACATACTGTTCCACCATGTTGCTGAAATGCTGCCTCCTGCTAAGACGTTGCCTATCAGCTGGTGGTGCTGTTTATTGTGGCGTGCTGCTGACAAAGCTTTTCCACATTTCGGTCATGTTAACCCTGCCTTCTGAGGTGCTGGTGGTGCCACAGCCGTGTTGGCGTCCTCTTCCTCCTCCTTTGCCTTCACCTTGTGCTTCCACTGAGCCCCTGGTGTCATTTGGGAATGCCTTCAGCAGCGCGTCTACCAGCGTGCGCTGGTAGTCGCGCATCTTCCGATCACACTCCAATGAGGGAATTAAGGACGGCACCTTGTCCTTGTAACGGGGATCCAGCAGGGTGGCCACCCAGTAATCAGCACAAGTTACAATGTGGGCAACTTGGCTGTCCTTGCGCAGGCACTGCAGCATGTAGTCGCTCATGTGTGCCAGGCTGCCCAGAGGCAAAGACAAGCTGTCCTTTGTGGGAGATGTATCATCTGTGTCCTTCGTATCCCCCCAGCCACACTCCAGTGATGCCCACGAGCTGTGTTGGGTGCCACCCTGCTGTGAACACAGTTCCTGCTCCTCTTCATCATCATCCTCGTCCTCCTCATCCTCCAGAACAGTGCCCTGGCTTGAAAATGTTTTACCTGGCCTATGCTGGTGCAGGAACCCACCCTCCGATCCACTTGTGAATGACTGGCCTGATAACCGTGAAAATGACCCCTTTTCCTCCTCCTCTTCCCCCTCCTCCTTTTCCATCATCGCCAGAAGTGTTTTTTCAAGGAGACATAGAAGTGGGATAGTAACGCTGAGAACAGTGTCATCAGCACTGGCCATGTTGGTGGAGTACTCGAAACACCGCAATATGGTACACAGGTCTCGCATGGAGGCCCACTCGTTGGTGGTGAAGTGGTACTGTTCCGCAGAGCGACTGACCCGTGAGTGCTGCAGCTGAAACTCCACTATTGCCTGCTGCTGCTCGCACAGTCTCTCCAGCATGTGCAAGGTGGAGTTCCACCTTGTGGGCACGTTGCATAGGAGGTGGTGAGTGGGAAGGCTGAAGTTCCGCTGCAGCACAGACAGGCGAGCAGCAGCAGGGTGAGAACGCCGAAAGCGCGCACAGATGGCCCACACTTTCTGCAGCAGCTCTGACATATCCGGGTAGTTTTTTAGAAATTTCTGCACCACCAAATTCAGCACATGTGCCAGGCAAGGGATGTGCGTCAAACTGGCTAGGCCCAGAGCTGCTACTAGATTTTGCCTATTATCACACACCACCAGACCGGGTTTGTGGCTCAGTGGCAACAACCACTCATCGGTCTGTTGTTCAATGGCCGTCCACAGCTCCTGCGCAGTGTGGGGTTTATCCAGCAAACATATCAGTTTTAAAACAGCCTGCTGTCTTTTCCCTCTGGATGTGCTGAAGTTGGTGTTGAAGATGTTACACTGACCGGATGAGGAGGTGGTAGAGGAGGAGGAAGCGGAGTAGGAGGAGGAGGCAACAGGAGGCAAAGAGAAATGCCCTGCAATCCTCGGTGGCGGAAGGAACTGCGCCAAACTGCTATCCGCCTCAGGCCCACCCGCCACTATATTTGCCCAGTGTGCAGTTAGCGAGATATAGCGTCCCTGCCCGTGCTTACTGGTCCACGTATCAGTGGTTATGTGGACCTTGCCACAGATGGCGTTGCACAGTGCACAATAGCTCTTGTCCCCGACTTGTTTGTGCAGGGAAGGGATGGCTCGCCTGGAAAAGTAGTGGCGGCTGGGATGGAATGACAGCATTTCAAAGGCCAGGAATTTGAAATGCTGGCATTCAGGGCCAGGGATCACAAGTGGGTAGGGGGGTACTTCCTCTTTCTCTCCAGTGTTTGGGAGATGGACAGCTGTAAGCTTCCATGGGACCATGGTGTGGAAATGCTTGGGGATGGTGGCAGACATGGTGGCGTTGCTGTCACATCGTCTGTTTGCTGGGTGGCAGGTGACACTGGCAGTGTAGAGGTGGAGGAAGAGGCCGAGGCAGCAGCAGAAGAGGAAGCAGGAGGAACCCGAGACCTTTCTTGGATTTTGAGGTGATTATTCCACTGCAGCTCGTGCTTTGCATGTAAATGCCTGGTCATGCAGGTTGTGCTCAGGTTTAGAACATTTATGCCTCGCTTCAGGCTCTGATTGCACAGCGTGCAAGCCACTCGTGTCCTCTCATCAGCACATTGTCTGAAGAACTGCCATGCCAGGGAACTCTTTTGAGCTGCCTTTGGTGTGCTAGGTCCCTGGGTGCGGTGGGTAGTAGCAGGCATACTGTCTAGGGGATGGTCACTCCGCTTTTGCAACCTGCTTCCTCTTTTGCTGTGCTGGTGCCTCGGTGCGACCACCACCTCTTCCTCCAAACTGCACACGTCACTCGCATGACCTTCATTCCATGTGGGGTATAGGACCTCATTATCCTCCACATCATCTTCCACCCACTCTTCACCACTGCCCTCCTTGTCAGTCTGCACACTGTAGAAAGCCACAGCAGTTTTGTCATCATCAGAGACGTGCTACGGTGGTGTTTCCATGTCCTCCTCCTGAAACAGAAGTGGTTGGGCATCGGTGCACTCAATGTCTTCCACTTCTGGGCCAGGGCTATGTGGATGGCCAACGGAAAGCACACCAGCAGAGCTATCAAAAAGCACAAGAGACTGCTGCATGACTTGGGGCTCAGACTGCTTGGCTGATTTACAAGGGGCTGAGGTGAAAGACAGATGACCATGGGGTTCAGGTGCCAACTCTGAGTTTTCAGCAAGGTGGGAGACAATGTGAAGGAACTGGAGGCATTGTCAGCCACCCAATCTACTATCGCCTGTACTTCTTCTGGCCTCACCATTCGTTGAGCGGCATTCAGGCCTACCATATAACGTTGAAGGTTCTGTCAGCTACTCGCACCTGAGGAAGGTGTTTCACTTGTGCGTGTAGCTGGCACAGATCGACCACGTCCTCTCCTTGCAACAGGAACTTCACCAGCAGCACCATGACCATGTCCCTTATTTGACGCTGTCCTCATTCTGGACGCAAATGTACTATTTAGCACAAATTTATATTATTTTTTAAACCGGCAATGTCAACGCACTTTTTCATTTTGTGCAAAAAATGCACAGCAAGGTGCAAATGTACTATCTAGCACTATTTATTATTCTTTTTTTTTAAAGCAGCAATGTAGACGCACTTTTTAATTTTGTGCAAAAAATGCACAACAAGGTGCAAATGTACTATGTAGCATTATTATAATTTTTTTTTTTAAACCAGCAATGTCGACACACTTTTTAATTTTGTGCAAGAAATGCACAGCAAGGTGCAAATGTACTATGTAGCATTATTATAATTTTTTTTTTAAACCAGCAATGTAGACGCACTTTTTTTTTTTTTGTGCAAGAAATACACAGCAAGGTGCAAATTTACTATGTAGCACTATTTTTTTTTATTTTTTTTAAACCAGCAATGTCAACACACTTTTTAATTTTGTGCAAATAATGCACAGCAAGGTGCAAATGTACTATGTAGCACTATTTATTATTCTTTTAAGTTTAAACCAGCAATGTAGACTCACTTTTTAATTTTGTGCAAGAAATTCACAGCAAGGTGCAAATGGACTATGTAGCACTATTTTTTTTTTTAAAACCAGCAATGTCGACTCACTTTTTAATTTTGTGCAAGAAATGCACAGTAAGGTGCAAATGTACTATGTAGCGCTATGTATTATTCTTTTTTTTTAAACCAGCAATGTAGACGCACTTTTTATTTTTGTGCAAGAAATGCACCGCTGGCCGCAAATGTAGTAGTTAGAATATTTTTTTTTAAAACCAGCAATGTAAACGCACTTTTTATTTTTGTGCAAGAAATGCCCCGCTGGCTGCAAATGTAATATTTTGCACAAAATTTTTTATTTTTTTAAAATTTGTCTAACTGCAATTTAAAATCAGTATTTAAATATGTCAGAATGTTGCCAACTGAACTAACAGAACACAATTAAAGTAGTGTCCCTGACACCCAAGCAGTTGCAAGTGCACTGCACTTGCAAAAATGGGTGCAAATGCCCACCTAACAAACAGAACAATTGCTTAGGTTTTATATGAGGCACTTTGCTTAGCAAACAAAATGTACTCTAGCAAACAAAAATCTCCTCTAGCACCCACCCATCAATACATCGCTGTTTTTAAAAGATTTTCTAAAGCTAATCTGTCCCTCACAGCAGCAGCAGCATCCTCTCCCTACACTAGTATGAGATGATGTGACATGCAGCACTACGTGACTCCAGCTTATATAGAGGCTGGGTCACATGATTCACTGGCTAATCACAGCCATGCCATTAGAAGGCATAAAGTGTGGCGCTAAAATAATTAATGGTTCTTATACCTTCAGTAATGACCTAATCACCAATATTTCCTTTTTTTTTTCCTTTCAGAAAAAAAAATTATTTTGCAAAGAGTCAGTACAGTACAATCAACAATAAAAAGGGCGTGTAACATACAAAGGGAGATCAGACAATACGTGACATAGTTACAGCAGTACATTGCTTGCATTGTTATGTATACTCAGGTAAACAGCCATTATCAGGTGGCATCTACAATTTACATATCGCATGCGGTCTCCGACTAGTACTTCCAGGTTACCCATCGAATATATCAAAGGCTATAGGTGTTACTTTGAGCTCCATGCTGTAGCAAGAAAAGGGTGGGACGTATTCCCTTAAGTTTTATGTGTCTGATTGAAGCATAAGTTCTGCTGTAGTCTATATGTTTTAGAACATTTTGTGTTAAGTTAGGGAGAAAGGCGGCCAAAGGGTGGCGCGGTGTCTGTCCTGTAAAAGCGACCATAAGCGGTGTGGCAAGACTGCATAGGGATAAGTGGGCTGGATCCTATTTTGTATGGGGATGTGTCTGCTCAGAGTAGGGAATGTAGGAAGGAGGGTAAGGTTGGGAGGGCATATAAGAAGGGGAAGGGAGGGAAGGGGAAGGAGAAATATGTTCCGTAGGTCTCCACCGTTGGGTTCCCAGGGCGTCCGGGTTGGAGCCCAGACCAAGATACCAGAAAGTGGCCTAGCACAGAGCTGTCAGGGTCGCATATTCTTGCGTAGTTTTAAAATGTGTCCAGCAAGCCCATGTATGAGAGAATTTGGAGGGAGAGTCCCTGGCTATCTGCATTAACTCCTCCATCTCTGCAGTATGGTTGACTTGGGTGAGCCACTCGGGAATTGTCGGGGGGGGGATGAAGATCTCCACCGGGCTGGGATGCACATTTTAGCAGCATTGAGTAAATGTATTACGAGGGTTTTTCGATATACATGTGCTGGTAAAGTCGAGTAATGGAGAAGGGATTGTGCCGGAGTAAAGTCTAGGGGATACCTGGAGATCCTGGTAGTCAGGTCATGAACTTGGGTCCAGAATTGTTGCACTCCTGGACAGGTCCACCAAATATGTAATAGAGTGCCAGGTTCACTGGAACATCTCCAACATATTTCAGGTAGAGCGGGATTGTACCTGTGTAGAAGCTGTGTCCTATACCAACGTGTAAGTAACTTGTATCTGTTATCTTGAATTGAAACATTAAGTGAGCCTTTGTGGGCTAATGTAAACATTTTTTCCCACTGATCATCCGGAAATGTCGTTTGCAAGTCTCTCTTCCATCTCGAGCACGCAATGCCGGAGCTAGAAGGTACCGAGGCAAAGAGCATATTGTGAATAGTGGAAAAGGCACGAAAAAATACCCGAACCCTGAACCCGGACGTTTTCTCAAATGCCCGGGTTCGGGTTAAGGACACGGACACCCTAAAGTTCGGTACGAACCCAAACTTTACAGTTCGGGTTCTCTCAACTCTAAACATGACCTGTTAAAATGTTTAAAAAGTTAAAATGTTGTTCAAAGTTTGATTGAAATAGCTTTTGATTTCAGTAAATTTGCTGCAAACACAACAAACAACAATTTTCAGTTCTTTACAACCTATAAAGTGTTTTGAAACTTACTGTGCGTAATAATTTGGAACAGTGCATTGTAAGTTTTTTATTGTGAAAAAAAAATACTGTTATCATTAGGAGGTTTGTTCGAATAAAATTTGAATTGTACTCTTTTTTTTTTTTTTTTAAAAGATTTTATTGAAAACAAAATAGTAGAGAGTACAGGTAAGTACATCAAGCAAAAGTATACAATGCCTTTCCTGGAATACAAGTGTAACATGACATGACATGAGAGCGGAAATCATGTAGATACATCATAGGGTACCAAGGATTAAACAGCTGGCAACAAGTTGTTATTAACAATACCAGATGGATCACGCTGGTAAAGGGAATAAAAACAAACAGGGGGGCTAGGTGTGGGGGGGGGGGGGGCTGCACATTAAAGGTTGTAAGACTGCACTGGACATCTGTGACAAAAGGAGTCGGGGTTGCTTCATCGAGGATTGGGAGAGTCAATCGAGAATTAAAGGGTCCGCGAGAGAATTTCGAAGAGGTTGAGGATGATCGCGGTGCGGGGATTTTGTCCGGAAGACTGGGTTCAGTGGGTTCAGTGGATGTCATCAGAAGAGAAGTAGGGTGAGGTTTCGGGGTAGAAGGAAAAGGTGAGTTTAAGATTTTCCTCGTCTTCTGGTGTGAGAGTGGTGGAGATGAAGGAATTCCATCTATTCCAAAAGGATTGAAGCGCCCGCGGGTGGTCTGGGTTGGTATTGACTTTGTCTTTGTATAGGAGGGATTTGAGTTCATTTACCACCAACTTGAGGGAGGGGGGAGAAGTCTCGGTCCAGGTCCTCAGAATGTTACATCTGGCGATTAGGAGACATATAGAAGACCATTCTTTATCGTGAGAGTTAGCTGACCAAAGGCTCAACTCCTTGTCCCAGTAACCAAAGATTAAGAGTAGGGGGTCTTTGGGAAGGAGGAGGAGGTTAACGAGCTGGATGTATTCTATGATCTGGTCCCAGAATGCTGAGATGTATGAGCAAGACCAAAAACGATGGGCCAGGGAGGGCCTTGGAGTTCCACATAGAGGGCAGGAGGCGCGATGAGTATTTGATTTATCCGTCAGAAACGGGATGTAAGCTCGGTGAATGATTTTTAATTGTGTTTCTCTCCAGGTTTCGTTGGGAGTTAATTTTGTCGTATAGTTGTAGCCATCCAAAATTTTGTGTTGTAGGTCGGGATCGGAGAAGTCTTTTGCCCAATTAGAAACGTGGGATCCATTGTAGGGAGTACTTGCTTTGTTCAGGAGGAGCTTGTAGATTTCAGAGAGGCTGTAGGAGCATTTTTGTACTAGGGTATCTAGTTTACACTTGGAGATTCTCAGATGACTATTGGGACATGTCTTCCTGGCGATGGAGAAGGGGGAGGAGGAGACCCATCCTGGGTTGTGAGAAGGTCCTAAAGGGAGGATTTCACTTTTCTGAGTTTATGCGGAGGCCTGAATATTGTCTAAATTCATCAAAGATGTTTTTAATGAGAGGTAAGTCAGCAGTGGGTCAGATGTGAAGATAAGGATATCGTCGGCAAAGAGGGAGGATCGAAGGGAAGAATCCCCTATTTTGATGCCATGGAGGGGGGCAATGTGATTAATGTATCTAGAAAGGGGCTCTAATGCAATATTGAATAGAAGGGGGGACAGAGGGCAGCCTTGCCTGGTACCCTTCAAGAGTTTAAATTCAGGGGTGAGGAGACCAGCCACCATCAACCTGGCCGCAGGGGCTTGGTACATTGATTTCATTAAGTGGGTAAAGGGACCATTGAATCCCAACCTAGTTAATACCAATTGAAGCCAGTCAAAACTGACAATCAAACGCTTTTTCTGCGTCCACGGGTGATGATGGCCCGGTCTCCTGTAGGGTCTAGTCTAGTACTTTCGAGGACCGCGAGTACCTTCCTGATATTGAGTGTGGCAGTTCTGCCTTTTACAAAGCCGGATTGGGCAGGGTCGATCAGGTGGGGAATGATCTTGGCCAACCTTTGCGCTATAATTTTTGAGAGTATTTTTGAATCAATGTTTAAGAGGGATATAGGCCTAAAGAAGCCAGGGTCTGTGGGGTCTTTGCCTTTATTTTCTATAAGCTTGATGGTAGCCTGGTTGCTAGTGGGGGGGGTAAGGGCCTCCCTGCCATATATGGGTGTAGAGGGCCTGAAGGGAGGGTGTAATTTTGTCCCGGAGGATCTTGAAGAACTCTCCCGTGAGGCCATCAGGGCCTGGGGCTTCGGCAGCGGTGAGATGAGAGATTGTTTCCCTGACATCTCGTTCAGTTATGGGTGAGTTTAGTTGTTCCAGGTGTTCTGGGGAGATTGTTGGGAGTTGAAGTTGGTCGAGGAATGCGTTGGCCTTATCTAGGTTGATGTGGTCTGGGGCATAAAGGGAGGCATAGAAGTTTAACATAACTTGGCTTATCTCGTGGGGATCGGTCTTGAGGTTGCCCGAGGGGTCACGGAGGGAGGTGATTTGTGTGGGTTTGTAGGGTCCTCTGCAGAGTCTTGCCAGTAATTTCCCGGCTTTGTTACCGAATTTGTGGAGTGAGGCTTCTAGTTTGGACCTTTTTATAGATTCCAAAGTGTCAGCCCTGGAGTCGAAAGAGAGTTTAGCTGAGTGCCAAGCTGCTTTGTTTTCAGGGGTGTTGGACTGGAATAGAGCCTGTTGGGCAGACCTGAGTTTGTAGCTCGCCTCCTTATAATTGGAAAGGCAGCCGAGTAGGAGATTATCCTTCCTCTGAGGAAGGCTTTACCAGCCTCCCAGAATAGGATCGGGTTTTCTGCTTGGGGGTGATTATGGGTGACGTAATCATCCCATTCAGATTCAAGGAATTGCTGGAAGTCCTTGTTGCCTTGCAGAAAAGAGGGAAATCTCCAGGTGGGTGTGGAGTGGGTGGGGGGATCAAGTAAGATTTTGATGGACGTGGGAGCATGGTCAGAGATGGCTATTTCATGGATTTCGGATTCCGCGATTTTGGGGACTAAGGAGTTTGTTCAAAAAAAATAGTCAATTCTAGTCAAGGAGTTATGTGGGTGGGAAAAGAACGTAAACTCTTTGTCTAGTGGGTGTTGGAGCCTCCAGATGTCGGTGAGGCCAAGACTGTCGATGACTGATGATAGATGAGTTGGGGGGGGGATGTAGGTGGGCGGGTCGGGGCTTAGAGGTTGCCTTGTCTTCCAAGGGGGACATGTGGCAGTTGAAGTCACCTCCTACGATGTGGGGGGTATCTGGGTGCTTTAAAAGAAATGTGGACATATCTTTAAAGAAAACTTTGTCTGGGTTGTTGGGGGCATAGATGCTGGATATTAGGTACTGGGTCTTATTGATTTCTATGTGGACCAAGACCATCCGGCCCTGGTCGTCTGAGACGTGGGAAAGTATCTTGTGTGGTAGGGTCTTATGGATTAGGATAAGGGTGCCTGCTTTTCGTGAGATAGCCTCAGACCCAAAGATGGATCCAACCCAGAGCTTCTGCATGAGTGGGAATTCTGCCTGAGAGAGATGCGTCTCTTGGAGTAGAGCTATATCCGCTTTTAGTCTTTTTAGGTGACGAAGGATCTTCATCCTCTTGATAGGGGAGCGGAGACCCTTAATGTTCCAGGAGATAATTCTCATGGGGGGGTTAGGAGTAAGGGGTGATGTCGTGTGATGAATAGCGTAAGTCCAACCTAGGTAGAAA
>BLSH010239984.1:103776-117182 GCA_018402905.1 Glandirana rugosa
ACTTTTAATTAGATTTTATAATACTTACATGTGTCACTCTGACGACGGAAGGACATACAAAGGAGGATTCTCCTGGGAAATTCATATATTTTTAATACCTTTACCGCGACAGAGGAACCGCACAGACACATTCACAAGGAAATTTCTACACACACCCGGACACAGAAACCGTGGGAATTAATTTAATGGCACCTACCTTATGTCTCATTTTTTTACTTTTTTTTTTTTTTTTTCTACAAGCATTTACAGGCATTTACAGGCACTTACCACCAATTTCTATTTTTACATTTTTTCATCCCTAATTTTATCTGTAATATATCTGCCTGTTTCTCGTGTACTTATTTATTAGGTGATTTTAGGTGTTTTTACACATTTTATGTTTTATGGGCATTCACGGACATTTACGGACATTTACGAACATCTTTTTTTTTTTTTTTTTCATTTTTTTACTCTGTATTCCATCCACGGTAATTTAATTAAGGGTGCCAAAGACACAGGCCCACACACATCTTTAAAGGAACACTTACACAGACACGCCAAGGAGACAGCGCCATTTCCATAATTTTTATATACTTAAAGGGTCCTCTTAGGAGGAAACATACAGGAAGGCAGCAGTCTCACTGTGTACATTCATAATATTTTAGATTAATTTTCACCAATCCTAAGCGCAGGTACACTGTCTATAGAAGTTTAACATAACTTGGCTTATCTCGTGGGGATCGGTCTTGAGGTTGCCCGAGGGGTCACGGAGGGAGCTGATTTATGTGGGTTTGTAGGGTCCTCTGCAGAGTCTTGCCAGTAATTTCCCGGCTTTGTTACCGAATTTGTGGAGTGAGGCTTCTAGTTTGGACCTTTTTATAGATTCCAAAGTGTCAGCCCTGGAGTTGAAAGAGAGTTTAGCTGAGTGCCAAGCTGCTTTGTTTTCAGAGCCTGTTGGGCAGACCTGAGTTTGTAGCTCGCCTCCTTATAATTGGAAAGTGCTCGCCTTTTAAAGGCAGCCGAGTAGGAGATTATGCTTCCTCTGAGGAAGGCTTTACTAGCCTCCCAGAATAGGATCGGGTTTTCTGCTTGGGGGTGATTATGGGTGACGTAATCATCCTATTCAGATTCAAGGAATTGCTGGAAGTCCTTGTTGCCTTGCAGAAAAGAGGGAAATCTCCAGGTGGGTGTGGAGTGGGTGGGGGGATCAAGTAAGATTTTGATGGACGTGGGAGCATGGTCAGAGATGGCTATTTCATGGATTTCGGATTCTGCGATTTTGGGGACTAAGGAGTTTGTGCAGAAAAAGTAGTCAATTCTAGTCAAGGAGTTATGTGGGTCGGAAAAGAATGTAAACTCTTTGTCTAGTGGGTGTTGGAGCCTCCAGATGTCGGTGAGGCCAAGACTGTCGATGACTGATGATAGAGGAGTTGGGGTGGGGGGATGTAGGTGGGCGGGTCGGGGCTTCGAGGTTGCCTTGTCTTCCAAGGGGGACATATGGCAATTGAAGTCTCCTCCTACGATGTGGGGGGTATCCGGGTGCTTTAAAAGAAATGTGGACATATCTTTAAAGAAAACTTTGTCCGGGTTGTTGGGGGCATAGATGCTGGATATTAGGTACTGGGTCTTATTGATTTCTATGTGGACAGAGACCATCCGGCCCTGATCGTCGGAGGCGTGGGAAAGTATCTTGTGTGATAGGCTCTTGTGGATTAGGATCAGGGTGCCTGCTTTTCGTGAGATAGCCTCGGACCCAAAGGTGGATCCAACCCAGAGCTTCTGCATGAGTGGGAATTCTGACTGAGAGATGCGTCTCTTGGAGTAGAGCGATATCTGCCTTTAGTCTTTTTAGGTGGCGAAGGATCTTCATCCTCTTGATAAGGGAGCGGAGACCCTTAATGTTCCAGGAGATAATTCTCATGGGGGGGATCAGGAGTAAGGGTTGTTATCGTGTGATGAATAGCCTAAGTTCCCTGGGAGGGGGTTAGTTTGGGGAGCGAAATAAGGCTGGACCTGTGTGCGACCATCTGTGTAGCTAGTATGAAGAAATTTTGGGAGGGTAAATGCAGTGTGAGGGGAGGATGGAGAGGGGAGGAACGAATAACAGGAGAAAGTAAAGCAAAGCAAAAACCTTCTATACACTTCCCTTTTTTCCACATGGGTAACTGCCTATGACGTCTCCCTCTGCACCTCGTATGAGTAAGAGGGCAGTATTGTTGGGCCGTGAAGCAGACACTGTAAGCCTCAGCGAGCCATAATTAGGAGGAATGGGGAGCAGGTGTCATTTGCAGGAAGACATGTGGAGTTCTGAAAAACATATATTACTAGACAGGCGCTAACAAGGCAAGAGTTCGACATAACATTGGAGATATTTAGCCTGTGTATAAACATACTGGCAACAAACTGCAGCCCTTCAACTAGGAGGACTAGTACCCAGAGCCTTTGTCTGGATGGGATGGTTGGAGCAAGGGAGGAGGGTGAATGAACGGACCCTCGCCTCATAGCCAAGTTCAGTGAGTGGAATTGTCCAGTGTTCCGGAGATCTTGGGTCTCTTGGGGGAGTCCTTACACGGGCTTCTGTGATTCAGGGGTCTTGTTGAGTGGGGAGAAGAGCTCCCTTGGTCTCCATGAGAAGGAGGGCGAAGGGATCTGAGGAAGAGTTCGGCTTCCGCGGGATCTTGAAATGATAATTGGTCCCCGTTGGGGCCCCGAAGGCGTAATGTTGCAGGAAAGGCTAGTGTAAATTTGATGTTCTTTTGGAACAATTGCGCACACACGTTCTGGAAGGCCTTCCTCTTCTTGGATACCTCCACCGAATAGTCTGCGAAGACGAGAATTTTTAAGCCGTCAACTTGGAGTGATCTGTTTTGTCTGAATTTCTGTAAGATGTTGGACTTGTCCGAGTAGTTAAGGTATCTCGCTATGATAGGGCGAGGGGTGGTGCGGTCATTTCTCAGTGGTCCAAGTCGGTGAGTTCGTTCGACCACAGCAGGAGAGGAGAGGCCCAAGGCCTCGGGTATCCGTCTGGCACAAAATTCGGCAAGGTTATGCGCTTGGAGGGACTCCGGGATGCCCACAAATCGCAAGTTGTTCCTTCTTGACCTATTTTCAAGGTCATCTAGTTTTTGGAGTATAAATTGGTTGGTTTTCTCTTGAGAGTGTTCAAATCCCTGCATTTGGTAGAGTTCGTCTTCCAAATTTGATATGCGGTGTTCTGCTTCATTGAGCCTAGCGGTGTGTTCTTTCAGGTCTTTGTGGATAAGTGCCATACTTGTTTGGATGGCTCTCTGAACTGATTGTTCAATTGTTGGAGTGAGAAGGGCCGCCACTGCACGTGCAATGCGTTCGGTGTCAGAGTCCTTGGAGCCCTGGGGGGCATGTTGAGATGGAGCACTGGTGTCCATTTCGGGGTCACCTAGGGCAATATTATCAGATCCTCTGTGTTCGTGGTGGGTTTGGGCATTCAAGTTCAGAACGGCCGGCTGGACGATCGTATGAACGATCGGGTGTGTGTTGCCTGTAGCCGCAGCTGAGCAGGCCGAAGCCGGGGCCTCGATTTCGGGCCGGTGCGGCGGATGCGTTCTGGAGGCGGGTTTTTCCACGAATCTGTCCATCCGAAGGGCAAGGATCGCTGAGGGAGGTGATGGGTAGAAAGGACGTTTTCGGCCGGTTTTTCAGGCAGATTGTGAGGGCAGAAAGGGAGCTAGCTGAGAGCACAGCTACTCCATGTGGCGCCGGAACCAGAAGTCTGATTGTACTCTTAATAGCTGATAACATGAGAATCATGCTGACTGTTGTTCACCTCAATTATTTAGGTAAATAAGAAAAATATCATTGGCACAATAATTTGGAACAGGGTGTAATATGCGGCCTCTGCCTCTAGCACTGTGCAAGATGTCTTCCTTTAGCTGAAAGTTTACTATATTACAGATGACATCTCTGGGGGGTTCATTGTCTCTCCCTCTAGGTCTTAGTGCCCTGTGAAATCTTTCCATTCCAATGGAGGTCTCAAGGGGTCTTCCCAGCAGATCATTAACCACTTCAAGACTAAGCCTGTTTTTTGAATTATGTGCTTACGAGTTAAAAACAGTTTTTTTTGCTATAAAATTACTTAGAACCCCCAAACATTATATATTTTTTTCTAACACCCTAGAGAATAAAATGGCGGTCATTGCAAAACTTTATGTCAAACCGTATTTGCGCAGCGGTCTTCCAAGCGTGCTTTTTTAAAAATAAATTTTAGTTAAAAAATAAGAAAACAGTAAAGTTAGGCCATGTTTTTCCATATTGTGAAAGATAATGTTACACTGAGTAAAATGATACCCAACATGTCATGCTTCAAAATTGCATCGGCTTGCGGAATGGCGACAAACTTTGCAACTTAAAAATCTCCATTGGCAACGTTTAAAAAATTCTACAGGTTAGCAGTTTTGCGTTACAGAGGAGGTCTAGTGCTAAAATTATCGCTCTCGCTCTAACGATCGCAGCGATACCTCACATGTGTGGTTTGAACACCGTTTTCATATGTGGGCGGGACTTACGTATGCGTTCGCTTCCAGGAGCTTGGCGGGACGGAGCGCTTTAAATTTTTTTTTTTTTTATTATTTATTTAGCTTTTTACTTTTTATTTTTACACTGTTCTTTTTTTAAAAAAAATATCACTTTTATTCCTATTACAAGAAATGTAAACATTCCTTGTAATAGAAAAAAAGCACGACAGGTCCTCTTAAATATGAGATCTGGGGTCAAAAAGTCCTCACATCTCATATTTACACTCAAATACAAAAAAAAAAATCTGAAAAAAATGACTGCCCAAAAAAATAAAACGGGCCCTTTAAGACATTTGGGCGGACGTGACTTCTGACGTCATTTCCGCCCCGCCGTGTTATGGAGCCGAGTGAACGGCTTCAGCCACTCACTCGGCTCACTGACACTGGGGGGACGGATCGGATCATCTCCGCCGCTGCGGAGGGTCCGGTAAGCGGCGGAGATGACCGGAAAGCGGCGGGAGGTGGGGCACCTCTCCCGCCGCTGATAAAAGTGATCTTGCAGCGAATCCGCTGCTAAGACAACTTTTATCAGATGCAGAATCGCTTCCTGAAAAAAACGGTATCTGAAGGCACCATTCAGATATCACCACTCAAACCCAAGGACGTCATATGACGTCCGGCGGTACGGAAGTGGTTAAAGATGGCTAGGAGAGAGGGGTGCAATTGATCTGGTTCAAAGGTCTCAGGGAGGTTTCTGACTCTTATATTATGTCTACGGCCTCTGTTCTCTAAGTCCTGTAAATGGCATCTCATTTCCCTTAGTTGTAGAGTGTGCGAATCAATAGCGCATTTAGAGGTGTGGATTTCTATGTCATGGTGGGCAGAGATATCTTCTGTCTCTTCAACCATGGTGACCACTTTCTGGAAGTCCAGTCTTAAGTCAGCTATTGCCGTGACTAATGCGTTTTTGATATCTGCAGCAATGGCATGCAGATCGTGTAAGCTTAAGGGATGTTGTACCTGTTCCTCTGGTGGTGGGGGCCTTCGAGCTGCACCCTGTGTTTCCCGTCTCTCTGGGCTGCGGCTAGCATGTCTTGTGGTCTCCCCTGAGGCCTGCGGCTCCGGCTTTTTGTTCCGGGACCCAAATATGTCTGTTATCCGCATGCTGGCGTCCGGCGGGGTCGTCCTGGGTGAGCGGCAACCAGTGGGCGACTGATCCCCCTGTGTCTTACCCATTCTGCATGCTGGTATAGCCCCTGTGTGCTGCGAGACGGACCGTGGTGAGCGGGAGCGGAGGTCTCAAGCGGCCATCTTCCTCTGCAACTTTTTTTTACAATAGGTGAACATTGTAGTACAAACAAATGTTATACCAGTACCCGTTTACCAAGGTGGTATGTCAACAAGCCTAAAAAACCATGCCACAAACTTTTCCCGAGATGGGGAACCAACCAAGGCTTTCTGTGACAGATGCAGGGTACGCAAAATTATGCAAAATAAATGATTATTGGTATACAAAATTAATGGGTATTAAAATTGTATGTGTACCTGTGTAATGTCCTGTCCCCTTGTAGACAGGGCCCACCATATCCACCTACATCTAATCTCTAGCTTCACTGATGTCTATGTATAAAGCGTCAAAGTCCTTCGCCCAGACCAGGGATCCTCAAACTACGGCCTCCCAGCTGTTGCGGAACTACACATCCCATGAGGCATTGTAAAACTGACATTCACAGACATGACTAGGCATGATGGGAATTGTAGTTCCTGAACAACTGGAGGGCCATAGTTTGAGGACCCCTGGCCCAGACTGAAGGAGCAAGTCAAAACACTGCTTGATACATGGCAATCAGCTCTGTAAATCGATATTGTAATGTGGGCGGTGCAGTGTGGGGAGGAGTTACACTGAAAAGGAGCCCCCGTGCGGCCATCATGACGTCCAGACGAAGCTACTCATTCCATTTGTGAAACACGTTGACGTCACTACCGCACGTGACGCCAGAAAACTACCCCAGAAGTGGTGATGGCGGGGAGACCACGAATGCTGGGGCAGACCGCATAGCGGTAGTTTACTGCAGGATGATACATGCCGCTTGCAACACACAGGAGGTTCTTCAACTGTGAAGCCCAGGATGCCACAGTGAACACTGGACCACACAGGAGTGCGGCATCTGGACCAAAGCAGAGCCAATCGAAAGAGTGGTATGAATAGTGCCATTGTGCAGGACCCTTTCTCCCATCGCACCACCCGCGGTCCATGGCGGTGACAGACCTTCACGCTGCTGGCAAGCTTTTAGAAGCCACCACAGGAGATTCAACCCATGGCCTCCCCTCCAGCCCTGGACTAGCAGGGACATTGCCCCTCCCTCACCACCCTTTCCACATACTTAGAGGCCAACATGGCCAGGCAGATTGTGTACTCCATCCGTTGAACTTCCCCTGGCTCACTGCTGCAGCACATCTCCCACCCACGTTGGCCTTTGGCACCTAGTTGTGCCCCTGTTCCATCCATCCACCCCCTGTATGAGCTTCCAGGGGTGTTTTCAACACACTGTACCACATAGACACTCACCATTGATACATATACACATGTGGGATTTCCCAGGTAGTACGGTTGTTGAGGATACCATCTGGCGTCCGGATGTTTTGTATTCTCTATGTAACACTGTTTATCCCTTGTATTGTTGGTGTATCTTTGTTTTCTGTTTTTCCATTGCACCTTAGACGTGGTCCCACCTGGACAGGACCTCTCCTCATCTTTGGACAATTGGAATTTTAATGCCCATTAATTTGGTACACCAATAATCATTTATTTTGCATAATTTTGTGTACCCTGTATCTGTCACAGAAAGCCTTGGTTGGTTCCCCATCTCGGAAAAAGTTTGTGACATTATAAGAATGCAATGTCATCGCTCACGCAATCTCTCTATATACGGGTCTACCCTATTACTTTTTGCTGACTACACGGTGGAGATTATGAAGCAACACAAGGCATTCTCCCCAGTTTGTTCCATCTTGCATAACAACCAGATCAAATTTACACTGGCATACCCGGCTACTCTCCACTGCCAATCTTCCACCGGTGAGCACATCACGTTCACTTCGCCAATGGACGCAGAACATTACATCAACCATGAACAGGCTTTAGATATGGACACTGCTGTTCCGGCCCCCAGCTCTTCCTCCAATGCCCTTAAAACCTTCTGGACTTCCTCAAAACACCTTTGGTCTCTGGAGAAACCTCCACAAAAGAGAAGCCGCACCGTAAACCAAGCCAACAAGGAAGGAATTCGCTGAAAGGCAATGGTCTTCAGCCCACATTGAAATATATACTACTAACTGGTAGCTATGGTTTCATTTTTTTGATCCTCCTGTTCCACTTATTCCAATCTCGGACGTACGACATGGGCTCATTATTTCCTACTGTTTATTTCTGTTTATTACAGGTTTTGTCAATACTAACTTTTTCCTCTCTCCTTTCCACATCATCTCCCAGTCGATCGACTTGTCCTCTATTTATGGGAAGCAGGTGGCCATATTTCTTGCTCAGACAAATTAAGACTGGGCACACCTCTCCACTACCCCACATTCCCCCTTCCAAACCCCCCCTCCGGGGAGAAGATGACTGCTATGGAACATAAAGGGAACGACTGGCGGGAGCAGCACAAAGGAGCTGAACCCCATGCAGAAAAAAGTGAAATCAGAAAGGGTATACTGTTGCCTTATCCACCAGTTTTTGTTGTTGAATACTGATTTATATCTTTTAGCTAGATCTACCTGTTTTCTTTTCTCTATTGCAGAACTTAGAGTTAATGGTACTAACCTTTACCTACCTATAACTTATCCTACCAGATATTCAAGTAAGACATTAATGTCTATCACGTTTTTCTTATTGTATTTCCAACAGAAATGGCTCTTCCGAATAACAAAGACAACCTAAAAATAGTCTCCTGGAATGTCAAGGGACTTCACTCCCCTAATAAGCGCATGCGTGTCCTCAGGCATCTGAAACGTCTCCATGCTGACGTAGCTCTCCTTCAGGAGATGCATCAATCTACCGATGACTTACGCCGCATGCGCAAATTATGGGTTGGTGAACTCTATGGATCTCCAGCGATTGGTCGAAAGGCTGGGGTTGCCCTTCTGGTACATAAGAACCTCCGACACTCTATCCCTATCTTCAACTGAATTAGCCATCACCAATATATATGCTCCAAACTCCTCTGACAATTGCTTCTTACAGGACATGATATCCTGGATACAAGCTGCCCCTAAGACTTTACACATACTGGGAGGGGATTTTAACTCAGTCATGTGACCATTGGAAGACTGCACAGGAGCAAGAGCTCACTTAATACATGACCCAACTTCTCAGAACGTGACCCTTTCTCCCCTAGCACAAACCATCACTTCAATTCGATTTCTAGACGTCTGGCGTTTGACGCATCCGACCGATCTTGACCACACTTTTTTCTTTCCCCCTCATAACACTTTCTCGCACATTGATTATTTTTTTGCCTCACCAGCGCTATTCCCGATGATAGGTGAGGCAGGGATTGGCGATATCGTGATTTCCAATCCCAGTCCTATCACCATTAGCATGACTGGTATCAAACCCTCATCACACTCGCCCACCTGGTGCTTTCCCTCATATCTCAGTGACAATGAAGACCTTAGGCACATGCTCTATGAAGCATGGGCAGATTATGCCTCCACCGATGGGGCTCATATCACTGACCCTAATCTTTTCTGGGAGGCGGGCAAGGCATTCCTCAGGAGAAAGATAATTGTTTATACCACCCAATTTAAAAGACATGCCCGCCAAAAATACATACATGCCAGTGGTGCTTTGAGATCCGCACACGAGGCTCTGTCACTTGCTCGCACCTCAGACAATATCAATACTTGGAAACTGGTGAAACAAAACTTTGACTTATGTGCAACAGCAGGAGACCCTCAAGTCATCTTACACTGCATTACATTATTATAGATATGGCAATAAAGCAGGAAGATTGCTGGCCAGAATGTGTGTGGGTCCCAAGAGCTCTACTCGCATAGCAGCACTCAAAGGCACTACAGGATTAATTGTCACATCCTCTACAAATATTAGTAAACTACTGTCCGACTATTACACATCCCTCTGCTTGAATGATCCTATTGACCAAACAATGGTGGATAATCTATTATTGAGGGTACGTTTACCACATCTTACTCCTGAGCATCTAGAAGCCCTAAATGCCCCTTTCTCAAAGGAAGACATACAAAACACAATCAAATCACTACCTTTCTCCTAAGCACCAGACCTGGACGGCTATATTGTTGAATTCTATAAAATGACTAAGGACTTCATTCCAGACACCCCCAAACATGTGTTTTCGGCCATGAGGGAGGGTGGCCCGTACTTACCCACAGGAACCCAAGCCTATATCAAACTGATACCTAAAAAGGGCAAAGACCCATTACTCCCAGGCTCATACAGACCAATCTCATTGATCAATGTTAAAATCCTATCCAAGATTATAGCCAATAGATTAGCTGTGTTACTCCCTTCTATTTTGCACCCCGCCCAATCAGGATTTGTCACGGGATGTCCGGAGACCACTTCCGCCTCTGGAATTCGGGCCAGGAGACCCATGCGTGGGCGCACGTATCATTTGCGCACGCCTGTGCGCTCTGGTGCGCGCAAGTGCGTGCCATTTAACCACTTCCCGACCGCCTGCCGCGTTTTCACGGCGGCAGTCAGGCTGCTGTGTGCGAAACGCCGTAAGAACATGGCGATCTGCGAACGGCCGCTAGGGTGCACGCGCGCGCCTGCCGCACTCCTGAGGAGTGTGCCCGCGGCTCGGGTGGACCCGATGTCCGCCGGCGAGCTGCGATGAGCGGCCACAGGCAAAGAATGGGGAACAGCCAATGTAAACAGTTAGATCTCTCATCTCTCATGCCCATGGTAGCCCAACCCCCCCACAGTAAGAACACACCCAGGGAACACAGTTAAACCCTAGCTCTCCCGCCCCAGGTTAACCCCTTCACTACCAATGACATTTACACAGTAATCAGTGGACATTTAAATTTCTGATCGCTGAATAAATGTCATTGGTCCCAAAAAAGTGTCAAAAATGTCCGACATGTCCGCTGCAATATCGCAGTACCGCTAAAAATTGCAGATTGCCGCCATTACGAGTAAAAAATAAAAAAAATAAAAAACCCCAGAAATGAATTCTCACTAAACGCGGCCACTTTTGCGCAAACCAATCAATAAACGTCACAAATATGAGCAATTGTCAGTTAAAGTGATGCAGCGCCGAATCGCAAAAAGTGCTCTAGTCCTAAAGCTGGAAAACCTTCCGGTTGGTAAGTGGTTAAGCTGACCCCACCTTGCAATCGGTGCTGTCCGTTCTACAGCATTACCGCGTTTCTGAGTGATCCGTTCTGAGCTTCTTGTTACCTGTGACCCGGACTGAACCCGCACCATCTTGTTAGAGGCTACTAAAGTGGGCCTGGTCATCTGGCTACTACGGGATGAGCCGCAAGCTTGGGCTAACCGGCTGCTGGAACAAAAGGCCCCTGAAAACACCAACCTCGTCCTTTTCTTTCGGCCCATGGCTTGGTTGTACGAGGATCCCCACCAGGCTGCCACAGCTGAGGCTGCTCTCCATGCACTCCAGCAATACCGCTGAATAGCGGAAGATTACGTAGCAGAGTTCCGGCGCTGGAGTGCAGATACATCCTGGAACGATGCTACACTCCTTCATCAGTTCAGATTGGGGCTCTCAGAGCCTCTCAAGGATGAGCTGGCCCGTTTGGGTCTTCCCCAGACACTGGAAGCGCTAATCAACCTGGTCATCCAGATCGACCGACGTCTGCAGGAGCGTAGAGCCGAAGAAACCACGGGTTTTATTTGTCCTGTCTGGATGGAACCCAGACTTCTCCGGCCCTCTCTCTCTCCTGAAGAGAGACACAGACGCCGGACCCACCACCTCTGCCTCTATTGTGGTGGTCCCGGACATCTTGTCATGTCCTGTCCGGTTAAGCAGGAAAACAGGCTCCACTCTGCCCCCGGAGGACTCTTATCTTTGCCCGACCCTTCCAACCATCCTGGTCTGTCGCTGCATCTCCAGCTCCCTGATGGCAATATCCAGTTCCCGGCTATCCTGGACTCCAGAGCCTGTAGCTACTTCGTTGACCTGGTTTTTGCAGCTCAGCACCAGATCCCACTCAAGCCTAAGACCCATCAGATGGCCATTCACTTGGCTGATGAGTCCACCATTAAATCTGGAGCAGTCACCCATGAGACAGTTCCTCTTCTTGCCCGGACAGCAGGAGGACACATGAACACCTGTCATTGGACGTCATAATGTTCCCTCTTTTCCCAGTCATTCTGGGTCTGCCACTGGCTCCGGAATCCCCCTCTTCAGTGCTCTGTCTGGACACTGACTCTAATCCAGAAACCCATCTTGCTGTTCCATCTGTCTACCATGAGCTTCTGGATGTGTTCAGCAAGAAATGGGCAGATGCTCTCCCACCTCACAGGTCGTACGACTGCCCTATAGAGCTGCTACCAGGGGCAGAAGTACCTTTTGGCCGAATCTACCCGCTCTCTGAGCTGGAACTGAAAGCCCTCAAGGCTTATCTGTATGATTACTTTCAAAAAGGTTTAATTCGGTCTTCCACTTCACCTGCAGGAGCTGGAATATTCTTCATGGAGAAGAAAGACCACACTCTCAGACCGTGCATAGACTATCGGGACCTTAATAAAATTATAGTTAAAAACCGGTACCCTTTGCCACTGGTCCCTGAGTTATTTCAAAGACTTGGAACAGCTGCTGTGTTTACCAAACTGGATCTTCGCAGAGCTTATAACCTCATCCGCATCCGGGAGGGTGATGAGTGGAAGACTGCCTTCCGGTCACTATGAATATTTAGTGATGTAATTCAGGCTCTGCAATGCTCCAGCTACTTTCCAGCACCTGGTAAATTATGTGTCTCGTGACTACCTGGACCAGTTCGTCATCATTTACCTTGATGACATTCTCATCTTTTCAGCCTCCCTGGAAGAACATCGCAGGCACGTCGGGTGCATCTTACAACGTCTACGTCAGCATGGAGTTTATGCTAAGGCCGAAAAGTGTGCCTCTGAGTGCTCTAGTATCTTGTTCCTAGGTTTCAACATTTCAGTCACCGGAGCCACCATGGATCATCAGAAAGTCTCTGCAATCGTAGATTGGCCAGCTCCCATTGACAGGAAAGGGGTCCGACGGTTCATAGGCTTCTACAGGAAGTTTATTAAGGGATTTTTTGCGGTGATCGCACCCATCACCCAACTCACTAAACAGGGCTCCCGCTTCCACTCGTCTCCCAAGGCCCAAATGGCCTTTCTGAAGCTCAAGAAACTGTTTACTACTAGAGTTGAGCGAACCTCTGGAAGTTCGGGTTCTGCTGGTCCGGCCGAACTTCGGGACAAAGTCCGGGTCCAGGTCCGGACGGAACCCGAACGATCGCACGGACAACGACACCTTCGCCCTCGGGACAAATCACTCAACCCACTACCCACGCTAGTGGCGTTTTTTAGGGAATTATTTGAAGGACATCTTCGGATACTTGGCAGCCTGGGGAAAGGACAGTTACCCTCGACCGGTTAGATGCTAACGTCTCTGAAAGACTACTAGGTACCACCGAGGCCACTGACTTTACAACTTTGGATCCTTGTTCTATGATCTCGTGAGTCTCCGTGTGAAAAGCCGGAATCGTATTTGAGGTACGACTGCATCTGCAACATTCTACGTGGGCTGCACGGACGCTACAAGAAGGTCCCTCCGACTTTTCTACTCTTACAGTAGTTCCATTTACTACTGCTTGACCAGGTCCATCAGTGCTCTGTGTATTAAATGGTCCACGACCTTTCATCGACCTCGTAACGTCTCGGACTTAATGTAGTGATTT
>BLSH010240072.1:0-12676 GCA_018402905.1 Glandirana rugosa
TGTCAGTGGGAGGAATAGTGCCCCATCATTGGTATCAGTGGGAGGAATAGTGCCCCATCATTGGTGTCAGTGGGAGGAATAGTGTCCCATCATTGGTATCAGTGGGAGGAAATGTAGCACCTCACAAGGTGTGAAGGAACTTAGTTTTATCGGATGAAGAACTGAGATGGCCTTTTCTCTCTCAGAAAGCAAACACTGCAGCCACTCCCACTGCAAGCCTGATCTTTACATTCAGAAGGTGTGCAGGGCTGAGGTTGAATAGGAAGCAGGGTTACCCGTGTTTAGGCTAAGGATGCACATGATGTATAAATATCACCTCTTCCTCTTGATTTCCCGTTTTCAAGGTGTTAACCCTTTCTCTCTCAGCCAGGACCTCCTCGTCAGCATCGTCCAGCTGCTCGGGATTCTGGGTAAAGGGATGTTCTCTCTTGGTGAACCTGATTGGAGAGAGGGAAGAGTATTGGCTTCATGGGCTCCTCCAGTTGAGGTTCCACCAATTTCCATATTCTGTTTTCTTGACCCACCTGAAGACGGGGTCTGGTTTCAGGCTCCTCGTTCCGAATTTCCATTCTAAGAACCACAGGAGGCCCCCCAATGGGACAATCTGAAGGTACGGCTGAAGGGAGAGAGAGAGAATCAGGCATTTGGCTTCTCTGGTGCAAAATGAGATCTCTGTTTAGCAGGAACCCTTTGTGATGGCCATGGGAGCTGGGCAGAGCTGGGCACCCCCCAGATATCACCCCAGAGGACCTCTAAAATGATTCCAGGTACTGTAGCATATAATACTAGATGGAACCCATAAAATGTAACTCTTTATTGGCTACATGCTAAAACTAAAGTAACGCGTTTCAGGAATCGCCCGCACCACTCAACACCCCTTGCTTGTCAGGTGCCCATGCCCCCCGGCTGGTTGTCACCCCATAACAGGAAGTACCTGAACAAGGATTCAAGGGAAAGAAGGGGGTAGCTCCTGGGAGTCGCACATCTGAGATGTCCTAGAGAGGTGAATGAAGTGGCAACCTCAGGCTGGACTCCGAGCAGGCCACGCCCCCAACGCATTTCACTCCGCCCCAGGAGCTTAGTCATGTGGACGCACCTGAACAAGGATCTTTGTGGCAGGATCACCAGGGACTCATTCGATAACAATGCAGATTTGAACCTACTATAAACCACATTGATGTGAGGATTTAGTGGTGAGGTTTTTCCATAGACATGCGCGGTTTGTTTAGTTTCGAATTTCGGACACTTTTTTTGTTATTCAGAAATTCAGATGTATCCAAATTTCCAAATTACAATAGTAACGAATCTCAAATAACTAATCAAAATTTCAAGCAAAATTCATATAGTTTTCTAATTGAATTTGGATTTCTGAAGAGGATAAAATAGAATAGAAAATAAGGAATAGAATAGAAAAGAATAGAATAGAAAATAAAAGAATATAATAGTATAGACTAAGACAGAACAGAATACAAACTAATAAAAAAAAATAACAAAAGAAAAAAACGATATAAAATAGAAAATAAAACAATAGAGTAAAATAGAACACAATAGAATAGAAAATAAAGGAATAAAATAGAATAGAACAATAGAATATATAAAAAATATAACCATCGTCTGAAATTAAAATCTCAAACAGAATAGAATAGAAGATAAAAGAAAATAACCATTTCCCAAAATTCAAATAAAAAAAATTTGAATACAACAAAATAAATTTGAATTCGAACAGAATAGAATAGAAAATAAAATAATAGAATTGACTAGAATAGAAAAGAAAGTAATAGAAGGGAAAATAAAAGAATAGAATAGACTAAAACAGAACAGAAAAGAAAATAAAAGAATAGAAAAAAATTGAAAATAAAAAAGGGATAGAATAGAAAATAAAATAGAATAAAACAGAACACAATAGAATAGAAAATAAAGGAATAACATAGAATATAATAAAACACACAATAGAATGTACAAAAAATATAAAAAATATAACCATTTTCTGAAATTCAAATCTCAAATAGAATAAATTTGAATAGGAATAGAATAGAAGATAAAAGAATATAACTATTTCCCAAAATTTGAATAAAAAATTTGAATAAAGCAAAACAAATTTGAACTTGAACAGAATAGAAAAGAACAGAATAGAATATAAAATAGAATTTACTAGAAAAGAAAACAATAGATTGGAAAATAAAACATTAGAATAAAAAGAATATATAACCATCTTCTGAAATTCGAATAGAATATATTTGAATTTGAATAGAATAGAAAATGATTGAAAAGAATTGAATAGACAATAGAAAAGTATACAAAAAAAGGCAAAATAAATCCGTGCTAATGGTGCCCCTGATGACGTCATATATGACAAAACGCGTAGGGCGGAGCCACACACAAACACTGATCTTGTTGTAAAAAAGTGCAGAATGACCACTCTTAGCTGGGGGGGGGGTCACATGATTTCTGGTACCAATCACAGCATGTGGGGCTTCTCATCCTAAAGTATCTCCTTGAAAACTCTTGGGGCCGTATATATCAAGCGCTTTGCAATTACAATATATATTTTACATGTTTATTGTCATGTTATGTTTTTAGCACAGCGCTGTTTGTATTATAAATAGCAAAGAATACAATAGAATAGAAAGAATATAACAATATAACCATTTTCCGAAACTCAAATAAAATAGAATTTAATAGAAAGAATACAACCATCTTCCAAAATTCAAATTTTGCATCATTGGTTCAACGGGAACAGTCACCAATGTGGGGGGCAGTATGAGGAATAGGACTCAATCTTTGGTATCAGTGGGAGGAATAGTGCCCCATCATTGGTGTCAGTGGGAGGAATAGTGCCCCATCATTGGTATCAGTGGAAGGAATAGTGTCCCATCATTGGCGTCAGTGGAAGGAATAGTGCCCCATGATCGGTGTCAGTGGGAGGAATAGTGCCCCATCATTGGTGTCAGTGGGAGGAATAGTGTCCCATCATTGGTGTCAGTGGGAGGAATAGTGCCCCACCATTGGTATCAGTGAGAGGAATGGTGCCCCATCATTGGTGTCAGTGGAAGATATAGTGCCCCATTATTGGTGTCAGTGGGAGGAATAGTGTCCCATCATTGGTATCAGTGGGAGGAATATTGCCCCATCATTGGTATCAGTGGGAGGAATAGTGTCCCATCATTGGTGTCAGTGGGGGGAATAGTGCCCATCATTGGTATCAGTGGAAGGAATAGTGCCCCATGATCGGTGTCAGTGGGAGGAATAGTGCCCCATCATTGGTGTCAGTGGGAGGAATAGTGTCCCATCATTGGTGTCAGTGGGAGGAATAGTGCCCCACCATTGGTATCAGTGAGAGGAATGGTGCCCCATCATTGGTGTCAGTGGAAGATATAGTGCCCCATTATTGGTGTCAGTGGGAGGAATAGTGTCCCATCATTGGTATCAGTGGGAGGAATATTGCCCCATCATTGGTGTCAGTGGGAGGAATAGTGTCCCATCATTGGTGTCAGTGGGAGGAATAGTGCCCCACCATTGGTATCAGTGAGAGGAATGTTGCCCCATCATTGGTGTCAGTGGAAGATATAGTGCCCCATTATTGGTGTCAGTGGGAGGAATAGTGTCCCATCATTGGTATCAGTGGGAGGAATATTGCCCCATCATTGGTGTCAGTGGGAGGAATAGTGCCCCATCATTGGTATCAGTGGGAGGAATAGTGCCCCATCATTGGTGTCAATGGGAGGAATAGTGCCCCATCATTGGTGTCAGTGGAATTCGAATGGAATTTGAAAAATTTGAATAAGCAAAATGAATTCCGGAAATGAATTAAAGAAATTTATGTAAATAACGAATCAAAACCAAAGCATTTTCTTTGTGTTCAGCACAGGTCTGGTTTTATAAATAGTTGTAGGGGTGAAAGGTCAGAGGCCGCTGTACTTACAAATAGCAGTTGGATGTAGAGCTCTCGTTCCGTTTGCACCGTTTTCTCATAATGATAATCGATCTAAAAAGATAGAAATTTTATCACTTTATTACGTCCGGTATGCAGAGGACTCCTCGTGCCACGCCCTATTCAGAGAAGGGGCTCCGTGGGCTACCATAAAAATAGGTGCCCCTCAAATCGCTCCCCTTAAGCTGCAATGGTGGCTGGATGGGGCTGTACACCTGCCATGGCCCCGGCAAATATCACCTCTCACCCGCCTGCCAACCTCCTATGAAAAGTGACCCACCGTGGACGAACGCCCCGTGTGAACGAACCCTTAACCACTTCCAGTCCGGGGACAATTCTGCCATTCTCCTCCTGCATGTAGGAGGCTCAAAAACTACTTAGAACCCCCAAACAGTATAGAACTATTGAAGCAGAGGCCCTGGAGAATAAAATGGTGTCTGCTGCATGTTTTTTTTATGTCACATGATAATCGCATGGCTGTCTTTCAAACATTGCCCATCGCAATACAGATACAGTGGTATGAAAAAGTATTCATACCCCTTGAAATCCCCCACATTTTCTCATGTGACAACCAAAAACGTGAATGTATTTATTGGGATTTTATGTGATGGACCGACACAAAGTGGCTCATAATTGTGAAGTGGAAGGAAAATTATAAATTATACAAATAAATCAGTGAAAAGTGTGGGGGGCATTTGTATGGCGCCCCCTTTACTCCGATACCCCTAACTAAAATCTAGAGGAACCAATCGCCTTCAGAAGTCACCTAATTAGTAAATAGAGTCCCCCTGTGTGTCATTTACTCTCAGTATAAATACAACTGTTCTGTGAAGCCCTTAGAGGTTTGTTAGAGAACCTCAGTGAACAAATAGCATCATGAAGGCCAAGGGACACCGCAGACAGGTCAGGGATAAAGTTGTGGAGAAGTATAAAGCAGGGTTGGGTTATAAAAAAGTCTTTGAACATCTCACTGAGCTCTGTTCAATCCATCATGGGAAAATGGAAAGAGTGGCACAACTGCCAACCTACCAAGACATGGCCGTCCACCTAAACTGACCGGCCGGGCAAGGAGAGCATTCATCAGAGAAGCAGCCAAGAGGCCCCATGGTAACTCTGGAAGAGCTGCAGAGATCCACAGCTCAGGTGGGAGAATCTGTCCACAGGACAACTATTAGTCGTGCCCTCCACAAATCTGCCCTTTATGGAAGAGTGGCAAGAAGGCAGGCATTGGTGAAAGAAATCCATAAGAAGTCCTAGTTTGCAGTTTGTGAGGAGCTATGTGGGGGGCACAGCAAACATGTGGAAGAAGGGACTCTGCTCAGATGAGACCAAAATTCAACTTTTTGGCCTAAAAGCAAAACGCTATGCGTGGCGGAAAACTAACACTGCACATCACCCTGAACTCACCATCCCCACTGTGAAACATGGTGGTGACAGCTTCATGGTGTGGGAATGCTTTTCTTCAGCAGGGACAGGGAAGCTGGTCAGAGATGATGGGAAGATGGATGGAGCCAAATACACTGCAACCTTAGAAGAAAATCTGTTAGAGTCTGCAAAAGACTTGAGACCGGGGTGGAGGTTCACCGTCCAGCAGGACAACGACCCTAAACATCCAGCCAGAGCTACAATGGAATGGTTTAGATCAAAGCATATTCATGTGTTAGAATGGCCCAGTCACAGTCCAGACCTAAATCCCATTGAGAATCTGAATCCAATCTTACAGAGCTTGGGGGATTCTGCAAAGAAGAATGGGCAGAAATGTCCTCTCTAGATGGGCAAAGCTGGCAGAGACTTCCCCAAAAAGACTTGCAGCTGTAATTACAGGGAAAGGCGGTTCTACAAAGTATTGACTCCGGGGGGCGCCATACAAATGCCCCCCCCCCCACACTTTTCACAGATTTATTTGTATCATTTATCATTTTCCTTCCCCCTCACAATTATGAGCCACTTTGTGTCGTCCATCACATAAAATCCCAATAAAATACATTTACATTTTTGGGTGTAACGTGACAACATGTGGGGAGTCTCAAGGGGTATGAATACTTTTTCAGGGCACTGTATATAGGTTGCGGTTTGCAAGTGGTTTACCAGGGTTATGGCTGAAGATATCCTTCATAATCACAGCTGGCTTTCTCATGAGCCACTGGCACTTTTTCCAAAATGGCGGAAGGTGATGCCCCCCCCCTCCTTCCCGCGCTCACCAGCGTTTTTTGGGCTTACCATTTCCGTCAGTTTGCCCGAGAAATGATCTGACAGTGCAGCCAGCTGTTCCCACAGGCGATCAAAGAGTAGATGCCCCTTGATCACCTCCATGACTTTGGAGGACCGGGGCGACATCATGACATCACTTCCGGTCCAGGGACGGAAGTAAATATTTGTTCTTTTTTATCTTTATAAAGGTAGAGGAGAGATTTGGGGTCTTTTTGACCCCAGATCTCTCCATAAAGAGGACCTGTCATCCTTATTTCTATTACAATTGCTATCGCATGCTCACTGTGTAGCGGGGGGCAGGGAGCGGGAAGGGCGGACTCAATGTCCGCCGACTACCCACGATGGCTCCCCCGCAGTGACAGAACGGAGGTCCATGTAAGTAAACTAGGGATCTCCGTTCTGTTAGAGGGGGAAGGGCTGTGATCGTAAGCTCCCTGTATATGGGAGCCGCGATCACTCTCCTCCCCCACTCAGCCCAGCCCCCATACAGTTAGTAACACCTCCCAGGGAACACAGTTAACCCCTAGAGCGCCCCCTAGTGTTAACCCCTTCCCTGCCAATGGCATTTACACAGTAATCAGTGCATTTTCATAGCACTGATCGCTGTATAAATGCCAATGCTCCCAAAAAAAGATGTCAAAAGTGTCCAACATGTCCGCCGCAATATCAAAGTACCGCTAAAAATCACAGATCGCCGCCATTACTAGTAAAAAAAAAACAAATAAAAACCCCAGAAATTAATTCTCATCGTTCGTAAACGCGGCAACTTTTGCGCAAACCAATCAATAGACGGCGATTGCGATTTTTTTTTTTTTACCACAAATATGAGGAAGAATATAAATATTTTTTGGATTTGTATTTTAGCAAAAAGTAAGAAATCTTGCTTTTTTTGCAAAATTGTCGCTCTTTTTTTTTTGTTTATAGCGGCGATCAGAAATAACGCAGAGGGGATCAAATACCACCAAAAGAAAGCTCTATTTGTGAAAAAAAAAGGACGCAAATTTTGTTTGGGTGCAACGTCGCACGACCGCGCAATTGTCAGTTAAAGCGACGCAGCGCCGAATCGCAAAAAGTGCTCTGGTCCTAAAGGGGGAAATCCTTCCGGGGCCGAAGTGGCTAAAATGCCCCTCTTCCCGGGTCACCCGCACCCCCCAATAAATAGATTCTCCTGGAAGTTCTCTCTCCCTGGCTTCCCCTCTTTTCTATCTCCCCATTTACCCGTACTGGGAAAATCGATCCCATCCTTTCGGCTCTGCTTTAAATGTTCTTTGCAGACCGGTAGGGTTTTTCTTTTTTTTTTTCTTTTCCTTACTCTGATTGAACTTGGAAGCTCTACAGTCACTAAAAAGTCATGCAAGATAGGGTTGCAACCCGGATTATGAAAGTTGCCTCCATGCCCGTCTGACATGCTTATCCTGTCTCCGGTAACCCGGTCACAGGGTTCTGGATAGCTGGCTTGAGGGGCAGGGCCGGCTCTACCACTAGGCTGAGTAGGCGGCCGCCTAGGGCGCCACTACCACCAGGGGCGCCCATCCACTGTTGATCCATCACTGCTCGGCATCAGTCACTGATGTCCCTGGAGAGCCGTGGCTGGCAGCACCCCAGGGCGGTAAAATGAGGCGGATCCAGGGGCACAGGTGCGGGCCTGTGGACCACGGCTAAAGAAATGGGTAGAGAGGCTCTTCCTCCGCCACCTCCATCGTATAAATTGACAGGGCAAAGGGGCTGGAGTCAGGGGCAGAGCCAAAGGGGGGCGGCAAAATAAGGTATCGCCTAGGGTGTCAAAAATCCTTGCACCAGCCCTGTTCAGGGGAGTCATGGCCAGGGCTCGCCACCCTACCTAGGTGGGTCTTCTGGTCCACAGCATGTTCCCAAAGGGGTGGCTGGGGCATGGTCTGAGCCTGGGTAATCTCCACCCCATTAACTCAATTGTCACAGAGTATTCTTTTTTAGATAGACCAACCCAATTCCCTTGTTCATAATTCAATCCGAATAATGGCGAAAGTTTGATAAATATACAGGTTACTTTGCAGGGGCGTAACTACAGGGGTCGCAGGGGTTGCAATTGCGACCGAGCCCTGGCATTTCACCACCATGGGGAGGCCCGAAGATGGCAGAAAGGTGGCCCCACTCCAGAACTTGTGCTGCGGTACCTTAATAAAGGGACCCTCGACGGGAGTAAAGGGCCCCAGGATCAGTGGGAAGAGGGAAGGGCCCTGGCCAGGGGTCAGGGGGGCCCTTTCATAATTTCCTTCACCGGGGCCCTGAAGGTTCAAGTTACTCCTCTGTTACTTTGTCAGTTGTTGAATGGATCTGTCATACACTGTTTTTCAGGCCTGCGAGCCATTATACATTGAATGCCAATACTCTTCTATTTGAAATTAATTATAAAAAAAATATTGAAACTAAAAAAAATTGTGTAAAAAAATAATAAAAATAAAAAATAAAATAAATAAGAATAATATTTTTTTCTTAAAGCTCACACGCGGAAGCGAGCGCATATGAGAACGGCATTCGCACCGCACATGTGACGTATCGCCGCAAACCGGGTGACTGGTCCTCTTTCTGGAGAGATCCCATGTAATAGGAATAAGGGGTGACCGGTCCTCTTTATGGAGAGATCCCATGTAATATGAATAAGGGGTGACCGATCCTCTTTATGGAGAGATCCCATGTAATAGGAATAAGGGGTGACCGGTCCTCTTTATGGAGACATCCCATGTAATAGGAATAAGGGGTGACCGGTCCTCTCTATGGAGAGATCCCATGTAATAGGAATAAGGTGTGACCGGTCCTCTTTATGGAGACATCCCATGTAATATGAATAAGGGGTGACCGGTCCTCTTTATGGAGACATCCCATGTAATAGGAATAAGGGGTGGCCGGTCCTCTTTATGGAGAGATCCCATGTAATATGAATAAGGGGTGACCGGTCCTCTTTATGGAGACATCCCATGTAATAGGAATAAGGGATGACCGGTCCTCTTTATGGAGAGATCCCATGTAATAGGAATAAGGGGTGACCGATCCTCTTTATGGAGAGATCCCATGTAATAGGAATAAGGGATGACCGGTCCTCTTTATCGAGACATCCCATGTAATAGGAATAAGGGGTGACCGGTCCTCTTTATGGAGAGATCCCATGTAATAGGAATAAGGGGTGACCGGTCCTCTTTATGGAGAGATCCCATGTAATAGGAATAAGGGGTGACCGGTCCTCTTTATGGAGACATCTCATGTAATAGGAATAAGGGGTGACAGGTCCTCTTTATGGAGAGATCTGGGGTCAAAAGGACCCCACATGTCTTCTTTGCCTTTAAAAGCAAAAAATCAATAGAAAAAAAATTTTTTTTGATCTTTTGCTTTAAAAAAAAAAAAAAATGGACTTCCACTTTGCGCCGGAAGTGATGTCATAACATCGCTCCAGTCCTCCAAGGCTATAATAGAGGCGATCAAAGAGTACCTACCGCACCGTTGGATCATTTCTTGGGCAAACTGGTGGAAACGGTAAGCCTGAGGAACATCGGCGAGCGGCAGGGGGGAGGGGGGGGGTCACATCCCTTCCCACCACTTTGGAAAGTCTTCCAGCAGCTCATGAGAAAGTCGGCCGCAGCAAAAAACAATAACGGTGTTATGGCTGATATCTTCAGCCATAATCCCGGAAAAAAGCACTTGCAAACCGCAACATACAAAGTATCTCACAAAAGTAAGTACACCCCTCACATTTCTGTAAATATTTTATTCTATCTTTTCATGTGACAACACTGCAGAAGCTGAGGGTAAAGGTGATGGACTGGCCAAGCATCTCCAGACCTAAACCCTATTGAGCATCTGTGGGGCTCCTCAAACGGAAGGGGGAGGAGCGCAAGGTCTCTAACATCCACCAGCTCTGTGATGTCATCATGGAGGAGGGGAAGAGGACTGCAGTGCCAACCTGTGAAGCTCTGGTGACCTCCATGCCCAAGAGAGTTAAGGCAGTGCTGGAAAATAATAGTGGCCACACAAAATATTGACACTTTGGGCCCAATTTGGACATTTTCACTTAGGGGTGTACTGACTTTTGTCAGATACTGTACATTTAAATATGAATAAGAAAATATTCTTCAAAATGTATAATCAGTGGCGGCTCGTTAATACGGGGGGTGCAGGGGCGCCGTCTCCTAATCCATGCACCCGGCCCCTAATCTACATTGCAGGGATACATGAATTCCACAAGGTTTTTTTTTTTTTTAAGATGTATTATAAAATATTCTTAAAATATATCTAAAATGTATAATGAGATATTCTTAAAATGTATAATAAAAAGTATAAATATAAATTTACACCTAAAAATGAATAAGAAAATAATCTTCAAAATGTATTATAAAATTATGCTAAAATGTATAATAAAAAACATCTATATATGTAAATAAATATCTAAAAATGAATAATAAAATAATCTCAAAATGTATCCAAAAATGTATGATAAAAATAATCTTAAAATGTATAATAAAAAAAAAAATCTATACATTTAAATATATATTTAAAAATGTATAATAAAATATTCTTAGAATGTATGTAAAAAGTATAATAAAATAATCTTAAAATGCATCTAAAATGTATAATAAAATATTCTTAAAATGTATATGTAAAAAAAATCAATAAATATATACATATATCTAAAATGTATAATAAAAAATATAAAAATATAAATATATATATATCTAAAATGTATAATAAAAAAATATAAAAATATAAATATATATATATATATAAAATGTATAATAAAAAAAATATAAAAATATAAATATATATATATATAAAATGTATAATAAAAAAAATATAAAAATATAAATATATATATATCTAAAATGTATAATAAAAAAAATATAAAAATATAAATATACTGTGTAATCTACCAATGTATAATAATATAATCTTAAAATGTATCAACAGCAAGAATATATCTATTTTTTTGCTTGGAAGGGTCATAAATGTTTATAGCTGTCTGTGTCCCCATTAGGGAGATTTATCCCCTCTCACTGACCGCTGTCATTAAAACTGAAACGCGATGGGATGAAATGTTGACGTTGTCACCAGAGCAGGAACAGAAGAAAAATCTTTGAACCTCACTTTAAAGAGACGTCTTTCACTTCCTGTTGTGTCTCCAGCACAGGAAGTGAAAGGAAATCTCCCTTTGAGACAGAGACAGGAAGAAAATAAACCGACAAATGGTTTAACCCTTTCCTACTCCATCCAAACTGCGAGAATATTTTTTTCATCCTTGCTAAATATATAACAAAGGATCGGGACCGGGCGGGCGGCGGTTCCCCGGTGCCGGCGGTGACTCGGGCTGCCGGCTAGGCAAGGTGAATTATCTCTTTTAATAACGTTCTCTCCGCCTACCGCCATCTACACAAATAATGGCGGGCATTATCGCGCCGTAACTGTAAAAGCGTTTTAATATTCTCCGACGGATCGCGGGGAGGAAGACATGAAAACGTTCCGGAGTTTTAATTAAAGACGAGACGAAATTTACTTCCAGAAATCGCCAACGCGGTGGGAATTTCCGGGAGGAGCCCAGACATTGGATTGGATGTCACTCCCCCAGATTTATCCGGACAATGACCAGGAGCAATGGAGGACACCAAAAGTTCATTGACTTTTATTTACTCATTTGATGTCTCAATACATTTTTGTACTTTTATGTCTATCTTTGTATCCTTGTCCATTTAAAGTCCCACTGTGAGGAAATTATTTGGTTGGTTCACTAAGGTGAAGGTAAGGTGGCAGAACGCACTCTTCAATATTCTTAGTGTGGACCCAGTCTGGGTGGAGGACGCGTTGCGCGTTCTTAGTGTGGACCCAGTCTGGGTGGAGGACACGTTGCGCGTTCTTAGTGTGGACCCAGTCTGGGTGGTGGACGTGTTGTGCGTTCTTAGTGTGGACCTAGTCTGGGTGGAGGACACGTTGCTCGTTCTTAGTGTGGACCCAGTCTGGGTGGAGGACGTGTTGCGTATTCTTAGTGTGGAACCAGTCTGGGTGGTGGACGTGTTGCGTATTCTTAATGTGGACCCAGTCTGGGTGGTGGACGCATTGAACGTTCTTAGTGTGGACCCAGTCTGGGGGTTGGACGTGTTGCTCGTTCTTAGTGTGGAACCAGTCTGGGTGGTGGACGTGTTGCGCGTTCTTAGTGTGGGCCCAGTCTGGGGGTTGGACGTGTTGCTCGTTCTTAGTGTGGAACCAGTCTGGGTGGTGGACGTGTTGCGCGTTCTTAGTGTGGACCCAGTCTGGGTGGTGGACGCATTGAACGTTCTTAGTGTGGACCCAGTCTGGGTGGAGGACGTGTTGCTCGTTCTTAGTGTGGACCCAGTCTGGGTGGAGGACGTGTTGCGCGTTCTTAGTGTGGACCCAGTCTGGGTGGAGGACGCGTTGCTCGTTCTTAGTGTGGACCCAGTCTGGGTGGAGGACGTGTTGCGTATTCTTAGTGTGGAACCAGTCTGGGTGGTGGACGTGTTGCGTATTCTTAATGTGGACCCAGTCTGGGTGGTGGAC
>BLSH010240072.1:19609-40876 GCA_018402905.1 Glandirana rugosa
CCCCCATGACGAGTGGAACCCTACAAGGATGAGTGGAACCACCCCTCCACCAAGGTGAGTAGGAACATCCCAAGGTGAGCAGTACCCCCTCCACCAAGGTGAGCAGGACCCCCCAAGGTGAGCAAGACCCCCCCTCCTCATTCCCCAAGGTGAGTAGGAACAACCCAAGGTGTGCAGGAACTCCCCTAGGTGAACGGGATCTCTTCAATTTGAGGGAGAACCCAACATGAACAGGAACAGAAACATCCCAGGGTGAACAGGAACACCCAAGGAGAGCAGGAACATCCCCCAAGGTAAACGGGACTGCGAGGTGAGCAAGAACATCCCAAAGTGTGCAGGAACACCACAAGGGGATCTGGAACACCCTAATATAAGTTGTCACATCCCAAGGTGACCAAGGTAAGGAGGAATGTCCCAAAGTGGTTAAGAGCCCCCCCGATGAGAGTTGGAACATCCCAAGGTGAGCAGAAATACCCTGAGCTCAGTAGGAACAACCCGATGTGGTGAGTGGGAACACCCAGCACCCAATACTAGGCAGAACTGGGAACCATAGGGAAAGGAAGGGTTGAGGTTTTTGTCAACTGAGTTTTCAAGAGATACAAGAAGCCAGACTAAGTTAAATATCAACGATGACTGGTATGATCCTTTCCTTAAAGAATTTCCACTTTCCGAACCCTGACAAAGACAATTAATTACAGGACTATGGAAACTCACCAGCACCCCCAACTCCCAGAGTGGATGAAGTTTTGCATAGATCACATAGATGACGGCGTTTATCAGAAAGAGCAACAGCCAGTAGAGGACGACGTCCACCAGGGCTTGTCCACACCAATACGCCGAGGGAAAGAGGCCGAAAAGACGCATCTGGGAGCGAACTTTAATCTGGAAGAGAGAAGAAGTCATGATATTGGCTGGTGGCCAATTACATTGCTGACATTTACTGTAGGATTCACTTGTGCAAGACCAGTGATCTCCATCCATCAACATGAATGCAGCTCAACGCAATCAGAACATTATGAGGGAACGTTGTAGAATATTGGACCCATGTGGGTTAAAGATGAACTCTCGGCAAGCAAACAAAGATGGCGGATGGGGGGGTACTTACTTTGACATCCTCTATACTGCTCATTGCAAAGTGGGGGGCAAGTCCAGAGGCAAATATTATCAGCAAAGGTGTTATGTAATGGAACTCAGGAGTAAAATACCAACTGCCCTGGAGAAAGAAAGAAAGAAAGAAAGAATTATTCTCTATGGAGTTGGCTCAAAAAAATGTTCTGGAGCTTTTTCGTAGCTCAAATTGAGCAGATTTGTGTGTTTTTATTCCCACAGAAATGAACGGAAATGCACGATTTGCGCATTTTTGAATTTTTTGCGTGATTTTCTGTTCAAATTAAAAACGTAAAAGAAAAAAAAAATAGTAATAACATATGAATAACTAAATATGAAAAATAAAATAAAAAATAAATACACATATAACTAAAAATCATCATAAATAAATAATAAATGCAATAAAATAAAACATATGTAATAATAAATAAATAAAAATTAACTACTTAACGACCAGCCGCCGTCGTTTTACGTCAGTACTTTGCCGCGGAATACCGTTGTTATGGCAGCAGACGGGCTGCCATAACCCCGGTGTCCTCTTAAACGGCGGGTGGCTGCCTTTCTACTACTTTACATTGTAGCAAAGTGTCATTTCTTCAGTGTTGTCACATGAAAAGATAGAATAAAATATTTACAAAAAATGGGAGGGGTGTACTCACTTTTGTGAGATACGGTATATATATATATATATATATTTTTTTTTTAGCAGGGACCCTAGGAAATAAAATGGCGGCCATTGCAACATTTTATGTCACACGGTATTTACGCAACAATTTTTCAAACGAGATATTTTTTTGAAAAAAAAAAAAACTTTCATAAATAAAAAAAAAACAGTAAAGTTAGCCCAATTTTTTTTTTACGCCTTATGTGACAGATGATGTTACGCCGAGTAAATAGATACCTCACATGTCACGCTTGAAAATTGTGCACCCTCGTGGAATGGCTGCAAACTTTGTTACTTAAAAATCTCCATAGGCGGTTCTTCAAATTAATTTTTTTACAGGTTACCAGTTTAGAGTTACAGAAGAGATCTTGGAATAGAAGTATTGCTCTCGCTCTGACGCTCACAGCGATACCTCACATCAGGGGCGTTGCTAGGGGGTGGCTATTGGGGCTATAGCCCCGAGTCTGGGGCCCATAGCCCCGAGTCTCTTAGCGGTTGAGTGCAGTTCTGCAATTAGCAGGTATGTCTCTCTGGAGACCCTGATGTAAGGGGAATCCACACTCAGGTATGTAACAATATTTATTTATGTATATATACACACACACACGTATATTATATACATGTGTATGCCCACTCAAGCATATGACTTTCTTTACTTTGCTGCTATGGGCTCTAGCCCCAGATCTTTTGTAGACCTAGCAACGCCCCTGCCTCACATGTGTGGTTTGAACGTTATTTATATATGTGGACACGACCTATGTATGTGTTCGCTTCTGCGTGCGACCATGCTGGGATGGGGGGGGGGGCGCTATTTTTTTTTTTTGCTGTTTATTTTATTTTATTTTTTTTTATTTTTACACTTTTTCTTTTTTGAATTTTTTTTATCACTTTTATTCTTATTACAAGGAATGTAAACATCCCCTGTAATAGGAATAGGGCATGACAGGTCCTCTTTATGGAGATATCTGGGGTCTATAAGACCCCAGATCTCTTCTCTAGGCAGGAAAGACAGAGATAAAAAAAAAAATAAACGATCTCTGCCTTTCCAGCCGAGTAAACAGCAATGTTTACAGCTGCCAGGCTGGACGTGACGTCATAATGTGAGAGTCATAGAGACCACTGTGGACCATCTGACCTTCGATATTCTCTATGGTTAACTTCCTGCACCAGATGATTCCTTCTGCTTCTACCAGAGTCCTTCCGGTAGAAGCACCGGAGGGCGGCGGGAGGGTGTTTTTAGGGGGGGGGGGGGCAATTTTTAGGTATGTTGGCATTCCAGTCTCAGCATTCAGGAAAAGACAGGAGTGTTGCGGAGCCTCCATAGAGGTACTTACCTTATAGATGGGGTCACTCCACACCCTGATCCTCTCCGTGGAGTTGTAGAGCCTCATAAAGGTGTTACTGATAATATTAACCAATACCGGGAGACTATTGTGTGCTCGGGGGTTTCCGATTATTCTGAACCCGTAACCCTGAAAAATAAACAAAGAACATCAGTGATCAGTGATCTCTGTGCACCGCCACTGTATATACTAGAGCTATATATATATAATAGAGTGTGACTGTGGGGGGAGGGACATTAGGGTGTAAATTTTTGTTTATTAACACAACATAATGAAAACATATTTACATAAATAAAGTGCATCCGGAAAGTACTCACATCGCTTCACTTTCTCCACATTTTGTTATTGTAGCACTGCCCCCTTGAGGGCTGCTTAAAGTTACCTGTTCATCTGCACCTCCCTAACCCTGTGAACCCTCCAGCCCACCTGACACTCTAGGTTCAGACATTTTTGCAGATACCTTTAAATGACACTCCAACACAAGTTAGATAAAATACTCTCTTAGGTTTTACTGTAACAAGGATGAAAGAATCCACTAGCTAATGCAAATTGATACCACAGTAAAGGGGGATCCCAGACCGGCCTATTAAACCTTTGCGTCCTAATGAAAGACCAGATAGAATAGGAATGGGATAGGGGCCCTTTGCTTAGTATTAAACAGCAATATCCATAGTGCAGGCCTGCAGTAATCTTCACCGGCAGTTGGAGCTCTTTAAATTGTATCCAAGATATGACACAGTGGTGTTCAGGTGAGTAGGACAGCTTTAACTGGCTATCGGAATTCCTTAACCACTTGCCGCCCGCCCGCCGCAGAGTGACGGCGGCAAGTTGGCACGTTATCGCGAAACGCCGTCACAGGACTGTGCCCGCGATAACGAGTATTGTGAGCGCGCGCGCCCCCGCCGGAGGTGCGCTCGTGCCCTCACTGTGTTCGGGGGGGCCAGGGAGCGGGTAGGGTGGACTCGATTGCCACCGGCTACCGGCGATGGCTCCCCCGCAGTGAGAGAACGGAGGTCCGTGTATGTAAACACGGATCTCCGTTCTCATAGAGGGGGAAGGGCGGTGATCACAGGCTTCCTGTATATGGAAGTCGTGATCACCCCCTTCCCCCAGCCAGGCCAGCCCACACACAGTTAGAACACGCCCAGGGAACACTGTTAACCCTTAGAGCGCCCCCTGCAGGTTAACCCCTTCACTGCCAATGGCATTTACACAGTAATCAGTGCATTTTCATAGCACTGATCGCTGTATAAATGCCAATGGTCCCAAAAAAGTGTCAAAATGGTCCGACACGTCCGCCCCAATATCGCAGTCCCGATAAAAATCGCAGATCGCCACCATTACTAGTAAAAAATAAAAAAAATTAAAAACCCCAGAAATTAATTCCCATCATTCCTAAACGCGTCAACTTTTGCGCAAACCAATCAATAAACGCCGATTGCAATTTTTTTTACCAAAACTATGAGGAAGAATATAAATCGGCCAAAACTGATGAAAAAAATGTTTTTTTATATATTTTTTTTTGGATTTGTATTTTAGCAAAAAAGTAAGAAAAATTTTTTTTTTTTGCAAAATTGACGCTCTTTTTTCGTTTATAGCGGCGATCAGAAATGACGCAGAGGTGATCAAATACCACCAAAAGAAAGCTCTATTTGTGGGAAAAAAAGGATGCAAATTTTGTTTGGGTACAACGCCGCACGACCGCGCAATTGTCAGTTAAAGTGATGCAGCGCCGAATCGCAAAAAGGGCTCTGATCCTAAAGTGGGAAATCCTTCCGGGGTTGAAGTGGATAAACAGCAATGTCCAGAGTGCAGGCCTGCAGTAAACTTCACCGGCAGTTGAAGCTCTTTGAATTGTATCCAAGATATGACACAGTGATGTTTAGGTGAGTAGGACAGCTTTAACTGGCTAGCGGAATTCCTTAAGTACTTCAGGATACAGATGTCTATGTACAGTGTCTTATGCAATGTAATAAAGTGATCCTATGGGCAAGATGTCTGTACACAGTGTCCCAAGATAACAAAGCAGGGGTTGTAACTGGCGAACGGCCCTCTCACCACCTGAAGAACCTGACAGGGACCTCCCAAACAGTGATCCCAGGTGAGATGTCCTCCCGCGGAAAAAAACGGAAATGACCCCCCAGCTGCTGAACACGGGCTGTCATTGGATCCGTCTGATGGGGTGGTGCTGCGGTAATGTCTCATGAACAGCAAAACAGAGTTGCGCCCTCCGAGGCCGGGCTGGAGTCACTAGATTGCCGCATGGTAGGCCGCAGCCCCCTCGCACAGCAGCAGAGGGGTTGTCACGAACCTGGTGGTGGAGTCTGTCTTGTGCAGGGAACAACCGCTCTTGCGCACCCGATTCAGGTACCCCTGGTAGAGTAGACAGAGGGTCAAGAGTGCGGGATGGCACGAGGGCTGGAGGGTCACTGATGATGTAGTGAGGTTCCAGAAGATGTGCAGGTAGAAGAGTGGTCGTACAAGCTGGGTCGGCAACGGGCAGGCAGGAAGGTACAAAGGATCAGGCAGGCGGGTAGTCAAGTCCAAGCAAAGGTTCGTTCAACGGGCGGGCAGCAGAAGTACAGAGGAGTAACTAATCGGATGGTCGTGGATAGCCGGGGTCGGTGCAGGTAGCAAACAACAGGTCAGGAGAAGCCGGGTAAAACAAGAAGCAAACGAACACAGGAACAGATGGAGGGAGCTGAGGCTCACAGGTCATGGACGCTGTAGAACAAGCAGCACCTACGAGCAGCAGGGACTTCCAGGCTTAAATAGCGCCATTTGGCGCCGTTTACGGCGCGCGCACGGGCACACGCGAACGCGCACAGGCGTGCGCACCACCGCGGAAACAGCCAGTTTTGCTGGCACACTTGTCCTCTTTCCTAACAGGGGTGTTCACTCGATGAGGCCCAGGAAGAAGAGAGCACGGGCCGGAACTGCTGGCCCTTTTATACTCTCTCTCTCTCTCTCTCCCAGAGCCTTCTGGGATGTGTAGTCCAGGGATAGTTCTGCAACTCCAGAATGTCTGCTCAAGAGACTACTAGTCCCACAATCCTCCCTGCTTGGCTGAGATATGATGTCAGTCACTAGAGCCCAGCACTAGAGGGACACAGGAACAGTTGGAGAATGACGGGAGTAATCTGTAGTCCACTGTTGGCTACATCCTCCCCCCACTTGAAGTATTTGGTCCCCAAAGGCAGGACACAACCTATGGAATCACTTTAAAGTATTACATTTAAAGGTAATTAGTTAATTTACAAACCGGAAGCTGCAGCAGCAAACCAATTGACTTATAGAAGGGTTCTCTAACAATAAACTATATACAACATAAGACAAAGTTATATAATTTTCAAGCCAGACCAGTAATAGATTAGTGGCCCACCCAGTAGTGCCAGGAGGTGGATCAGGGTCATCCTCTACCAGAGGTTCAGTGGAGGAGGCAGGTGCTTGATTAGAATTCCATTCCATTAGCGGTACTGATAAGTTCAGAGTTTTCCCCCAGGGAATCGTAAATCAATCTCTTGGGAGGACAAATCTTCTGTCTCAGTCTTGAATAAATACTTTCCAAGGATTCAGGCTCACGATCCGTTCGTCAGAAACTACATAGGGTCCTGGCTTGGGCTTTGGCTCCTCCAGGTTCTCAGGAGCAATCTCACCTTCTACCTCATGACTGGGAGGAACAGGAGTTTCTTCAAGATCTGGAGTCTGGTCACTTGGTTCTGCCTTGACTTCCTACTTCCCTCTCCCAGGGGAGAGCACAGGCCCTTTTGGCTCCAACAACTGTGGTTCTGCCCTTCTGAATGGGGACGCTTCAGCACTGTTCATCCTAGGAACTTGAGAAACTCTAGTGTTGTCCTCAGGTGAGGGAACCCATAGCCAATCAAGGGTTAGTTCTTCATCATCACTTTCCTCCACCTGGAGTATAGGTTCAGGACCCTTCTGGATCTTAGAGTAGGGGAATCCAATAGGCTTATGCAATTGGACGAATTTCCGAATTTTTCATTTTTCAGAATCGTGGTAATTCGGCAATTGCGGTAATTCGGAAATTTGTGGTAATTCGGCAATTGCGGTAATTCGGAAATTTGTGGTAATCGGAACAGCCTTAAAATCCGAAATTCGAAAATAACAAAGAACATTTGAAATAATAACTAATGAATAAATAACTATTAAATTATAGATATTGGAATTTTGTTGAAAATGTGGCTGTTAGTGATACAATTTCATATTTAAGTTCACTAACAGCCAAACTTTCAAGGAAATTCCAATACCTATAATTTATTAGTTATATATTAATTATTTCAAACGTTCTTTCTTATTTCCGAATTTTTTGAAATTATTTCAAACGTTCTTTCTTATTTCCGAATTTTGGAAATTCGGAAATTTGGAAATAAGAAAGATTATTTGAAATGATAATAAATAACTATTAAATTATAGGTATTGGAATTTCCTTACAAATTAGGCTGTTAGTGATAAATTTCATATTTAAATCCACTAACAGCCAAACTTTCAAGGAAATTCCAATACCTATAATTTATTAGTTATATATTAATTATTTCAAACATTCTTTCTTATTTCCGAATTTTGGAAATTCGTAAATTTGGAAATAAGAAAGATTATTTGAAATAATAATAAATAACTATTAAATTATAGATATTGGAATTTCCTTGAAAATTTGGCTATTAGTGATACAATTTCATATTTAAGTTCACTAACAGCCAAACTTTCAAGGAAATTCCAATACCTATAATTTATTAGTTATATATTAATTATTTCAAACATTCTTTCTTATTTCCGAATTTTGGAAATTCGGAAATTTGGAAATAAGAAAGATTATTTGAAATAATAATAAATAACTATTACATTATAGGTATTGGAATTTCCTTACAAATTAGGCTGTTATTGATAAATTTCATATTTAAGTTCACTAACAGCCAAATTTTCAAGGAAATTTCAATACCTATAATTGAATAAGTATTTATTATTATTTCAAATGTTCTTTCTTATTTCTGAATTACCGCAATTGCTGTATTTCCGAATTCCGCATTTTTTGACTTTCTGAATTTCTGAAAAAATAATAAAAACGAAAACCAAAAAAAAAGAGTTTTTCAGCCATGCACAAGTCTAGAATGCAATGTCTCTGGACAGGAAGGTGGAGCCACTCGGATAGCTTAGGATATAGGTACCAAGTGGTTTTCAATGCCAAGTCTTGAGTGGGCCAGTCTTCCCTTCAGGCCGAATCTGATACACAGGCAGCCCTGGTAAGCATTTGCAGATGATGTAAGGCTGTGAATGCCATCGATCGGCTAACTTATGCTTTCCTGTACCCTTCCCCAGATCTGTGCAGCCATACAATCCGGTCTTAGAGGTCTACAGACAATTCCTTGGACTTCATTGCTTGGTTTGTGCTCTGACATGCACTGTTAACTGTGGGACTTTATATAGACAGGGGTGTGGCTTTCCAAATCATGTCCAATCAACTAAATTTACCACCGGTGGACTCCAATCAAACTGTAGAAACATCTCAGTGGAAACCGGATGCACCTGAGAACAATTTTGAGTGTCAATGGCAAAGGCTTTGATACTTATGTACATGGGATTTTTTCATTTTTCTATTTTTAAAAAATTTGAAAAGATTTCAAGCAAACTTCTTTTACGTTGTCATTATGGGTGATTGTTTGTCGAATTTTGAGGAAAATAATGAATTTAATTAATTTTGGTAAAAGAATGTAACATAACAAAATGTGGAAAAAGTGAAGCGCTGTGAATATTTTCCGGATGCACTGAAGATGCAAGAAATAAATAAAAATAAATAACAAGCTTACATTAGCAAATAACAGAAAAGAAAATGCTGTTTTGTTTTTAAAATAACATAAATAGAATTATATACAAAGAAACATAACTTTATTATCCGTAAGCTACTAAAATATGCAAAACACAACCCTACTTTAACCTAACCACACCCTCGGGCTAAGAAATGATCAGACGCTTAAACCCATGCATGCAGCCTTTTCCCAAAAAAAATAATCTGATCTTCTAAAAATCTATGGGACGTGAATGGACAGAAATAAAGCCAAACACCCAGAGACTGACTGACAGCAGCTACGGGGTCCCGACATTCCTCCACGCCTTTGTCCAGGCCCCCGAATGCCACCTGTCCCTCTCAAGACCCCGACTCTTCCCAACCTCATCCAGAATGTTGTGCACCACCACCTCGACAGGAAGGACTTTTATCCAAGTGGAAACCTGACACCGTGCGTATCATGTGAAGTAATGGACTACTAAGCTAACTAGAAAAATTGTCTCAAAATCAAAATCCTGATGGGTCTCAAAAGACCAGTATGACCACACCGCATAACTCAAGCGGGAAAGGAAAGGGATACCCAGAGCCCCACCCACTCGCTTATAGACTTCTATATTTAAGGGGCACTGAAGCAAGAAATGGTCCATTGTCTCCTCCACCCCACCACACTCCACTCTTGGACAACCACAGTTCTCCACAGAGCATTGCTTCAGGCTGCCCTTCACACAGAGTCTGCCATGGAACGAGCACATCGCAAAACTTTAAAAGGATTCTCTCCAGGTTAATAAAATGCAGACTCTCCCTCATAACAGGGCCTGGGCAATCAGTCAAGGCCAGCAGCTCACTAAAGGCAGATTCAACAACCCTCCTCTTCAGGGCCTTCCTAGGAAGATAACTAATTAATTACCTCCACCATCACTTGCCACTGCCAAAGCATTTTCAGGCATGGAGCAACATAACCCAGGAGCTTACCATGCCGGACCCTCCCAGCTTCACAGAAAAGACTTAAACCAGGACTAAAAAATGCCAACCCACCCAAGTGGTTCCTCTGCTAGCATATTACCAAAAATATATTTCAAAAACATCAGAGAAAAGGAAACCACCAGGTTGACCATCCCTAGGCCACCCACCTGCCTGGCAAGGTAGGTCATAGACCTCTAAATGAGGTTCAGTCTGTTCCCCCATAACAGTTGGCAGAAACAGCTGTAGATGTGGTGGTGCAGAGAATAGTCAGAATTTGATTCTGAAACCCATACTAATAAACCCAGCCTTAGAAGGAAGGAAAAGTTGCCTTGCCTTATCATCATGAGTGACCTCTATAGCTCCATTGTAGGCCGTAGTGTTGTCCATGTCATATGGACCATCCACAACATCCACAGCGATATCTTGAGCTGTGACACCATAAAGGAAGTTTTCGATGGGGACGCCTATACAGGGGAGACAGTACTGTATGTTATGATGGCAGTTACATTTATGGAGATATAAGCAGTGATGATAATGGATCTATGGCATTCCTTACATCCTGGCACTGTTTTCTCCAAGGTGGGTCATAGATAATGTATGTATAAGTATTGTTTTTTACCAGTGTTGTTGTTGATCAGAAGTTTGGTGTACAATTTGTGTTCCCGTTCTCCAGGTCTCTGGAAATAAAGGTGCGGAGTCATCTCCCAGGCTTGGTAGGAGAAAGAAACTCTTGTCAGGATGATGGCGGTGACCATAGGAAGGATGAAAAAAAACAGTAGCAGTAGTCTGAAAATAGACACGTTATGTTTAAGTCTCCTCTAGAAATTGCTTCCTCTAGTAAAGTCCTGCAGTCCTAATTTAACATTACAACCGTCTAAATGACATATTTTAATATGCATGCCTGTTCTTAATATGACCACTCCAAAATCACCATGTCCTAGCTGTGCACACCCCAAGATCTCCATGTCCTAGCTGTGCACACCCCAAAATCTCCTTGTCCTAACCATGCTCATCCCAAGATCTCCATGTCCCAGCTGTGCACACCCCAAAATCTCCATGTCCTAGCTGTGCACACCCCAAGATCTCCATGTCCTAACCATGCACATCCCAAGATCTCCATGTCCCAGCTGTGCACACCCCAAGATCTCCATGTCCCAGCTGTGCACATCCCTAGATCTCCATGTCCCAGCTGTGCACACCCCAAGATCTCCATGTCCCAGCTGTGCACACCCCAAGATCTCCATGTCCTAACCATGCACATCCCAAGATCTCCATGTCCCAGCTGTGCACACCCCAAGATCTCCATGTCCCAGCTGTGCACATCCCAAGATCTCCATGTCCCAGCTGTGCACATCCCAAGATCTCCATGTCCTAACTATGCACACCCCAGGATCTCCACATATAACTATGCACCCCTCGGGATCTCCACATATAACTATGCACACCCCAGGATCTCTATGTCTTAACCATGCACACCCCAAGATATCCATGTCCTAACCATGCACACCCCAAGATATCCATGTCCTAACTATGCACACCCCAAGATCCCTATGCCCAGACTATGCACACCCCAGGATCTCCGTGTCCTAACTCTGCACAACCCAGGATTTCTGTGTCCTAACAATGCACACCCCAGAATCTCTGTGTACTAACCGTGCCCACCCCAGGATCTCCATGTCTTAACAATGCACACCCCAGGATCACCAAGTCCTGACTATGTACACTCCAAGATTTTGGAGTCATAGCCATGAACACCCCAAGATTTCCATGCCCTAACTCTGCACACCCCAATATTTCCATATCCAAACTATGCACACACCAGGATCTCCATGTCCTAACTATGCACACCACAGGATCTCTGTATCATAACTATGCACACCCCAATATCTCCATGACCTGACTATGCACACCCCAGAACCTACATGTGCTAACTATGCACACCCCTAAGATTTTCATGTCCTAACTATACACACCCCAGGATCTCTATGTCCTAACTATGCACACCCCAGGATCTCTGTATCATAACTATGCACACCCCCATATTTCCATGTCCTGACTATGCACAACCCAGAACCTCCGCTAACTATGCGCACCTCAGATTTTCATGTCCTAACCATGCACACCCCAGGATCACCTAAATTGGGCACACCTCATGATCTCTGTATCCTAAGTACATAGACCCTATTATCTCAGTGCCCTAACTATGCACAACCAAGGATTTCCATGTCGTAACTATGTACACCCTAAGATCTTGTGTTCCAACCATACATGCTCCAGTACCACTATGCCCTAACTATACATACCCCAGAATCTCCTTCTAACTTTGCATCCCCTGGCACCTCCATCCTCTAATTATACTCACTTCTTATATTACGTATAAAAAAATGGTGATGAGGACTACTTGCAGCTGGCTAACTGCATAAATGCAGTGACCACTAGTATTTGTTTGTCACATGAATTATGATTTTCAACACCAGATATTGTTGGAGGCCAATGGCATCACCTACTGTACCTACATGGATCGAAAACTTTTCACATCATGGATAAGCTTTAAGTATCGGATCCTCGCCACGGCCAACACCTGTTGTCTCCACAGTGCCATTCCACTAATGGTGGGTGTACCAGAGTCCGACATCAGAAGGGTTGAATCCTCCGGCTCCGAGGTGAAGTGATCACGGTCCTCTTCATCATTTTGTTCATGGGCAAAAACACCGTAATCTGACAGAGTCAAGAAAGTAAACTAAAATATATCAGCTATCCTATCTTATAATCACCTGTACACCAGAAAAAGAGTGGAAGTACCAACGCTGTATTTCAGTTCTGCCATCCTTCCATGTTTCAGGCTGTGGGGGCTGGAGGGGGAGATGTTTAGGCAGCTTACAGATAGAGAGAAAGTAAGGAGGACACAGCAGTGTTGATCCTTCATGGCTGAAGGTCTACCTTAAATCACTGAGCTGGTGGGGTATCTTGCCCTTGAAGTGTTCAACATTTAAAATACATAAGAACATTGCTCACCTCCTTTCTCAATCTCGTCCTTTCCTTCCAGTTTCAGGAACACGTCGTCCAGCGTGGTGATAGAGACGCCATAACTCACAATGTCCCGTCCAACATGGCCCTCCAGGTCAGTGAACAGAGCTTCAAAAAACAATTCAAAGCATTTGACAATTCTCAGACTAGGTGAGGACCACACTTCATAGAGAAACCAATATATGGTGGTCTGGTTTCAACGTACATTTGCAAATTTGTGCGACTGAGCCTTTTGATTTTTTTTTAAGAAGGTTTTATTTAGACCTCCTCTGCCAGCAGGGAGGGCTATGGGCATGTGGTTGTGTTCCTGTACCTGGGAAGGTGTCTATGTCCTCGAAGGGTAGGGTGAACATCACATCCTCGACATTCTGTGTGCTGAGTTTGGCATTGGAGACGTGCTGCGTTATGAGGGATGTGATGGCTTCTGTGTCACATGACGGGGTCACCTGCATCCTGGTCGCCCAAGGAGACACAATAAATAGAAAGGCGTCAGACAACATTTTCCACCAATATTCACCCCTTATTTCTGAGAAGACATCAACCCTTTAGCTGGGCCAATATGTTTCTCTGAGAGTGCAAAGGTCACATTTTAAAGTTCCACCCAGAATTTTTTTTTTTTTTAGCATCCACTCTTTTAATACTAAATAGATGTAACCTTTTGTTTCCTTACTTTCAAACTGCCCAGTAATTACATGTGTTTTTTACCCCCAATTTAGTTTCTCTCACTGCTGGACTTTTCCATTTTAGGTGAGGGCATCTGAAGCCAATCCTGGGTCTCCTGGCATCTCTTCCTGAAAGAAGGGCATGGTGGGTAACCATCATGCACTCCTCGATCTTGGTCCGCCTTAAATCGCGTCATCTCCTGTCTGGAAATAACACGACTTTACAGTACAGGGAAGCCCACTGACTCCTGGGAAATGATGAGTCACATCTCCCAGGAGACCAGGCGAAGCAGGAAGTGAGAAGAGCCTAGGGCCTAAAAGGGGCAGATTACAGAGACCACCTAGCAACAAGCAACTTGAGTATAAAAAATAGTTTTCCTTCAAAGGTAAGTCTATATGGGCAAAGGACTTGAATGATGTAAAAAAAAAATTCTGGGTGAAACTCCGCTTTAAAGGGACCACATTGCACCTGCAAAACCATCGGGAGATCTGGTTTGATAACAACACAATGGATGGTGTGTGCCAGAATGACCAAAGGAGACTGGGACAAAAGTGTCTGTAAGGAAGGACTGTCTGTGATTCCCACCACAACTCATAAAATGTTCCCTTTTGTGGGACAAAACAAGACCTTCCTTTGGTTATGAAGCCAGTCATGTTGGACCAAACCACTTAAAGGCATTGTGCCAGTCCTCTGCTAAATCCCACTGCTTTACATTCCGCAAGTTCCTCTCTGCAAGGCTTTACCTTTAGGTTTTGGGTTCTTACCTCAAGTGGTAGCCAATGCCCCATTTCCTCTTCAGAAACAAGGAGCTCCCAACACATTTCAGCCTTCCTTTGGAAAGCACTGCCTTACGGTCTGCAAACAATTCAGAAGATGAGGGAGAGATGTAGATGGAGGACAAACCTTACATTCACGGAGAGTATTCTTGTAGGAGCCACCATAATCCTATATATGGGTGGGTGTTAGGTGTTTGCATACATGGGGTAAAGAACGAATTTTCTTCCTAGTGTCCATAAAGGTTCAAGAAAAAAAAAACGTTGGCCCATTTTGTGCGCTATAACAAATATTCAGAAAAACACAATTCTCTACTATAGACCAATGTAGATCATTGCTTGACCCTAACAAGTCATGGCACTGAAAGAGTAAGAAGTAGAATATTTTTTTTCTTTTCTCGATGCATCTTGTGCCTGTGGGAAATGTAAGACCTTTAGATCTTCTGAAGTTAACATGAAAAGAAGGAAGGAATTTGTGCCGAATGTACCTGAGAAAAATAATAAAGTAAAGGAATTGATAACTTGTACCACTGAAGCAGTTGTGCCTGTGCTTGAGTGTCCTTGTGGACTTCATTATGTCGGCTGCACTTCATACAACTCCAAGTCTGAATAAGGGAACATATTACCGACATTAACCACCTCCATACCGGGCCTATTTTGGCACTCCTCTCCTACATGTAAAAATCATCAATTTTTGCTAGTAAATTACTCACAAACATTATATATTTTTTAACAGAGACTCTAGGGAATAAAATGGCAATGGTTGCAACTTTTTATGTCAAACGGTATTTACGCAGGAATTTTTCTAATTTTTCATAAATAAAAAAAGAAAAACAGTAAAGTTAGCCCAATTTTTTTGTATAATGTGAAAGATGATGTTACGCCGAGTAAATAGATACCGAACATGTCCCGCTTTAAAATATCCCACACACGTGGAATGGCGCAAAACTTTGGTACTTAAAAATCTCCATAGGCAACGCTTTAACTTTTTTTTACAGGTTACCAGTTTAGACTTACAGAGGAGAAGCTAGAATTATCGCTCTAACGCAGGCGGCGATACCTCACATGTGTGGTTTGAATGCCGTTTACATATGCGGACGTGACTTACGTATGCGTACACTTCTGTGCGCGAGCTCACGGGGACGGTGGTGCTTTGAATTTTTTTATTATTATTATTGTTTATTTTAACTTAATTTTTTTTTTTTTTTAAATTGATCACTTTTATTCCTATCACAAGGAATGTAAACATCCCTTGTAATAGGAATAGTGAGTGACAGGTCCTCTTTATTGAGAGATATGGGGTCAATAAGTCCCCACATGTCTCCTCCAGGATGGAAAGACTGAGATAGAAAGAAAAAAAGAATGATCTCGGTCTCTCCAGCCACATCCACGGCTTTGTTTACTACATAACGTCGCGCCCGGGCCACCGAGGGTCATAGAAATGATTGGTGACAAGATGGTGGCCAGTCATCTCCCTGATAAACTTCCGCCAGCAACCGATTCATTCTCCGGGCCGCCGATGGCATGGGCGGAACCCGGAGAAGCACTGGAGGGTGAAGGGAGGGGGGTCCCCTCCCGCTGCCTATAAGAACGATCAAGCAGCTGAAATGCCGCTATGATCGTTCTTACGGTGCACAGAATCGCCGGCTTAAAAAAATGATATCTATATGGTGGCTGGAAGTGGTTAAAAAAAGGTGAAAAGAACCATAGACTGGCCAAATATTTTAACCAATGCCATAACAAGGACCCCCAGTGGTTTTAAATTCTGGGGAATCAAGAAAGTTGAAAACTTCTTCAAGCAGTTAAAGTAGTTCTGAGGGCTCAAGGTTTGTTCACCTTCATGCATTTTATACATGAAGATAAAAAAAAAAACTTCCCTGTGCTGCAGCCCCCCTTAGCCCTCCTAAAATACTTATCTGAGCCCAATCTCGATCCATCGATGTGCACGAGTGCCTCAGCTCTCTCCAGGGACTTTGCCTCCTCATTGGCTGGGACAGCAGTGAGAGCCATTGGTGAATGGACATGCAGCTTGGAAGGGAGCCTGCTCAGGTGCCCCCGTTTCAAGCTGCTTGCTTTGGGGGGCAGGAGGGGGCGGCCAGGAGCGCCGGTGAGGAACCCGAGAAGAGGAGGATTGAGGCTGCTCTGTGCAAAACAACTGCACAGAGCAGGTAAGTATAATATGTTTGTTATTTAAAAAAAAGAGACTTTAATATCATATTTAAAGAATCTTATTGGATTTATAAAACTAAATTACATGTCCCTACTGGTTTTAATATAGAATTCTATTTACATTTTATTTTTTATCAGTGACTTATGAATTGCCATCTGGTTTTAAAAGATTTTTATCTATTTCATAAATATTACCAAGTTGCAGACTTTGGATGTGTGACACGAGCCCAAAAAAAGGCCATCATTGTACACAGGGCATGTGTGGTACATCCAGTCCTTCTGCCCTGCGGCCGAGACCTCCCCTGCCCTGGTATATAGTAATTCTGCTCTGAGTAATTGCTATATACCAGGGCAGGGGAGGTCTCGGCGGCAAAGCTGCATTGCCCAGAACACAGAGAAGTTGAGCTGTTAAAATAAAGAGCAGTCTGGCAATGTTTATCAACAACATTGCTCAGCCACCAACACATAAAGATACAAAGAAACAATGTTTAATTTGCATCTTTCCGTTTATTCCTCTGCAGATGAAGTCGGTTAAAACAACTTGACAAGTAAAAAAAAGATTTGTTCTTTTTTTTAAATGTTCCTCTGTTTAACCCCCTATTAACCCTTAGTTTATTCAAATCAGCCGTAATTAACTCTTAAAGGCCCGTACACATGGTTGGTCAACAACGGTCATCCAACAGCCTGTTGGCCGAAAATCTGATCGTGTGAACGCACGATTCTGCAGCCGATTTTCAATCGTCGTCCAACAGAAGTTGGACGATGAGACTAGACAACTTGCGTTGGCCAACAAGGAGTTGACCGATTGTTGGCTCGTGTGGACAGAAGTTGACCAACCAAAAGCTGGAAATGCAAACACGCTCGGAATCCAGGAGGTGTCCGGCCGTGTAACCTGTGTTTCGGGATTCACAAATCACATTCACCTGAACTTCCTCGCAGTGACGTAGTGACGCAGTGACGCTCAGAACACGTCACTACGTTTGGCTTTGTTGGCCGATTACTTGATTCACATTAGTACGCTAGACCAAACCGCCGTCGCCCAATTTGGACAAAAGTTGGACGCTCGGTTGACCAACCATCGGCTTGTGTGTACGAGGCTTTATTCTCCTCCAATCCATTATAAACCAATTCCTGCCCCCACAGCAGCAGGATCCACACTGATTGGCTTCTAAATGGCTTTTGAAAGCCCAGTCTGTGTCTCTCAAATAATGCCACAGTCCATTCTGCCATTACTCTTGGGTGCTGATGGCTGAATTCCAATCTATCAAACTATCTCCTCTCTTCATCCCATTGAAGTTTAGGTCTTCCTTTAAGACGTCTTTAGGGCTCAGTCAGTAGAACTTTGTATGCAGGGTCATTCTGTTGGATGGCATTACCACATCTAAGTCCAGTCCATGAGATAAAAAACAACCGGATTGTTTTCCCAAACTGGCGTGGGTCTCTGTTTTTATAAGAGTTATGTTTGTAGACAGGTGCTTACAAGGGGAATGGTTTATGTTAGCAACCTGCCCAGGTTAGGTAAAGGTTTAGCTGTGAGATTCCAGGTTCCCAGGCTTTTTGGGTCCTGCCTTCTGGTGCATGTTTAAACAAGAGAAAGGCCGAGCTCAGGGAACTGCTTCTCATAGAGTCCTAAAGGAGTCACTGTTCAGGACCACATGGGAAGCAGCTGGTCCAAGGGAAGATATAACCCATAGCAACCTTCATCTGCCACCCTCAAGCGACTCACAAGGAATCATGGGCGTCCGCAGAACTTTTTCCATGTGGGGGCATAATTTCAAGGTCATCCATGCTCTGCCCCTTTTTGACAATGTCATAATTACATTATCAAGATCAAAAACTGCAGACGTAGTACAGGAGATGGTCAGAGACTGCAGGCATGATCCAGGAGATGGTCAGAGACTGCAGGCATGATCCAAGAGGTGGTCAGAGACTGCAGACATAGTACAGGAGATGGTCAGAGACTGCAAATATAGTACAGGATACGGTCAGAGTCTGCGGACATGGAACAGGAGACAGTCAGAGACTGCATACATAGCACAGGAGACAGTCAGAGACTGCAGACATGGTACAGGAGATGGTCAGAGACTGCAGACATGATCCAGGAGATGGTCAGAGACTGCAGACATGATCCAGGAGATGGTCAGAGACTGCAGACATGGTACAGGAGACAGTCAGAGACTGCGGACATAGTACAGGAGATGGTCAGAGACTGCAAACATAGTACAGGATATGGTCAGAGTCTGCGGACATGGAACAGGAGACAGTCAGAGACTGCATACATAGCACAGGAGACAGTCAGAGACTGCAGACATAGCACAGGAGACAGTCAGAGACTGCGGACATGGTACAGGAAACGGTCAGAGACTGCATACATGGCCCAAGAGACTGTCAGAAACTGCATACATGGCTCAAGAGGATAAGGACCTAGTGGGGAACCCCTGATCTGATCCCTGATTCCAGGGGGGGGCAATTGCCCCCCCTTGCCCCTACCTGCGGACGCCCATGCAAGGAATGGACACTATTATACATGGTCCTCCGCCTTTGCTGTGCCTGGATAGCCACAGAATAGTTAGTTGGGAGGACTGTGTTGCACTTTATTCTGTACCATTGCAGAGGTTCCAGTAGAGTTCTTTGAAATGTTCTAAAGCTCCTGCAGGGGTAGCGCTACATTTAATATAAATGTTTCTTTGCAAGATTTTGAAATGGCTCCCGAACCATAAAGCAGAATGGTTTACATCAAACCTATAAAGCCCCGTACCTGCCAGGATGTCGGCTTCATCCATAAACTGCGTGCTGAATAAAGTAACGTGACCAGCCTTGCGCTCTTTGAGAACAGACCATACGCGGTGCCTGGAGAACGGGTCGAGGCCGGACGTCGGTTCATCCAGCAACAGAACCTGGAAGGAGGGGAAGTTTAAGGGGAATTAGGTTTTACAGTATCTCACAAAAGTAAGTACACCCCTCACATTTTTGTAAATATTTTATTCTACCTTTTCATGTGACAACACTGAAGAAAGGACACTTTGCTACAATGTAAAGTAGTGAGGGTACAGCTTGTATAACAGTGTAAATTTGCTTTCCCCTCAAAATAACTCAACACAGCCATTAATGTCTAAACCGCTGGCAACAAAAGCGAGTACACCCCTAAGTGAAAATGTCCAAATTGGGCCCAAAGTGTCAAGATTTTGTGTGGCCACCATTATTTTCCAGCACTGCCTGAACCCTCTTGGGCATGGAGGTCACCAGAGCTTCACAGGTTGGCACTGGAGTCCTCTTCCCCTCCGCCATGATGACATCACGGAGCTGGTTGATATTAGAGACCTTGCGCTCCTCCACCTTCCATTTGAGGATCCCCCACAGATGCTCAATAGGGTTTAGGTCTGGAGATGCTTGGCCCGTCCATCACCTTTACCCTCAGCTTCTTTAGCAAGTCAGTGGTCGTCTTGGAGGTGTTTGGGGTCGTTATCATGTTGGAATACTGCCCTGCGGCCCAGTCTCCGAAGGGAGGGGATCATGCTCTGCTTCAGTATGTCACAGTGCATGTTGGCATTCATGGGTCCCTCAATGAACTATAGCTCCCCAGTGCTGGCAGCACTCATGCAGCCCCAGACCATGACACTCCCACCACCATGCTTGACTGTAGGCAAGACACACTTGTCTCCTTACCTGGTTGCCGCCACACACGCTTGACACCATCTGAACCAAATAAGTTTATCTTGGTCTCATCAGACCACAGGACGAGGTTCCAGTAATCCATGTCCTTAGTCTGCTTGTCTTCAGCAAACTGTTTGCAGGCTTTCTTGTGCATCATCTTTAGAAGAGGCTTCCTTCTGGGACAGCCATACAGACCAATTTGATGCAGTGTGCGGCGTATGGTCTGAGCACTGACAGGCTGACCCCCCACCCCTTCAACCTCTGCAGCAATGCTGGCAGCACTCATACGTCTATTTCCCAAAGACAACCTCTGGATATGACGCTGAGCACGGCACTCAACTTCTTTGGTCACCATGGTGAGGCGCTGTTCTGAGTGGAACCTCTCCTGTTAATCTGTTGTATGGTCTTATTGACCATTTTGCAGCTTAGTTTCAGGAATTTAGCAATCTTCTTATAGCCTAGGCCATCTTTATGTAGAGCAACACTTTTTTTTTGTTTCAGATCATCAGAAAGTTCTTTGCCATGAGGTGCCATGTTGAACTTCCAGTGACCAGTATGAGAGAGTGAGAGCGACAACACCACATTTAACACACCTGCTCCCCATTCACACCTGAGACCTGGAAATTTTCACTTAGGGGTGTACTCACTTTTGTTGCCAATGGTTTAGACATTAATGGCTGAGTGTTGAGTTATTTTGAGGGGACAGCAGTGTACTCACTTTTGTGAGATACTGTATATAAGAGATGTTTTCTATAGATAATTCTGCAGCCGCCTAAAAAGACTGACAGGGAGATTTAAAAAGTTATTGTGCTTAATTCGTCAAATAAAAAATATTTCGGGAAGATCACCTCGGGGTCGCCCAATAGTGCAATCGCCAGCGTCAGCTTCCTCCTCTGACCTCCACTCAGTTTCCCAGCTTGTAGATGCTGAAAGTCAACCATGTCCAGGTCTGAAAGCACCGCTTCTACCTAGAAAATAAAACGACTTGATGACGATATCTAAATTCTCCGTATTTCTGTATTTAACACATCCATATTTATCTTACCTGAGATTTAATTCTTCTGTTAGGAATTCCTTTAATCTTTGCAAAGACTTCCAAATTCT
>BLSH010240106.1:20130-31832 GCA_018402905.1 Glandirana rugosa
TTCCCATAGCCCCCCCCCAATACTCACAGCGCTCTCCATTCATTTCCCATAGCCCCCCCATACTCACAGCTCACTCCATTCATTTCCCATACACCCCCTATACTCATCTATAGAAGGTTATGTGAAATGTATATAAAGAAGCTATAACTGTAGTTACACATAAGTATAAAATGAATGTATAAAAAAGACATTCATGTTTATGATTGTTAATAAATAGAAAATGTACTGTATATATTTGTCAGTGAATATTTCCAATAGTAACTTTTTCATATAGTTAGCCATATACTATGGGTCCCACCAAGGGGAATGCTTTGTGGTGTGGAACTTTGATTTTGAGAGCTGAGAGTAAGTCCTGGTTCACACTGGTGTGATGTGGGAAACCCTGCGATTCAGTGCCGGTTCCCACATCGCACCTGAATCGCACACTGAGACCTGGGAACTGCTAGGGGTGTCAAGGTAGAGTTAATGACACCCCCAGATCAGTTTGCAGATTGCATTGTGATCTGTCAAATGGTACAGGAATTGGATTCCATAAATGTGAACACCCATGTGATCTGATTCCAGTGCAGACCAAAAAAAGGGTCCTGCTCCATTTTGGTGCGCATGCAATGCAAATTCAGCCATACAGTTTGTATGGCTGAATTTGCATCGCACAGACATTGCATGTGATCTGCACAACAATGTGGCGTGAATCACATGTGATGTCTGTCATTGCACCAGTGTGAACCGGGCCTAAATCAACAAAGGATCAACAGACTTTCAGATGTCATATTGAATTTAAACATAGAATCAGTAACTTCAGCCTGTAAGCAATATCTAATGCATACAGAGACTCTTCGTTTCACAATCCATTGTCCTGAATGCATTATGACTCTTCCTGTGTAGAAAACTGAAGTCAGTGTTACATTGCTATAGCACAATTGTGCTGACAATTTATCTTTGCTGTGTTCATGTGTTTAACATATTATTGTATAGACCTGGAGCCTTCTGCAGATTATTACCCTCCATGACATCCCCTGCTGTTACCTCACTCCTGCACTAAACAGAACTAAGATTGTTTCTATGCTTAGACAAATATACATCACAGATATGTATATGTATTAATGTAGAGGGGTCAATGTTGGTGACGTGTCATATGACCCCCTCCCCCCATATATTCTTCAGACTGTCCCAGTATTATCCCAGCAGCCCCTATCAGCCCCACAGCCTTACCTGTGCCACTCGCTGCGATCTCACAGTCACTGCAGCCCGGGGTCTCCTCTTCTTCCTCCTTAGGTCTGGCCTCCAGCCTCAAGGGGACCTCACCCCTGATCCCTCCATTCTAAGACTTCCTTACACCGGCCTCTCCAGGTCCCCCTCCTCACTGAGAGCCGAGTCCCATCTAGCCTGCTCCTTCCCGGTCAGTCTTCCGGCCTCCACCTCCCTGAACAGTCTCCAGCAGCAGGCGGGGGTGGTGGGGCCGCCGCTGGAGTGGATCAGGCGACCCAACCTGCAGTAGGGCGCCCTGCGATCCTCATTCTTGTTCATGATGGACTCAGGGTGCCTGAGCTCCTCACAGCCATCTGTAGGGGGGATGAGGTGGAGGATGATGGGAGTGGGGGAGGGGCTCAGGCTGCTGGGAAACCAGGCTCTGAGGATCAGATCACGGAGGAGAAGGCAGATGACAGCCCCTGCAAGTCACTGAGGGGTTATTCGCTCTGCTTAACCAGTTGTTTTCAGGAATGGGCGCTAAGGAGCACTGGGGGACGTCTGCTGTTAGCACCAAGGGTGATCCCACGATCTCATATGCAGCCTCATACCAGCGGCCGTGGCTATGCCCCTGTCTGTCACTCAAACCGGCCCGGTAGTCCCGATGGCCAGTACATGCCTGGTCGCTACATAGGGTGTTTTCCATACTCTGTTCCGGTAAGAGTTGCCTATGGAGTGTTTTCTAGGCCCAGATCCATTGGCATTGCCTAAGCGCTTGCCCGATCTCTGAAGGCTTGCTAAGGTCTCATTTACACTTGCTTCTGTCATTGGTGCGCCTCTGAAAAGCAATTATTGGTTGATCAATTTTCATAAGCTTTTGACAAGTGTCTTGAAGGTGAAATGCTGCCTCCTGGATGCCCATTTTACCTCAGGGATGGACAGCAGAAATTGACACTGTCTAGGCGGACTGTCAGGGTTCACAGTGGGCCCTAGGACATAAAAATAGGGATTTTCTGGGACATACTTTAGCGGTGGTACATAAATCAGGCAGTTATCACAACTTTGCCCAGAGGTGGAACAACCAAGGTATAAACAAACATACGGTCAATTTATTTTACAGAGAGCTATTTTCCTGCTCCCGGATCATGACCGAGCAGCAGCAGAATCAGTAGGCTCATGCGCGTTCCCCCTGCTGGCAAATGACTTAGTTTCCGAATACCACTTCGGAGTCATGTCGCCAGGTATACTGGAAAGTTTGCAAAACCATCTTGAAATATATAACAAATGAGCTAGAGCGAAAGTGAGAAAAGAACTGTATAAGAGAGAACAGAGCAGAGGGGAATGAGGGAGCGGAGGGGGATTTCAAGTCGACCTACCCCCCAAAGCCCGGGGAGCAAAAGCAAAAAAAAAAAAAAATAAAGGAGGGCGGGGGGGAGGTGCCACCCCGTCCACGGCGGAGCAGGGACACTGTCTAGGTGGGGAGCATCACCGAAATGTAAGCATCTGTGTACACAAAATGATTCCAGGGTCTCCAGGTTTCTCTGTGTGTCTCCTCTGTGTTATGCAGTGTAGCTGTGAGATCCTCCATGTCCCTGAGAGCGTTCACCCTGGCGAACCACAGCACCTTCCAGCATAGCGGAATGCATGCCTTAGCTGCATTCAGGAGCTGCATCGTCAATGAGGTTTTGTATTTTTTGATGGGTCTCTCCGTTAGGTGAAGCAGGCAAGCAGCGGGGTTGGCGGACAAATCCACGGCCGTGAGTTGCTTAATGATAGTTGTAACATCGTGCCAAACTGTTGGAGCTTGGGGCATTCCCAGAAAATGTGTTTCATGGTCCCCCTACCCGTCCCACATCGCCAGCAAGAATCTGGAATCTGGGGGAAGAGCCTGTGTAGAAGCAAGGGCACCCTGTACCACCGGGTAAGGATCTTATAGCAAGACTCCTGTACCCTAGTAGCCAATGAAGATTTCTGGGCGAAGTGAAGGATCGTGCGTGTTTGGGCCGACGTAAAGTGACAAGCCAGGTCTGTTTCCCACCTGGAAAGGAACAGGGGGGACATAGTCTTCCCCTGGTTGAATCAGGATGGCATAGATCATGGATAAGGAGTGCCGTACTGGTTCACCCCTATGGCACACCGACTCAAGGCACGTGAGGGGTCGCAAGATGCCCGGAGTTCGTGTCGATCGTCAGAGAAACGAGCGTAACTGTATCCCACTCATGACGTCAAGGGGGGGGTTCTGTTAAGTGGAGAACGTCTTGGAGAACCTCGGCCGAGGACGTCACAAAGTCAATCAGCCGCGAGTGTCCCCCCTTCTGCAAGGCATCGGAACTGTGCCCCCTGCAGGCCCGGAGCGAACTCCGGGTTACCCACAATGGGGACCATTGGGGACCGAAGAAGCGAGACGGTGGTGGAACGAAATGTCTCCCGGGCTAATAGTAAAGTACCGCCGAGTGTGCGATGGGGCCCTGGGGATAGGCGAAGAGAGCCACGGCCAGCTCAATGCCGTGCCTTGCGAGTCCTCCATCTCCATTGCCACCCATTGCTTTTCCCCTCCGTGTCAGTGCCAGTCTACTATTCTATTTAGATGCGCCGCCTGGTAATACATCCTTATGTCAGGTAAGGCAAGCCCTCCTGCGTGCTTAGGGAGTGACAATCGGTGTAGGGCCTGGAGCGGTTGGTGAGACCAAACAAACTTTCGAAACACCTGGGAGAGCGTTCGAAAGTGCGGAGGCAGTCTAATCGGTATGGCTTGAAAGATATAAAGTATGCGCGGCAGAACGGTCATCTTGATAGCGCTGCAGCACCCGAACCACGTCAGGGTCAAAGAGTGCCAAAGCATCAGATCCCTCCTCACCTTGACGACGAGCGGTTCATAGTTAAATTCGTAAAGTTTGGATAAATCCAACGTGACATTGGTTCCCAAGTACTTAATTTTTTCGAGGCAGCCCATTGAAAAGGGAAGGACGGCCGGACATTCCGAATCACTTCAGGGCTTACCGATATGTTCAGAGCTGACGACTTGCTATAATTTACCTGGAAATTAGAGCCATACGTCTGAAGGGCTTGCATGAGAGACGGGAGGGAGGTGAGTGGGTCAGACAAAAAATATCAGGTCATCGGCAAACGCCGCCACCTTGTGAGCTCCGGTCGGTTTGCTGAAGCCTGGAATGTCAGGGTCTGCTCGAATTGTGCAGAGGAACGGCTCCAGGGGCGAGAGGGGGCAGCCCTGCCTCGTCCCATTGGTGATGTTGAAGAAGTCTGAGCGTGTGTCGTTGACTCTTACCGCCACTGAGGGTTGGGAATACAGAGCAGATATCCAGCTCATCATTGATGTCCCGAGGCCCATGTGTTCCAGGGTCGCACGTATAAAGGTCCAGTGGACCCTGTCAAATGCTTTATCAGCATCTGTAGAGAGCGGGAGAAGGGGCTGCATGAATCAGGTTGATGACACGCACCGTATTGTCCCTTGACTCGCGTAGGGGAATAAATCCCACCTGATCCTTATGAATAAGGCTTGGAATATGGGGTAGAAGCCGGTTGCCAGCGCCCGTGCAAAGCGTTTAAGATCTGTGTTCAACAGAGCGATTGGCCGATAACTGCCACACTGCGCCAGGTCCTTGCCATCCTTGGGTACTAAGGATATGTATGCCCGAAGGGCATCAACTGGCATTTCCCGCCCATCCACCAGGGAATTCAGCGCGGTCACCAGGTGTGGAAGGAGTATGCCCGAGAACACATTACAGTAGGCCGCCGCAAGGCCATCTGGCCCTGGCGCCTTTCTAGGCTTGGTCTGGGCCAGGGCCCCCCCCAATTCCTCCTCTGTGATAGGTGCCTCCAGGTCTTCGAGGGCCTCAGCTGGGAGTGTCGGCATTCCTGAGGTCTCAATGTATGTACGGATGCAGACATTGAATGTTGCGGATTCAGCCAGCGATGGGGAAGGCCTTAGATTATACAAGGCGTGAAAGAAAGAGTGAAATTCTTTCGCCATGGCGTCTGACCTGGAAAGTTTCTGCCCTGTTGCTGAAATTATGTGTGAAATGTAGGTCCGCGAGCGAGGGCCCTGAAGCTCCCTTGCCAGAAGTGCCCCAGGCTTATTAGAAAACTCATACATAGTCTGCCTCGACCATGCCAGCTTTTGTTTCGTCTTGTGAAACAGTAGCGAATTGAGTTACTCTCTGGTTTTGAGGAGGTCAGCATGCACCGCCCGGGCTGCCTTTGCTTTATGTACCCCCTCTAGGCAACGCAAACGCGCCAACAGGGTGTCCACTTGTGCAGACCTCTTTTTTCAGATAGGTCCCAATCTTAATAAGTGTTCCCCTGATCACCGGCTGGCGTGCCTCCCAGGTTGTGAGCGGGCTATCCACAGAGCCTGTATTTAGCTCAAAATATTTGGTGAGGGCACTTGTCACCCTCTGTCGAATGTCAGGGGATTGAAGAAGGGACTCGTTCAGGCTCCAGGAGGGTGGGCTTCAGTCCTGCGAGTCCAGCTCAAGGCTGAGATGTACGGGGGTGTGGCCCGACATGAGAATGCCACCTATCCAGGCTGACTGGACCTTCTCCAACTCTCTATGGGGGATCAATAAATAGTCTAGCCGGGAATATGTTTGATCAACTGAGGAATAGAAAGAATGGTCCCATTCGTTCGGGTGTAGGATACGCCACGGTCAATTAATTGCAGGGTGTGGAGTTCCGCCTTCAGGCGCCTAAGCCGGCCAAAAGAGAGGTGTGAGGCACCCCGCGAGACATCAAGGGCTGGGTCCCTTGCAAAATTAAGATCAACCCCAAAAATGAGGATACCCTCCTGAAAATCCAGGAGAGATACGGTAGTAGACCGCTCAGAAAGGAGACCTGATCCACATTGGGGAAGTATATATTCGCTAGGGTGACCATGGCCTCCCCAATCTTCCCCTTGACAAATAGGAAGCGACCCCCTGGGTCCTGCCTCACCGCGGATAGAGACCAGCGCACCGTATGAGCCAAAAGGATGCTCACCCCTTTTGACTTTGATATCGGAGAGTAACTGTGGTACACCATGGGGAACGCTCTGTTACCCAGCCGGGGGATCCAGTCGTGTTTGAAATGCGTTTCTTGCAAAAAAAAACGACCTGCGACTTAGCTTTTTTAAGGTCAGCCAGAAGTCTGGTACGCTTCTCGGGGGTGCCCAAGCCACGCACATTGTATGAAGTAAAATTGATTGCGCCCACTGCCATGATATAACCCCTACCGGATTGCCTAGAACTCCAAAAGCAAGGCCTGGGGGAAGGACCAACCAAGCAAGTGAGGGGAGGGGGACAGGGAGGGGGAGGAGGGTAGAAAAAAAAACCTGAGGGGGGGCGAGAATCTGCTCAGAGTGAGAGGAAAAAAAGAAAAGAGAGGGAGCGGGAGAGGCAGAAAAAAAAAGTAAAGATTCAAGAAATAGGGGAGAACTAAAGGTAACAATTACCCAAATCTCCGTCGGAGTTATGAAAACTTCTTCAGGAGAATACCCTAACTTGGGAGGTGGTTAGAGTAGACCGCAGAACGAAAGAGATGCACGAACCTGGAATCTATGGAGCATAGTAATGTCCAAGAACATGTCCAGCCGCACGGGCGACTGTAAATATATACGACCCTAAGGAATTAACAGTTTGATTAGAGGAACAGATAGATCACAGGCGTTAAACAGATAAACACAAATGGCGTCGGAGAAACTTATACCGGCCCCATCAGAGCCTCAGGTCAAGGCTCCCAACCCCTCCTCCCCCCGGCTCTGGTCCAAAGACCATCCCACCCATACCTAGCCCCTCGCCCGTGGGCCCCGCACCCCCACCACACCACATCAACCGTGCACATCCGCCCTCCCCCGGCGAGAGGCAGGGCTCCCGTGGAGCTGTAGGTTCCGGGGTCCCAGATACGGGTCAGACTAACATGTGGCCGGGGACTAAGGGGGCCCACCCGCAAGCACATAATGCAAAGAAGATCAAAACCTGTAGGGGAGAAATACAGAAGTTAACACAGGCATAAATTACAAACATTGTCATTCAAGTGCCCATCCCCCCACAGGGACCTAGAGTTGAGGCCCAGTCTGTTTTGGTACATCTGCCCTGCTTCGCCTGTCTCTCTGAGCGAAAACCTGAGTGCCCCCCCAGTCCACCAGGTGTGCAGAAAGATGGGAAGCAAGGGGGTTGGCTAACAATGAAGCCTCTAGGAAGGGTTGGATGACAATATGAGGCCTAACCAGGTCCCTTCAGGTGTTCTAGAATGGCTCCCACAATTGCTCCTGGGATCCAGTACTGCTCAGCATGCTAACGGGGGAGCCTGGAGGGGGGCAAGGCCCGGATGCCAGGGAGTGTAGGTCCATGGGGGCTGGGGGTAAAGGAAACCACCGTCACTGCAGGCAGGGTCGGCACGTGTAACAAAAACTCCGTTGCCTCCAATAAACAAAGCCTGTGCTCAAAGTCCGGCCAAAGTCTCAACTCTGGAACAATTTTGCTCATGGGTCTATTGATAGGATTGTTAGTCCTCCGAGGTAGCCGGGGTCCACCTGGGGGGGTCAGCACTTGGGCGATGGGATCTAGCCTTATGGGGCCTCTGTGGTCGTGGGGCCGGGGGTCCAGTTGTGTCCCTCTGAAGGAGAGGCTCCAGCCAGTCCGGGACTTCAATGGCAGGCTTACCCAAAAATTGGAACACCTGAGGGAGCTGAGCAGGGGAGCGCAGGTAGAAGGTGGATCCCTGTTTCTGTACAATCACGTGGAAGGGGTGACCCCAGCGGTAAGTGGCCCCGGCTTCCCTAATGGTCTTTAGTAGGGGACGCACCATTCCCCGCATCATCCGCGTCTGTCTAGACTCTGACCGTGGCTCCATCAAAGTCTACGGGGCCGTGGGTCCATGCCCGTCTTAGAATCCCTTCTTTTATGTTGTAAAAATGCACCCTGCACAGCACATTGCGTGGCGGCGGGCTGTCTGTTGCTCCCAGAGTCATGGGGCGGGGGCCCTGTACCCTATGTACACGGTCAAGTTCTAGGGCTGCAGTGGGGGCCTGCTCAAGGAGCAAGTTGAAGATGGCAGTTACTGTGGTGTGTAGGTCCCCCCCATTGTAGCCTCCGGGATGCCCCTCAGGCGGAGATTGTTCCTTCTACTGCGGTTTTCCTCATCATCGATTTTAAGTTGCATGTCTGAGATGTTGTTTATAGGTGGCCTGGTGTGCCTCCAGGGCATCTAGTCGGGCGTTTACAATTACTGACCCGCTCTCAAGAGATTCCACCCTTTCCTCCACCTCATCCACCTGATGCTTCAAAGCAGTCAGCTCCTTAGACAGGGCCGACACTATTGAGGTGGCCATAGCTTGCATGTCCTGGCTAGTGGGGAGATCCGCAAGCATGTCTCTAATGTCTCTCCCAGACTGCAACCCAGAGGCCCCGGAGCTGCAGGAGTCTGTGGGGGAATCGGGCCGGGGGAACTCCGGAGTAGGTATGGGAGAGGGCGGGCGAGAAGTCCCAGAGGTAGGCTCACCTGTCCCGCTCACCTTCGCGGCTTTCTTGGAGCCCGTCAGCACTCCAGAGTGTCCGACTCGTGGCGGTGCCTTCTTGGGAGTCCCCGGCGGCACAGGGAGCGAGGCAGTAGCTGAGTGTTGGCGGAGGAAATATCTTGTGATCTCTGCTGACCGAGGCTCCCCAGGGGTTGGCATCTGTTTCTGCCCTCCTGGCATGGGCAGTTTTGGACAGAGTAGTCTGTAGATTACAACGGCGATCCCGGTCCGTGCAGAGCTTTCAGAAAGACGTGTTCACTCCGCCATGTCCGAACCATGCCCCCGGCCATCTGTCTTCTGACCTCAATATCATTGAGTCACTCTGGGGAGATCTCAAACGTACAGTTCATGCAAGACAGCCCAAAGAATTTCCAGGAACTGGAGGCTTTTTGCCAAGAGGAATGGGCAGCTTTACCATCTGAGAAGATAAAGAGCCTCATCCACAAATTCCACAAAAGACTTCAAGCTGACATTGATGTTAAAGGGGTCAATACACGGTATTAAGAACTGGGGTATTAAACTTTTTGATCAGGGTCATTTTGGGTAGTTTCCGTTTTCGTTCTGATTTAAAAAGAGTTGATCGATAATAAATGGCTTCAGCCAAACCCTAACCATGAGTGAAAAATGTTTTTGTTATCAGTCATATTCTCTGAAAAATGTCCAAGAAATCATAAATTCTGCCAGGGTATGTAAACGTGTGTGTGTGTGTGTGTGTGTGTGTGTAAGTGTAATTTTTAATTTTTTTTTTTTTAATGCGTTCTTTATTTTTTAAAAATAACATACTTGGGCTACGTGTTACCATGGCAGTATTATAGCAGGTACCAAACGGATACGTGAGTGTTCCCTATTTGTCCTTTCCTCAGGAGACACCTTGCTTCAAAAATCTAACATCGCATGACTGGATAAGGAATCTAATCGCAAGCACATACATTCTAAAAGAGAAATCCCCTTCTGAGCTTTTACACACCAATTTGGGTGTGAAGTTTCCTGGGCATTTTGACACCAGCCCCCTGTAGCCCATTTGTGTAAGACCACTACCTGATCTTCTGTTCATACTTTATCAAAGTTTTACCTGGTGGACATCCAATTGTCTGCTGATGCAGGTTTTGGCTGCAAGGTTCTTGCAGCAGTATTCTGAGGTTGGGTCTTCTTCTGATCCCTGTTGTTGGGCCTGTTAGCACAGTTCTATTTGCCTCATTGTTTCCCACCGTTTTTATTCATTGCTTGAGGACATCCCATGGTGTATGAATACTCTGCCTGTGTCCTGTACCAAGTGATTAAGATAAGAGGAATTTTGATTTGCGTTTTACATTTTTATATCTTGGTGTACAGGTCACCCTCTTTTCAATTTCATTGTTTACACTTCAGTGCTTGCTTTTTTTTTTATTTGCCATAAATTCCTCGCCTTTGAATCAATTGAAATACCGTTCCCACCCATATGTTTCTGTGATCCTGTTCTCTGTACTGCTTTGCTACAAAACTGAGGCATGCTGGCATTGGTATAGGTTATCTTGGCCTGGCCTACAGGTTTTTTGTCTGCTAGTGTCCAATTCTCCCATAAGGGCATGGGGGCAGTATTACCTGAGGTTTAAAGACTGTGTCCCTCAATGGACTCTTAACCACTTGCTTACTGGGTACTTAAACCCTCCTCCTACCCGGACCAATTTTCAGTTTTCAGCGCTGTCACTCTTTGACAATTGCGCGGCCATGCGGCTTTGTACCCAAACAAAATTGACGCCCTTTTTTTCCCACAAATAGAACTTTCTTTTGGTAGTATTTTATCACCTCTGCGGTTTATTTTTTGCGCTATAAACAAAGAGCGACAATTTTGAAAAAAGAACAATATTTACTTTTTGCTATAATAAATATCCAAAAATAAAAAATGTATTCATCAGTTTAGACCGATCTATATTCTTCTACATATTTTTGGTTAAAAAAATTGCAATAAGCGTATTTTGATTGGGTTGCGGAAATGTTATAGCGCCTACAAACTATGGACATTGGTTTATGGCGTTTTTATTATTATTTTGCTTTTTACTGTTAATTGCGGCGATCTGCAATTTTTATCGGGACTGCGATATTGCGGCAGATATGTTTGAAGTTTTTGACACTTTTTTGGGACCAATGACATTTATGCAGTGATCAGATCTAAAAATACACTGATTACTGTATAAATGTCATTGGCAGTGAAGGGGTTAACACTAAGGGGACAGTGAAGGGGTTAAATGTGTTCCCTGTATGTGTTCTAACTGTGTGGGGGCGGGGCTGACAGGGACATAACAGATCTAACTGATCCTAATCACAGGGATCAGTAGATCTGGCATGCCCCCCCCCACAGAGCAGGGAACCGCTGTGTTTATATCGGTGGTTCCTTGTTCTGGTTCTCTGTGAAGGGATCCCGGGTCCCCCGCGGACATCGAGTCTGCCCGACCCGCGTGCCTGGAGCGCGCAAAAGGGGAGGGCATCTATTGACGGCCTCCTGGCATTTTAGATCCGCGCTGTAGCTGTCAATCAGCTATAGCGCGGATCTGAAGTGGTTAAAGGGGTTGTAAAGTTAGAAGTTTTTTTTTATCTTAACCACTTAAGGACCGGAAGGATTTCCAGCTTTAGGACCGGAGCCCTTTTTTCAATTTGGCACTTCGCCGCTTCAAATGGTAATTGCGCGGTCATGCAATGCAGTCGTACTGGCGCGTTAATGGTAAACTTCGCCGCTTCACGGTTTAACTTTTTTCCCGAGGCCAGGATTTCGACCTTTAGGAAGGCCAGGAATTCACCAATTCTATTTTTTTTTGAAGATTGAAATGTTGGGGAAATTGGTGAAGTCTAGGCGCGATATCGACTAACTGTCGATGTCGCGCCTAGATTTTACGGTCCTCCGGCAGTTATCTACGGGAGGGGAAAACGCGCGAGGTCCGTGCGCCCAGCCCGTCTGAGCTACAGGCGCCCCCTGGGCCCTAGGGAAGTGTCTCTTGGTCTTGTTCCTTGGTGGCTATATTTGTGTCGC
>BLSH010240106.1:46070-61605 GCA_018402905.1 Glandirana rugosa
TTTTTTTTTTTTTTTTTTTTTTTTCCCTATAAAAATAAATGTTATACTTACCTGTTCTGTTGCAGTGAATTTGTACAGAGCAGGCCAGATCCTCCTCCTCTCGGGTCCCTCCTCTTTGATCCTGGGCCCTCCCTCCTGTTGAGTGCCCCCACAACAAGCAGCTTGCTATGGGTACACCCGAGCCGAGTCAGAGCTCCCTGTGTCCATTCAGACACGGAGCCCTGACCAGGCCCCTCCACCTCTCTTCCTTGATTGGCTAACTAACAGCAACTGCAACCAATGGCGCCCCTCCTGTGTCTGAGTCAATCAGGAGGGAGAATCTCGGATGGCTAAGACACTCGTAGACATCCATGGACAGCGAGGGATCTTAGCTAAGTGTTAGGGGGCTGCTGCACACACAAGGCTTTTTATCTTAATGCATAGAATGCATTAAGATATAAAAACTTCTGCCTTTACAACTCTTTTAAAAGTAGAATTATACTCCTAACAGATTGATAAATTGATGGTTCTTTACCAAAAACTACATTCCACGTTAATATTTAACCTACCAAAATTAGTGTGTGCTGTAAATTGCTTCCAGCTTTGCTCCTTTTTCTGCTTGCTGGAGGCCACTATTTTGTTGAAGCCCAGAGCAGTAATTTCCTTATTGAAAATTCTGCTTAAACTCTTAAAGCTGGCCATAGACCATTTTAATCTCAGCCGATTCAGCAGGGACTGGCTCAGATTCGGACCATGTATGAGCTAGCTGATTGTACCTAAGTTGAACAATCGAGCAACTTGGGTACAACCTGCGTGTTGGATTTTTCATTCGATTATGCCCCCCAATTCTTACCTGAGCCCAATCTTGATCCAGTGATGTGCATGAGAGCCTTGGCTCTCTGGGGGGGCTCCCGCTGATGTCAATCACCACCAGTAAGCCATTGAAGAGAGAGGGGGCGGAGCTGAGCCTTGGCTGTTTGTGTGAATGGACACACAGAGCAGCGACTCGGGAGTAAGCCTGCTTGGGTGCCCCCATTGCAATCTGCTTGCTCCGAGAGCACTCTGCAGTGGGGAGGGGCCAGGGACATCAGCTGGGGGCGCAAGAATAGGAAGATTGTGGCTGCTGCACAAAGCAGGTAAATATAACATGATTTTTTTTTTTTTTTTTTTAAGTATTGCCTTTAACTAGCTCCACACTGCCTACCGCATATTTTCCGCGACAGTGTCGACGCTGGCAGCGAATCACCGTAAAAAGGCGGTGATCTGCTAGTGGGCGCGCACCCCCGCCGCACTCCTGAGGAGTGTGCCCGCGGCTAGGGTGGACCCGATGTACGCCGGCAAGCCGCGATGAGCGGCCACAGGCAAAGAACGGGGAACCGCCGATGTAAACACGGCGGTTCCCCATTCTGACAGTGCAGGCATGGGAGATCTACTGATCCCTGTCACTGGGATCAGTTAGATCTCTCATGCCCATGGTAGCCCAACTCCCCCACAGTAAGAACACACCCAGAGAACACACTTAACCCCTAGATCTCCCCCTGCAGGTTAACCCCTTCACTGCCAATGACATTTATACAGTAATCAGTGGACATTTAAATTTCTGATCGCTGAATAATTGTCATTGGTCCCAAAAAAGTGTCAAAAATGTACGACATGTCCGCTGCAATATCGCAGTACCGCTAAAAATCGCAGATCGCTGCCATTTCTAGTAAAAAATGGGGAAAAAAACCCCGGAAATGAATTCTCACCATCCGTAAACGCGGCCATTTTTGCGCAAACCAATGAATAAACGGCGATTACGATTTTTTTTTTTTTATCACAAATATGAAGAATATAAATCAGCCAAAACCGGTGAAAAAAAAGTCTTTTTATGTTTGTTTTTTTTTTTTTGTTTTTTTTTTTGGATTTGAATTTTAGCAAAAAGTAAGAATTTTTTTTTTTTTTTGCAAAATTGTCGCTCTTCTTTTGTTTATAGCGGTGATCAGAAATGACGCAGAGGTGATCAAATACCACCAAAAGAAAGCTCTATTTGTGGGAAAAAAAGGACGCAAATTTTGTTTGGGTGCAACGTCGCACGACCGAGCAATTGTCAGTTAAAACGACGCAGTGCCGAATCGCAAAAAGTGCTCTGGTCCTAAACTGGGAAATTCTTCCGGAGGTGAAGTGGTTAATATCACTTTAATTCTTTTGTGGTCTCCCTGGCAACAGAGTGTGCTGTCCCCTCTCCTACCTTTCCCTTCTCTCTCTCCCTAAGCTGTGTTCCCTCAGCACAGTCTGTGCCAATCCTGTTTCCTTCGCCCTCAGCTGCAGTAAATCTTTAGGCTGTCAGCTGGTTGGCCTCTAGTGACTGATTATTGGCACAGTGCCAAGAATACAGGACAACTGAGGCTGTGCAGGGCAGGGGGAGACAACATATTACTGGATTTTAAACCATATAGGCACCTATTTTTTTTTTTTATATATATTACATATAGTGGGTATATAAAAGAATCCCCTCCCCACCTTAAAATCACTTTTTTTTTTTTTACTTTTCAGCCTGAAATGAACACATTTTTTTTGTTTTATCCAACTGAATTTAGTAGTGCAGCTTATAACATCCTAGTGAAAGCTAGAACACCAACATGTCAGTAAAAACAAAACAAAAACAGAATCACTGAGTTGGAAAAAGGATCACCCTTGTTAACTCAATCAGGTGAAGCTAATCACCTTCTCAATGGCACACAAAGCCATTTGACTTTCAACTGTGATCAGCTATGGTCATTTTGAGTAGCTCAGCATGAAAAGAGCTTTTCCTGGAGCATTTCAGTCCCTAGTAGTGCAACTGAAGCATGCAACTATGAGTTTCAAAAATTTGTTATCAATGCCTAGAAGCACAGTGAAGTCTATTATTAAGAAGAGGAAGGCATTTGGTACAACACAGATCCTCCCTGGATCAGGACGTCACTTCAAACTGAATGAAAGAGGCAGGAGAATACTGGTCATAGAGGTTATCAAGCCTACTCTGGAGCAGTTGCAGGAATTTGACAAAGAGTGCTCTCCCTCATCTTCCTCCAGTAGTGGGCAGAGTCTTAATGCTGTAGAGTGGTTTAAAATATTGATGTGGCACTGCTATCTGCAGTATTTTTCTGTGAGTTCAGGGCAAGATGTGAAATTCTGGGCTCATGGAAAATGGATTAAATGACTCTGACTGTCATTGAACCTGTAAGCAGAACAACAACTCAGCAATGGAATGGGGGCAGTGTTCTGTAGTCCACAGTGGAACAATGAAAACTGACATCAGTCTCTGCAGGGACAGCAAGTTATAAGCTTACAAGGTTTCTGACAGGATTGTTGGTTTTAATCCAATGCTTATGATATCAGCTCTGGTAAGTGCAGGTCTGAAGGGAGTGCTTCACGTGGTGCAGTTTGAGGTATGTGGTGCACGTACATTGCCGGAGGACTGTCTCTCACTCCTGTCCTGACTTTCCAACATCCCTCCCCTCGATGCTTCTATAATTTTTTTTTTGGATGGACGCCGCACTTATTAACAGCCACACTAAAGGATTGTGAGGAAGCGCTGCTGCAGATATTTTCTTCTGGTGAAAGAACAGTGGACTTTTATCTGCCTTAGCCCTTGATATTTTTGTTATAGCGGCAGCTCGATTGATTTAAACAATTGTATTCATCAGCGCTGAGTCTCAAAAGAGGGCCGAAGATTTATTTTATTTTAAAGAGTGGTTATTGTATGCATGTGACAACAATACCACAAATTCCCCACAAATGTGGCTTGTATGCCAGTGTTGCAAGAAAAAAGGCACTCCTCAAGAAAGGCCACAAGCACGCACAACTGAGCTTTACCATAACGTACCTTGAAGATTCTATGGCCATATGGAAAAAGGTGTGCTGGTCAGATGACAGACAATACAGTAACTGCTGGCACAAAGACAATGTATACGTGTAGAATATTACTGCTAAGGCACCTTTAGAACAGACAATATTGTAGTCCATAAGCAGTACTATTAAAACTTGAACTTAAGAGTCCATGTAATAAATGAATGGCGGCAGCTATCCTCCGAGTAAGCCAGCTCTGTGGAATGAAGCAAAGGAGGGAAAGACAGGAAACGCCACCTGAATGTAACATTAGTATAAACAATTTAATTGACAAAATACAAAACACAAGATATAGGTTTAAGGCCCCTTTCACACTTGCGCGACTTGTACTGCATCTTGGGACTGCAAAGTCGTATGGCAAGTTGTACCTCATGATTTTCAAAGAGTACCATTCATATCTGTGTGACTTCAAAGTAGTCCCTGCACTACTTTGATCCTACTTTGATGTGACTTGAGGTCCATAAACCTCAGGATTACACCGGCATTGCGTCAAGTCGCATCAAAATCACAGGGAAAATCGCGTGACTCAAGTCGCACAAGTATGAAAGGGGCCTAAAAAAATGCTCATCTGTAGTGGGTCCACTCAGGTCTCTCCTAACGTCCTTGCACTGTATCCACCGGCTATAGAAGTAAGAGGACGTTTGTAGTCCATCCTGTGGCCACCAGGAAGTCCAACTCTAGAGGCCAGTAGATGGAGCTAACGCTCCGAGCAAGTAGCCAATCCTGTGCAGTGTTTATGGCTGTCTCCCTGCGTTCAGTTACATAATTTCCGTGCGTTCCAAGCTGGTTTCGTTGGACTTCCTGGTGGCCACAGGACAGACTACAGACCTCCCTTTACCTCTACAGCCTGTGGATACAGTGCAAGGACGTTAGGAGAGACCTGAGTGACACCCTACTACAGATGGACCTTTTTTAAACCTATATTTTGTAAGTGTTTTGTATTTTGACAATTAAATTGTTTATACTAATGCTACATTCAGGTGGCACTTCCTGTCTTTTATTCCTTATGGTCAGATGAGACTGAAATTGGATCATTTGGCCTCAACACCAAGCGATATGTCTGGTGAAAATTCAATACCGTTCACGATCCAAATAACACCATTCCTACAGTAAAACCTGGAATCAATTAATTGGGAAGAACATTTACCTTCCAACATGACAATGACCCAAAGCACACAGCAAAAATGACCACACAAACACAATGAGAGTGGAAATAATTATATATCAACATAGTGGGTGTACCCGCAAATTTGAGAAATTCTGGGGTCCATGACTGGAGATAGCGGGGCTTGCTCCAAAAGACCGAATTATGGACAGACTCTTGGGCCCAAATGCAAGGATACTAAGGAATCATAAATTTGATGTAGAGGGGATGTGATTGGAAGTTTTTGACCCTTACATATCCATGATGATATATGTATGCATAGTGATCTACAATAGGCAGCTATTGACTACTGATGATGTAATGAAAATGTGGTACTTTCCTTTTATGTTTGTGACTGATGCTGTATTTACTGAAACCTGGATTGTGTATATGCTCAATAAAAAACCTTTCCTGGATAATAAAAAAAAAATGACCACACAGTGGCTGAAGGAGAAAAGGGTGAATGTCCTTGCATGGCTTTGTCAAAGCCCAGGCTTAAACCACATTAAAAATCTGTGGAATGACTTGAAGACTGCAATCCACTAACGGTCACCATCAAATGTAACTGAACTTGAGCAGTTATGCAAAGAAGAATACTAACTTTGCACATCTAGACTGCAACATTTGCCCAGAGACATATCCCAACAGACTAAATGCTGTAATTAAAGCAAAAGGTGATTCAACAAAATACTGACACGAGGGGGACTATTTCTTTTTTTTTTTTGGACATGTTATATTTTTCATTTGGATGTTAAAGCAATTTTTAAAAGTTGCACTTAGTAAATACAGCTGGATAAAACAAAAATTGTATCTGTCTTTGTTTTAGGTTGCAAAGCAACAAAATGTGATTATTTTAAAAAGGGGGGGGGGGGTTGATTCTTTTCTACACCCACTGTAGCTATACCTGCAAAAGGGCCCAGCATGACATAATCTATCAAGGCTTTAGATTCGAACTACAGTTTCACTTTAAAGAAATACAGTGCTTGCCGTTATTGTCATCATCTGGATGTTAGTTGCCTGGCCGCTTGGCTGAAACACTGGATTCAAGCTTTGAGTCACTGGCCCTGCAAGAAATGTGGCGATTAGCAGTCATGACAACCAGGTAACTACCATTTTCTGTAGGAGAGCTGTTTAAAGGTAGTATCCAGGTTTCTCTCGTGGAACCAGTTCTGATTTAACCTAGGAGATCTAAAGAATGATTTGCATGGCTTCACTTACTCTTCTGAAACAAAGAATATACCCCTTGCTTCTGGATTTGTCCATAAATTGATGGTGCCATGTAAATAACTTCTGTTATAAGAAGGAAGTTCTGTACTACTTAATGTATGTTTCTTTCGTTTTGATTGTCTCGGACTATGAGATGAGGGAATGGCTACAAAACAGAACGAACAGTTAGGTACATAGAGGGGAATCTGCCATCCGGACACCAATGTCAAGCCTCCATTTATGCAGTGATACAGGTCTTTATGATCCAGTAAGGTGCATCTTTATTTCTGTAATGTTAATCACCTTTACTCTGTTTTTGGTGAAGGATGCTTGATTCTTTGTGACCCTTTGGTGTGAAATTTATAATTCTAAATTATAAATGTCCTTTCTTTCTGGAAATTGGTTACCACAATCTGTGGCTACTTCTTCCTACACTTTGAGGAGGACATGGCCTGTATAATTATAGGTTATATAAATTAATTTGTGCTGTCTCCATTACACCATAATTGTGAAAGTGTCTGTCTTGACATTGTGAATTTTATTCCAGTTCAGTGGTAGACCATTTCCATCTACAATTAATCAGGGCTTTGCAGAAGCTATTTCTCTGTTTTCAGCAGGAACATATCTACATTTGAGGTTTATCCACCCAGAAACAGAGAATTGTGGATTAAAGGAGGAAGGACTGTCGGATATTTACATCATCCCTTACTCATACTCTCCCTTCATATCCTCTGCACAACTGTTGAGGTGGTCATATATATTCCTGTTCAAATACCTCACTATTTTAGCAGAAGAAACTGCAATTGCTATTCTTCCCTTTTATAGGAGACCTATAATGATAAACATACAGGGATTACTATCCCTGACAATGATAAATGATTGGCTGATATGGTGGCCCAATAACTTTAATACTTTGAGTCAGTGACCCAGAACAAGTTTGCAGATTAGCAGTCAGAGAAAAGTCAGCTGTCCTCATCAGCATTTCTTCGTCAGAGTCAGTGATTCAAAGTTATTAATGCCAGAGAATCAACAGTACAGACCAGCATGTAGGATTTTCAGATGACAGCTTCCATTTTTTTTTACTTTACTACCATAGTGCAAAAAACAGCCGTGAAAATAATCCAAAGCTCATAGCAAACTGCATTCCCAAAGCCGTGTTGGGGACCATCATTTAGCACCCTCATATAATACTGTTTTAACATCTTTACCCAGCCAAATTGACAATTCACACCACCTTCTTATTTTATGCCCCAAAAAACATTTGTCCCAGACTCCATGGGCCTATGGTCCGGGATGGTTTCCCATACCTTTACAACTTGGGCAATCAAAATCTGATGTGACACATGACATAACACTATAGCGGTTGGATTATTGGGAGTTACTTGTGTGGCTATAAATGCTGGATTATGTTTCAGACACTCATTAGATCAGACAGATTGATTTGGATGGGTGTCAAACCTCTTCAGTATTAGTCTAGTTGAATGTAACTGACTACTGATATTCAGTAAAATATGATTTCCAGCAGCTTTGTGTAGTCAGACTAATATGTGTATTCTACACATTTTCTAAGACTTATTTAATCACAGTTGGAGTGTCAAGCATCAGTGGCTAATGGAAGAACAGAGCAACTGAGTAGATGGGATCGTAGGGCCCTTTCACACTGATGAGCTTTTGATGCATTCCCATTGACTTTCAATGGAAGGTGCATTTTGGTGTACTATTAAACTTGGACTTTTCCAAGTGCAGCTGCAGTGTGTACAGTTAAATTGGACATAGCACTTTTATCGCCCTGGCAAAGCAGTGTGAAAGGGGCCTGTGTGTATTTATAGGACTGTAGTAAGCTATATGTTACACAGGCATATTCTTAATGTCACAGATCTTGCAGATTTGATTTATTTTTTTGCTTTGATTTTAGCTTCTTGACTTGATGCACACACTTCATACACGAGCTGCAACCATTTACAGTTCCTGGGCAGAAGAACAGCGCCATCTTGAGACTGCAGGAGAAAAGATCACAGCCGATTCTAGAACTTTGTGGTCAAACTGCTGGTGTCCATTGCTGCAGGGTGAGAAATGTGTAATAGTACAGTGCTACAAAAAAAACTCTTTTTATAAACTTTTTCTAGCTGTTATCTACAAAGTAAAGTAAAACAATTTTTAACAAAATATTGCTGAAGGCCTCTAATATCCTAAGTCATATTTTGATTGCTATTGAGCTGAACCATGTTCACTTTGTGGTTCACTTCTTTCAGAGGTTTTGTGCATTCATAGTTGCTGTCCGTGTGCACACACAGGGCTGTGTTGCCCATAAGGCATAATCACTATAGTAGCTTGATTAAAGGGGACAACACCAAATGCCAACATTGTACAGTTTTTTTTTCTTTCTAATGTTGTGGCCTAACTCTTGCCAGTTGGTCCAGTCATAGACTGTCGAACCATGTATGGGCAGGCTAAATGTACCAAGTTGATCGATCAATATGGGTACAACCAACCTGCTGGATTTTCCATGTGATTATTGCTAGGGTCTGATAGAGCCGCTAGCAATAATCACTGTCTTCTAGAGGGGACACCTTCCCTGCCAGGAGAATACAATGGCTCAGCAGAAGGGATTCCTCTATCAACACAGTCTGTGTTGATGGGGGAACTTGTGGTTGCAGGAAAGAAACTTGCTCCATGTATGGCCTGCATTACAGTGCATGCCTAATCGAAGATGAGATTCTTGGTTTGTGGGAAGAGGGTATTAAAAGGAGTCATAAAAGTCTTTAAAGGCCCAGTCACTATTGCATTCCAGGGGCAGGCTTTTTCCTGCACAGCAACAAACATACGTACCAGTGCTTTATTAATTTCATGTGTTTTGATATGCGCATGCAAAAATTGGCTACCTGTAGACATGATGCTATAGCTGCCGGATCCGGATGTTTTTGGAGACAGTAACTACTTTGATTCAGGTTCGCACCTTTAACCGCCATCATACTGTATTTTGCCATGTGGAAAATCTGTCTAGATCACCATTGTTTTTGAGATAAGATGCACAAGCTGCCAGAATCTCTCCTCCTATATCTTCTTTCCATAAATATGAAGAAGAAAAATACAGCGCCTCTAAGTGTGGATGGTTTAAAAGCATTTAATAGCAAAGGATAAAAGGTACTCACAAACAAATGAGTGTAATCAGCATTGCAGTGTAAGTCACTGCGCACTTCTTTAAGGGTCCTGCGGGGGCTTTTCCGGCAAGTGATAGTGGTTGCTTGATAAATCCAGGATGTGAGCAAGTGTCCATAACCATGTTTTACTGGTGACTCCCAGCGCTTCCTGGTTCTGGGAGTAATAATGCATTCCACGGAGTTGCAGCCCTTCCGGTCGTGGTGTGAGGCGTGCTGCGACGCGTTGTTGGAGCGGATGCTCCCTCTTCAGGCCGAAGACAACGCGTCACCGCACGCCTCACCCCACGACCGGAAGTGCTGCAACTCCGTGGAACGCATTACTAGTCCCAGAACCAGGAAGCGCTGGGAGCCACCAGTGCAACATGGTTAAGGACACTTGCTGACATCCCGGATTTATCAAGCAAACACCATCACTTGCCGGAAAAGCCCCCGCAGGACCCTTAACCACTTCAGATCCGCGCTATTGCCAAAGTACGGCTCCAGCGCGGATCTGAAATGCCCGGAGGACGTCCATGGACGTCCTCCACTGCGCACACTCCTGCGCGCCCGCTGGCGGCAGCGGCGCGCATGCTGCGCGAGCGTGCCCGTGGGTCGGGCGGACATAGACCCGCCGATCACTTTTAGGAGCCTCAGAACGGGGAACCGCCGTTGTAAACACGGCGGTTCCCCGTTCTGTGACAGGGGACATGACAGATCTACTGATCACAGACACTGGGATCAGTTAGATCTGTTATGTCCCGGCCAACCCATCCCCCCCACAGTTAGAACACACCCAGGGAACATTTGTTAACCCCTTCACTGCCCCCTGCAGGTTAACCCCTTCACTGCCAATGACATTTACACAGTAATCAGTGGACATTTAAATTTATGATCGCTGTATAAATGTCATTGGTCCCAAAAATGTGTAAAAAATGTCCGACATTTCCACCCCAATATCGCAGTCCCGATAAAAATCGCAGATCGCCGCCATTACTAGTAAAAAAAAAATAAATAATAAAAACGCCATAAATCCCCAGTTTATAGACGCGATAACTTTTGCGCAAACCAATCAATATATGCCGATTGCGATTTTTTTTTTTTACCAAAAATATGTAAAAGAATATATATCGACCAAAACTGATGAATAATTTTTTTAATGGATTTGTACTTTAGCAAAAAGTAAAAAATATTGTTCTTTTTTGCAAAATTGTCGCTCATTTTTTGTTTATAGCGGCGATCAGAAATGATGCAGAGGGGATCAAATACCACCAAAAGAAAGCTCTATTTGTGGGAAAAAAAGGACGCAAATTTTATTTGGGTACAACGTCGCACGACCGCGCAATTGTCATTCAAAATGCAACAGCGCTGAAAGCCAAAAATTGGTCTGGGCAGGAGGGGGGGTTTAAGTGCCCGGTAAGGAAGGGGTTAAAGAAGTACGCAGTGACTTACACTGCAATGCTGATTACACTCATTTGTTTGTAAGTACCTTTTATCCTTTGCTATTAAATGCTTTTAAACCGTCCGCACTTGGAGGTGCTGTATTTTTCTTCTTGTTACAGTGCAAAGGCTTCCTCAACCTCATACACCAGCTGCCCTTTATGAGACTTTTTTTTTTTCCTCCACCCACCCCCACCACTGTATCGCACCATAAGGACTAAACTAATTGGACTCTTCACGGAGCCTTCCCTCCATTCCCAGTCCATGCCAGTGCAACATCAAGCGCCAATAATCACCCCATGTACATAAAAATAAATTTGCCTTCTGGCCAAGCAAGGCTGTCATGGGTAGTCATCTCAAGTGTATACATGAACAAAACATATCCCTCTATAGTGTGTACTTGTCTCAATCTAGAACACAAAGTGTCATTACTGTCTGCTGCCTCATCCCTCTATGTGCATGAGCCACTTTCCTGACACCAAGAGAAAAAAGGTGACTGGGGAGGGATCTCCTGCACATAGCCTGTGATTGACAGACCCAGCTCTGTTCCTGTGTGATGTGTGAAGCTCCAGTTCTCAGAGCTCATCTCACCGAGATCTGCAGTGTCTAATTTCAGCGCTCCACCCCCTGTTTTCTGACAGCTCAGACACGCTTTATAAATTCTGGTACAACATATGTAGGAGGATTTGCTTAATTGCTGTGTATCACCTGAGGCAAATCACGTCACCAGTTATATGTAAGGGTTTACAACCACTTTAATGCTTTTACTGTATCCTGTACCAGATTTCAACCTTCATTAATAAATGTTCCTCCTATGTGTTTATCGAGTTTCATAAGGAAAAACAAATGTACCTCAACACTTAAGTAGCGAACGGGTGTGTGTGGTGTAATTTTTTTAATGTTTTCTTTATCCTTTAAGAAGGATGCAGTTTTGTTTAGATTGCACGTGCATGACACATGCCAATACATACTCAGCTACATTAGTAACACATTAGCATGGACATCTAAGCTTTTGTATAAACGTTAGCGTAGCATGGGCCTGCGTGGCTTGCAGAAAAGTCTAAAAGGACTATCCATGTGGTGAGCTGACAAATGAGTTGTGGTAGCTTTTTGGTTACTTTGAATATATGGTGTATATGGCTATTTTCATTTAGATATCAATCAGCCAACTGGCCCAGATCTCAGAGTTTAGTGTAGGGGTTTTGCTTATTGTGCAAAACTGGTTGACCCTTAGCATCCGCTTAGGCTTTTAGCAGCTTTTAGAAGAAATTATGTGAGGATTTAATAATATATGTATTATTAAATACTATAGGTGTGTAAATAACATTATAACATCTTTTCGATCGTAGTCTGTGTTAAAAGATGGTGGTAAGTTGTCACATTTGGAAGTAACCTCCATATTGTATGTAGAGCTGTAGGATGAACAAACATTTTATTTATACATATATATATATATATATATATATATATATATATATATATAACAGTATCTCAAAGTCAGTACACCCCTCACATTTTTGTAAATATTTTTATTCTATTTTTTCATGTGACAACACTGAAGAAATGACACTTTGCTACAATGTAAAGTAGTGAGTGTGCAGCTTGTATAACAGTGTAAATTTGCTGTCCCCTCAAAATAACTCCACACACAGTCATTAATGTCTAAACCACTGGCAACAAAAGTGAGTACACCCCTAAGTGAAAATGTCCACATTCGGCCAATTAGCCATTTTCCTTCCCCGGTGTCAAGTGATTCGTTAGTGTTACAAGGTCTCAGGTGTGAAATGGAGAGCAGGTGTGTTAAATTTGGTGGTGTTCTCTCTCTCTCTCTTACTGGTCACTGGAGGTTCAACATGGCACCTAATGGCAAAAAAGGATTTGAAAAAAAGAATTGTTGCGCTACATAAAGATGGCCTAGACTATAAGAAGATTGTCAAGACCCTGAAACTAAGCTGCAGTATGGTGGCCAAGACCATACAGCGATTTAACAGAACAGGTTCCACTCAGAACAGTCCTGGTCATGGTCGACCAAAGAAGCTGAGTGCACGTGCTCAGCGTCATATCCAGAGGTTGTCTTTGGGTAATAGACGTATGAGTGCTGCCAGTATTGCTGCAGAGGTTGAAGGGGTGGGGGGTCAGCCTGTCAGTGCTCAGAAAATAAGCAGCACACTGCATCACATTGGTCTGCATGGCTGTCATCCCAGAAGGAATCCTCTTCTAAAGATGATGCACAAGAAAGCCCGCAAACAGTTTGCTGAAGACAAACAGACTAAGGACATGGATTACTGGAAACCATGTCCTGTGGTCTGATGAGACCAAGAAAAACGTATTTGGTTCAGATTGTGTCAAGCGTGTGTGGCGGCAACCAGGTGAGGAGTACAAAGACAAGTGTGTCTTGCCTACAGTCAATCATGGTGGTGGGAATGTCATGGTCTGGGTCTGCATGAGTGCTGCCGGCACTGTGGAGCTACAGTTCATTGAGGGAACCACGAATGCCAACATGTGCTGTGACATACTAAAGCAGAGTACCAATATTCAGTCTCAACCAGGGCATAATTAACATAAAGCACCACATCCCAAGAATTCAATGAGTAGATTAGAGTTAATGCAGGACTTTTAAGGTGCATATAAATTGTCAAAAAATTAAAAACACAAAGTTGTCATTTAGGAATTTTTCACAATTTTGATTTAAGAGTAATCAAATTTTGTGCGCTGGAACATATTCCAACATCTGAAAGGGGAGGTACAATTAATAAATATCTCCAACGTGAATCCAGATGGATTTATAACCTAGAGGCTACAAAAGCCCCCCGGTTTGAACGACTATTAGTTTAAAACCCTTCCTATAAACCTCATCCACAATCCAATGGACATCTATACTAATTGTGAAAACTAAAGAAAACATCCAATAATATGTTTTCTTGATTTTGTGTTATGTTTTGTATTTGTATTTCAGCTATTTTACATGTTTTAGCAATACCAAATTCTAACAAGCAAGGGTAAATAATATATAATTTGAATATTGCATTTTTGCACGTTCAATGTTTGCAATCCCCCATGCCGGGTTCTGGTACGGTATGCCACTGGTAGTCAAACGGATGCCCAGGGCATGCATGCATGTTTTATTTATATATGACATGCATGCCAGTATGGCCCCTTTTGGACCGATTCAAATTGGTCCTTGTTGCACATAATTGCTACTTCCTGCAAGGTTTCTGCAGCATCATCCGTCCCCCTGCTATATTAGGTTTGGACTTGCTGTGGGACGATTGTCGGATGTTACAGGTAGTTGTGGGCGCACCCTGAAATTGCATGGTGCTTCTGCTTCTTATTCCTGTGTTGAAAGGGAGGCTTTGTTGGTCCGAGCCTCATTTTCAACCTGTAAAACATCTCAAGGCGCATGTGCAATAGGGAATCGCGTCCGCATGCCGCCCCTGAATTCAGACGGGGGGGGGGGGTGGCATGGAGGGGATAAGAAGGCCGGCCAAATGGTGGCAATTATACTGGAGCCAGGAGGAGGCAAACCAATAAGCATACAGAGGTACAGTAAGTTAAATCCATCCCCCTATGATTTTGAAAGGTCCTTTAATGCTATATTAGAATACCCTGACTGAAGCCAAATTGCCAGGACATTCTTGCTGCAAATGGCGTACTCCACATGGGATTGCATTGGAGCAATCTCTAAGTGTCAGTGATGATACTAATGTTGATATTAAATAAGTCCACTTATATGATTGACTTAATGTGGATCCCAGGTTGAGTGGGAGTCTCCTTTTCAGCTTTTGCTGCTAGAGGGAACGGGGATATCCATCTGGGATCTGTATTGGAGCCTTATTGATAATATTGTGGAAAAAATATTAAAAAACCTAAGATATATTTGACACTTAATGTATACCAGGGCTTGACATAGGAGCCAGTTTTTTTTTTAGCGTAGTGTGGGTTGTCAGCGCCCGGGGTAAGGCAAGTAATTTGCGCCCAGTAACCCTAACTTACAGCAGAGCAGCCAGTCAATAACTCCAATGTAACACTGTTACATCAGGGTTCTAGGCTGGCCAGAAAGAGTAATACTAAAAATCTGTTAGAGGGAAACTCCTTATTATGCCTAATGCATTGGGACTGTAGCATGTAAAATGCCCTCATCTGCTGCCTAATGGTGGCCATGGGGGGGGGGGGGGTCGGTGGATGAAAGGAGTATCCCAGTGCTGCTGATCTTCTGCTCCTCTTTGAAGCCACTTCCTGCCTACATGTGTGACCCCCACAGTGACTATTCATTGCTCTGGTGGATTTCTTCACCATGAAATACTGGAGCCCAGCTGCACATAGCGTGGTAATTTGTTTATGGTACACAGGGCTTTATCAGAGGACATAGACTCTTCTAAAGCATAATTTAATTAAAAAATATTTTTCTCCTTACGTTCACTGACAGACGCAGCTCTTCATGACTATGTGGGGTTTTATGTCAGTTACTACTAGGAGTTAACTAGGCAGGGAAAGAAAACAGCTGACCCCTCCAAAGGGACGGATCAATTGAGGATCATCATTGACTGTATTTTGGGGTGTATCAGTACTTCTCGACGCAGACAGTCACTTGCATTCCTCTTTTTATAAAAAATTAATTTAATACGAAATCTTCTCAGATACAGGAGACTATTTCGGGACACATGGTATTTGTTTAATGGTGCGATACACGTCGACCCGAGGTCATAAAGTACCACTTCTTTAGGTGGTCTCGTTACTTATCAGTGACACCCCCAGTGTG
>BLSH010240106.1:67356-90805 GCA_018402905.1 Glandirana rugosa
ACCCGAGGTCATAAAGTACCACTGCCCCCACAGTGACTTTTCATTGCTCTGGTGGGTTTCCGGTCACCATGAAATACTGGAGCCCAGCTGCACATAGAGTGGTAATTGTTGATGGTACTCAGGGCTTTATCACAATTTTGTTGCTTAGAATAAAGGTCACGTTTCTCGCGGTGTGACATCTTTCATATTATACAAAAAAATAATGGGCTAACTTTACGGTTTAGTTTTTTTTTATTCATTAAAAGTGTATTTTTTTCCAAAAAATTGCGCTTGAAAGACCGCTGCGCAAATACCATGTGACATAAAATATTGCAGCAACCGCCATTTTATTCTCTAGGGTCTCTGCTAAAAAATAATATATAATGTTTGGTGGTTCTAAGTCATTTTCTAGCAGAAAACACTGGATATTTAATTGTAAGCCACTAATGTGAGAAAGGGTTTAGTCTTTAAATGGTTAACCACTTCCCGCCCGGCGCATAGAGAAATGACGTCCGGGCGGGGGGGTTCGTTATCCTGACTGGACGTCTATTTGCGCGCCCACGTGATCGGGGGGGAGCGGGTGTCCCTTGGACACAGCGCTTTCCCGATCTGTAAACAGCCAATGAAATTGGCTGTTTACCATGTGACCAGCTGTGTCCATTCACAGCTGGTCACAAATGTAAACAAAAGACAGTTACTATGTGATCCCTGCTTTTTCTCCTCACACACCGATCGTGTGAGGAGAGAGCAGAGCAGGGATCAGTGAGTAGTATTTCAGTGTCAGTCAGTAGTGCACAACACCACACCCCCCCAATAAAGAGGACCTGTCACACAGCCCATCTGTCACACAGCCCATCTGTCACACAGCCCATCTGTCACACAGCCCATCTGTCACACAGCCCATCTGTCACCACAAGTACTGCTACACAGTACCGCCACCGGTACCGCCACACAATAAAGAGGACCTGTCACCAGTACCATTGAATCTGTCAACAGCCCATCTGGCACACAGCCCATCTGTCACCACAAGTACCGCCATCGGTACCGCTACAGTACCGCCACCGGTACCGCCACACAATAAAGAGGACCTGTCACCAGTACCATTGGATCTGTCACACAGCCCATCTGTCACACAGCCCATCTGTCACACAGCCCATCTGTCACACAGCCCATCTGTCAACAACCATCAATATCACCACACAGGCCAGCCCCCAGTACCGGTACCACTAAATAAATCCGCTACCAGTGCAGCCACCCGTATCACCAGTTCAGCCACCAGTACCGCCATCGGTACTGCCACACAGGCCAGCCACCAGTACAGCCACCGGTACCACTAAACGCAGGTCCACCACCAATACCGCCACCCATCAGTACTGCCATCAGTATATTCACCAGGCCCACTCTATCATGTCTCAAAGAGGATATACCCCTGAGGAGGCGTATGAAATTCTAGCCATGTCGGATGATGAGAGCAGCGAGGAGCTCTCATCAAACGATTCTGGTTCAGAGTATGAGCCAATAGAGGGCAGTGGATCAGAGTCCGATTCAGAGGAGGAAACCGCCCCCCCCTCCTAAAAGAATGAGACAATTAGGCCCAAGAACCGAAGACCTGCCCACCACCAGCATCACCAGACCCCAAGAAGAGGAGCCCAGTACCAGCACTGGAACTACACGCCCAACCCCAAGAACCCTAATCCATGCCCGGGCTCAGTCTTTCCTACCCGATGCCCTGGCAAACCCCGTGTGGTTGCCCGCCAACTCAGGATCTGAAATAGTCCCCAATTTCACCGGACAACCAGGTGTGCAGGTTGACACCACAAATTTTGGCCCATTGGACTATTTTTATTTGTTTTTTACCCCTGAATTGCTACAGAATATTGTGGACCAAACTAATCTGTACGCAGAACAATTTATAGCGGCCAATCCCACTTCATCATATGCCCGCATGTTCCATTGGCGTCGTCTAACATTGGATGAATTTAAAATATTTTTGGGCCTCACACTAAATATGGGCATTACACAAAAAAATTAAGTCCATGGGTATTGGTCCACCCACCCAATCCACCACATGCCCATATACTCCGCTGTCATGTCCAGGACAAGATACGACATGATAATGCGTTTCCTTCATTTTGCCGATAATTTGCAGTGCCCTCCCCGAAATCACCCCAACCATGACAAATTAAATAAGTTACGCCCCATAATTAATTCATTTTCCCAGACATTCGCCCAAGTTTTCATCCCAGATAAAAATATCTGTGTGGATGAGTCCCTCATCCATTTCACTGGCCGCCTAAATTTCAAGCAGTACATACCCAGCAAGAGATCCAGGTATGGAATAAAACTCAACAAGTTGTGCGATCGATCCACTGGCTATGTGTACTCCTTTAGAATTTATGAAGGCAAAGACTCCCAACTCCAGCCCCGTGATTGCCCCACATATATTGGGACCAGTGGGAAGATTGTCTGGGAGCTGGCATACCCCCTTTTTGGAAAAGGACACCACCTCTACCTGGATTATTATTATACCAGCCTGCCCCTATTTCGCCATCTTTACCAAAAGAAAACCCTGGCCTGCGGGACATTCAAGAAAAACCGAAAGGGCTTCCCAAAAAATCTCCTCACCCGAAAGCTGCAAAACGGGGAATCTGCCTTCATGAGGAATGAAGAAGTATTGGCCATGAAGTGGAGGGACAAAAAAGATGTCTACATCCTCTCAACTATCCATGATGACAACTCGGTGGAGATCCAAAGAAGGCAAGGCCCCGTTGTAAAGCCCAAGTGTGTCCCAGATTACAATCTCTTCATGGGGAGGTGGATTTAAACGACCAGATGGTACAGCCCTATTTATCTACCCGCAAGTCCCGTTATTGGTATAAGAAAGCCGCATTTCACCTCTTTCATATGGCCATGTTTAATTTGTTTGTGTGTCGCCAAAAATCCTCCCAAAACCAATGCCTCACCTACTTCAAGTATATCGAAACCATTATTACTGCCCTCATTTTATAATCAAGGACCCGTCCCAGAAAGTATTTGCTCCGACAATGTGAGTCGACTCCACGAGCAACATTATCCCTTCCCCATACCCCCCACAGAATACGGAAGAAGAAGACAGAAGATGTATGCTCCAGCAGAGGAATCAGAAGAGATACCACCTATTATTGCCCCGACTGTCCCTCCCAACCTGGCCTGTGTATCGGACATTGTTTCAAAAATTACCATACCCAAATCACATATTAGTTCCCAATATAAACTTTAGACTGCCATTTCCCGTTTCAAAAACCTGTGTGGATCATTTGCTTGCTACCATGTTAACTGACCCTGGCCTGTTTACCGACAATGTCTTTGCCTGCCGTCTCAAACCATGTTTCTGACTTCCACGTGTATGACCTCGGCCTGTTGTTTGACCATGTTTTTGCCTGCCACTTGGACTGATCTTTTGCCCTTATACATTAGTACACAGGGGTCTCACATATGTGAGGGGCTCCAGAAAGCGTTCGGAGTATAGAAAACCAGTGTTTGGTTTTCCTTGTTCTAGAACAGGGTCTGGTTTCCCGGAGGCTTCAAAGCGTTTGGGTGGGAGAAGCCTCTACCCCTGGCCCTAAGCTTGATGGCCCTCCCTGCTGCCTGGACTTTATGGACCTTTCTTCCTGCTGCCTGGATCAACACTTTGGCTGTGCTGACCATAATGCTGCCTGTAATGACCCAGGACTATCTGGACCATGTTTCTTCCTGCTGCCTGGACCAATACTTGGCTGTGCTGACAATATTGCTGTCTGTAATTACCCAGGACTTTATGGACCATGTTTTTTTCCTGCTGCCTGGACCAATGCCTTGGCTGTGTTGAATATATCTCTGCCTGCTGCCTCTACTGACTATGGATAGTATTGCTTTTGTTGTGGCTGACCACATCCCTGCCTGCTGCCTGGACTGATGCCCTCCTCTGTGGACCACTGCACTACTAAAACCACAGGTAATCTTTTGTTATTTGGTATGTACATGCTATGTGTTACAAATATGAAGAGCCTTCATAAATGTGATTGGTAGTCAGAAAATGGTATGTGTAATTTATGCTCTTAGAATGCCTGGAAGTGCTACTTGGATGTTGGGCCTCTATATGATTATACATTGGGGTGTTAACTTTCCAAAATGGGGTCATTTTGTGGGTAATTGCATTGTCCTGGTGCTCCACGGCCTTCAAAAGTGTAATAGGTGGTTCAGAAATGAGATATGTAATTTGTGCTTCTAAAATGCCTGACGGTGCTGCTTCAATGTTGGGCCTCTGTATTTGGCCAGCCTGTGTAAAAGTCTCATACATGAGGTATCCCCATACTCAGAAGGAGTAGCAGAATGGATTTTGGGGTGTCAATTTAGCTATGTGCATGCTATGTGTTAGAAATATTTTATAAATGGACAACTTTGTGTAAAAAAAATGCGTTTTCATTTTTTTTCCACATTTTACAAAAACTTCTGGAAAAAAATGAACCATTCAAAAGACTCATTATGCCTCATAGATTATACATTGGGGTGTTAGCTTTCCAAAATGGGGTCACTTTGTGGGTAATTCCATTGTTCTGGTGCTCCAGGGCCTTCAAAATTGTAATAGGTGGTTGAGAAATGAGATGTGTAATTTATGCTTCTAAAATGCCTGAAGGTACTAGTTCAATGTTGGGCCTCTGTATGTGGCCAGGCTGTGTAAAAGTCTCACACATGTGGTATCGCCATACTCAGAAGGAGTAGCAGAATGGATTTTGGGGTGTCATTTTAGCTAGGTGTTAATTGCTGCTACCAATCATCAAGTATGTAAAAATGTATATATAAAATAGTTGACATCAATTGAAGATAAATTAACAATTTTGGCATTTAGCTGGATGCATACTGGAATGTGAATACATAAATGTAATTTTGCTTAAAAATTGTGTAAATATTGTGATTTTCATCATATAGATTGATGCGCATACTCCTGAAGAAGCTGTGTGACTAATCCGGCGAAACATGTAGAGTCAAGGCATCAATTTTCTTACATGAAATATGATATTGTAGCAGCTTTATTGTTTACACCCATTGATTTTATGTGGACAAGTAAATTTTAATGTTGTAAAATAAAACTTGTAATTCATACGGAAGCAGAGCATAACCCCCTCCCTTCAGAGACTAGGCTGCAGAGCAGTATTCCAACATAATGACCCCAAACACACCTCCAAGACCACCACTGCCTTGCTAAAGAAGTTGAGGGTAAAGGTGATGGACTGACCAAGCATGTGTCCAAACCTAAACCTTGAGCATCTGTGAGGCATCCTCAAACGGAAGGTGGAGGGGCACAAGGTCTCGAACATCTGCCAGCTCCATAATGTCCTTATGGAGGAGTGGAAGAGAACTCCAGTGGCAACCTGTGAAGCTCTTTTGAACTCCATGCCCAAGAGGGTTAAGGCAGTGCTGGAAAATAATGGTGGCCACACAAAATATTGACACTTTGGGCGCAATTTGGAAATTTTCATTTAGTGGTGTACTCACTTTTGTTGCCAGCGGTTTAGACATTAATGGCTGTGTGTTGAGTTATTTATACACTAGCTATATTATAATTGCTTCATACTACTCTATATTATGATGTGGGTATTCATGCATCTATACTTTTTAATGATACATATACAGTATATGGTCTTCTAATGTTAACTTTTTTATGACATGCATATAAAGTTTTTAGGAGGTTAGATTTTAGTACCCCATATTTATTATGTGCACACAGTTGCCTCTCTTGAACTGGAGATTTAACATGTTTTTCCTATTTGGATCCAGCACTCCAAGCACACCTCTTGCAACAACATTTCATTTGACATTGGCCTTGTTAGCATTTGATTGTTCAGATGTGGCTTTTTACCTTGCTAATTGAAAGCAAGTGTTATTTTAAGTGCGAACAAAGAAGAGGAAAGTGAGATTGAAAGCATTTGCATAGTAGGGGCAAGGATTTTAATGACCTATAGGCCTTCAATGTACTGTTCAACATGCATAACGTACATGATGGTTAAAAAAAAAAAAATCAAACTATATGCATAAAAAAGAAAAAAAAAAAACGGTAAAAATGGTAGACACATGTCCTGTTTACCAAACGTTCATATGATTGCCATGTGTCATTTGCAGGAATTGCATGGCTTTGTTGTGATGCTCGACGTCAGGTTAGGATGCAGGCTCTTACCTACTTGCAGAGAGCACTTTTAGTCCATGATCTCCAGACGTTGGATGCACTTGAATGGGAAGCCTGCTTTAATAAGGTGAGAACACTAATACTTGTGTATTTCTGTAATTCTTGCTCTGAAAACGTCTAGGTAATCTTTAATCTCTGCAAATTTTACCATTGGCTTTTAAAATTAAAAATGATTTCATAAAGATTAGACAGTGGTGGAAATAATGTGTTTCACAAGGCCTTATTTGTAATGTTTATTTAATTTGCTGCATTCATTTATTTTTTTACAGCTTTAGTAGCTTTCTAGTAAATTACTGGCATTGTTGGCTTTTGGAATACTGTTATTTTTGGTCAGCAAGATTGAAGGCTGCATCTCTCCAGTCATGCCCATACACCTTTTCCCACAGGTCATGGAAGAGATGCACACATGGGGCCTCACTACTCTACTATATGGAATAAACTCAGTTTTTTTTTCTTTTGCTTTAGATAGTGTAGGGAAGGAAGAGTGATTCTAACTTAACTTAAACCAAATTTTAAAGTAATCACTCGAAGAGGAGAGGGTAAATCTTTTAATGGGGCATCTGTTCCTAAAACAACTATTTAAAATTAATTGATTTACCTTCCTGTTGCAGCTTCAGGACAGTAAATGAAGGAAAATCACTCCAAATGTCACACAAATGTCAATTTTATTTAAAAAAAAAATTAGTGGGTAATTAAAATAACCTTTCCCTACCCTATGTAAACAAAAAAAAGTTTGGGCTGTACATAACTTTAACCTTTAGTTGTTTCTCACTGTATTTCCCCCACATCTGTATGGCTTAATTTATTGCTTTTCCTACTGAATAATATTTTGTGTTTAAATAACTGGTATGATTTTCTATTTTGCAGGTGCTATTTCCACTGTTAACAAAACTCTTGGAGAACATAAGCCCAGCTGATGTGGGAGGTATGGAGGAGACAAGAATGAGAGCATCTACCTTGCTTTCAAAGGTAAATGAGAATTTAGGAGAAAATTAGTTCTGTGATGTGTTTTTCAATACCGAGGCCTAGTTTTCTCTGTGGTGTAAAACATACAGATTTCATATTCATAGAATATTTTGGGGTTTCCACATGGCTGCTCTGTGCAAACAGGCAGTGGCTGGAACTGCTCTGCACTAGACCTCTATTATTTCTCAATGCATTCTGGGACACAGGAACCTCCACTGCCTCTCCCCCCAGCACCCAACTAACACTTTTTTTAAATGTTTCACCAAAGCATTGTAAAAGCTGTACACGTGGTTACAGGGCAAAAGAGAAATAAAGCTGGCAACTCCAGTATTTCCAAATATGATCTTTGTGACATTAGTTACAGTACAGGGTCATAAAATATAATGCTTTTCGGCACAAAGGACCTTGGTCACAGCTTACAGGGCAGTTACATCACACTACCATTGAAAATGAATGAAAGGCAGTTGACAAGTGGCAACATGCTGCTTAATTTTTGACACAACGCTACCGCATCTGTGTGTACTGCACTGTGTGGTGCCCATTGTAATATCAATGGCAGGCACTGAAGGGCAGTTAAGAGGCTTTAAAAACACTTCTTAAACATGTAAATAATAATTGCAGCGCTAAATAATTAATAAGTGAATATATAATCCACCCTAAATAAACATATAAGTGTCCATACATCAAAAAGGTATACAAAGCAAAAAGTTCTTGCAATGATGAAGTGATCTCAGCGCCATTTTGTTGTGGTATAAATCACAAACAAAATGCCGCCATTTTATTGTAGACCCACAGTGCATGTGGATCACTAACACAAAAAATAGTTAGAAAAAAGCACTTCCTGTAGTCTCCATTACACAGGATGGTAAAAATAGTAACAAAAAAAGAGTAACAAAAATTATAGAACGCCATGCCATATCCATTCAAAGTTGATATATATGTAATATAAAATTGTGTATATGGGACACAATTTTTGTAAATAAGCATAACTATCTTATTAATAATCTAGTGGAGAGAAAAATATGCAATAAAGTAAACATAACATTTTTAAAAAATATTCTTTACATATAAAATAGGCTGGTATAGCAAAATAAACTGGTACATTAAAATAAAATGGATATCAATCCTAATTTGTGTCAATGAAACAATTTGTGTCCCAGTCGACGTTAAGACCGAATGGGGAGTAAGATTTTAGTTCAGGTAACCACTTCATTTTCATTTTAGATATTACCCTCTTTCTATGACAGCTCCACCAGTGTGGCTGCAATTTGTATGGCCGCAAATTTTAAAGCCTCTGACATCCTTATTATGGCACTGTCTAAAAGGTGCAAAAAGGCTACATTTTTTAAAATAAGTCAATATTATTATCAACCTGCCCTCTTAAACAGTCTCTTAACCTCCTCGTAGTCCTACCTATGTACTGTTTGTTAGACTACATGCTTAGATTCATAAGATATAAATGAATTGATAGAAAACTCTTGGACTTGATAGAACACTATTAGTAACAGTTGAGGAACATTTTAAAATCTTATGTTTCCTGTTCTTGACTGTCACACATTTATTACAAGAATAAAAACCTTTTAGTTCAGCAAAAAAAACTATTTTTCAAGGAGGCTTCAGTATATTTGGGTTTATCGATCCCTCAAGTTTGGAGCCCTTCTAAATATCACTTCAGGTCTCTAACTTTAATATTCCCCACCTCTTTTTAATAATCTGTTTTACTTGGGAATGTTGCACTGAATAATTAATAATAAAGGGGCAGAACATCTTTTTTTCTCCCCTTTCTTACTAGGAGCCAGCAGGTGCCCTCTATCCATATTCGCAACATCCTGTTTGGTCTGATTTAACGTAGACTCACAGTAACCTATCTTTTAACACTAATGCTTGTTGGGCATAACCATTGATATTGCTACATTTGCATCTCTCTCAATTCTTTTACCATAGAGGGTGATGGCAACTGTTAAGAGGGATGTAGCTGCTAATGTCTGAGCTTTTAAAAAAGGATTTAGTATAAATTACCCCATTATTTATTCTTAAATTTAAAAAATGTAAACATTTTAAAATTTCACTTCATATTTATTATGGACCTAGGATAAACGAATCTACTTATTTAAATAAGACATAAAAATTAACTAATGAGGTTTCATCTCCTATCCACAATCGTAGAATGTCATCAATAAATAGTTTGTAAAAAATATGATTATCCCATCGTTTACCATCGTTTCAAAACCACTGCACAGAGCAGGTAAGTATGACATTTTTTGTTTAAAAAAACAAACAAACCGCCTTTAACCACTTACTGTCGTCATTATACGGCTGTACCTTGCCGTTGAATACCGTTGCTATGGTAGCAGATAGCTACCATAACCCCGGTATTTTTAAAAACAGTGGGCGGCCGGCTTTCAGATAAAAGTGGTCTCTGTGGAGTATTTGCCGCGAGATCACGTTTATCTGGGACGGGAGAGGGGCCCAACCTCCACTTTCCCGTCGTCTCCACCACTTACCGCCCACTCGGCTCCATAGCATTGAAGGGCAAACGTCCCTTCTACCCATAGCTCTTAAAGGAGACATTTATTTATTTTTTTAAATGGCATTTTATTTATTTTTTAATTTTTTTGTTGCATCTATGTGTAAATATGAGATCTAAGGTCTTTTTGACCCCAGATCTCATATATAAGAGGTCTTGGCATGCTTTTTTCTATTACAAGGAATGTTTACATTATTTGTAATAGGATCAAATGAGTTTTTTTTTTTTTAAAGAACAGTGTAAAAATAAAAAGTAAAATAAATAAGAAAATAAATTTTTTTTTAACCACTTCAGTACCGTACGTTTATACCCCCTTCCTTCCCAGACCAATTTTCAGCTTTCAGCGCTCTCACACTTTGAATGACAATTACTCTCTCATGCTACACTGTACCCAAACAAAATTGTTATCATTTTTTTCACACAAATAGAGCTTTCTTTTGGTGGTAGTTAAGAACCTCTGGGGTTTTTATTTTTTGCGACATAAAAAAAAATGTGAAAATTTTGAAAAAAAAAACACTTTTTTTTTAAATTTTTGTTCATAAATTTGGGCCAAAACCTATACTGCTACATATCTTTGGTACAAATAACCCAAATAAGTGTATATTATTTGGTCTGTGTGAAAGTTATAGAGTCTACAAACTATGGTGCAAATCATTGAAAATTGATCACACCTGATGCACTGATGGCCTATCTCACTTCTTGAGGCCCTGAAATGTCAGGAAAGTACAAATACCCCCCAAATTACCCCATTTTGAAAAGTAGACATTCCAAGGTATTTTATCAAGAGGCATGGCGAGTTTTTTGAAGTTATACTTTTTTTTCCCACAATTCTTTTGAAAATTAAGAAATTATTATTATTATCGTTACCGCGGTTTGTTTACATCACATGACCAGCTGTGATTGACACAGCCGGTCACGTGGTAAAGAGCCAAATCTATTGGCTCTTTACACGGATCGGAGCTGGGCTTTGTCCGAGGGACAAGCCTCAGCTCCGATGGGCGCGCACGAGCGGCGTGCACGAGAAGATCGGTAGTGACCGGCTGTGATTGGACACAGCCGGTCACATGGTAAAGAGCCAATTTTACGACCCCCCCGGCAAACGAGCGTTCCGTGATCGCCGTTCTGCGGGCCTCCAGGGGCCCGCAGTAGCGGCGCGAAGCGGCCGACGTCATATGACGTCGGCCCGGATCGACAAGCCGTTCCTGCCGACGTCATTTCACAATATGGAACAAAATTGAGCTAACTTTACGGTTTTATTTGTAACTCAAAGTGATTTTTTTTTTTTCTAAAAAGGGGCTTGTAAGACCGCTGCGCAAATATGGTGTGACAAAGTATTGCAACAAACGCAATTTTATTCTCTAGGGTGTTAGAAAAAAATATATATAATGTTAGGGTGTTTTAAGTAATTTTCTAGCAAAAAAAAGCTGATTTTAACTTGTAAACACTGAATCTCAAAAAGAGGCTCGGTCCTTAAGTGATTAACATCACTTTGATTGGGCATTCTCTCCAGGTATTCTCCCAATAGAGAAAGAGGTTGGCTTATCAGTGTCTAACAGGAGTGTCCGTATGCCATAGGAGGGAGAACGGCGGGTAGTAACATGGATATGTAAAGGTGTAGTAGAGGAGAATGTGGTTGCCATGTGCTCACTCTATAACTTGTCCACAACTTTTTACCGCTAAATACAGCAGGATGGCCTAGTGGTTGATGATTGAAGTACACAATGTATTGTCTCTTGCTCAGAAGCATTGTTGTTCAGCTGAAATATCAGTTAATGTTTCTTTCAATTTAGGTCTTCCTACAGCATTTGTCTCCTTTACTGTCTCTTTCCACCTTTGCTGCTCTGTGGATGACAATACTAGAATTTATGGACAAGTACATGCACGCTGGCTCCAGTGACTTGCTGGTAAGTTAATGTAACCGTTGTTTTGCACATTCTGCCCTTCTCGGCCACATGCATTGCAGTGTATTTAATTATTACCTTTTATGCCTTAATGGAAATTAGTAGGAAGTTTGAGATCATTCCTTGCTGAACGTACAAGATGTATCGACCAATTTATTTTTTCTCCAAGCGAATAGAAAAGATTAATATAGTAGTATATGCATCATAGGATGAAAAAAGCAAATGAAAAGAAAGTAGTAAAGTAGACAATTGCAGCCAAAATCTTCCAGGTCCTGTGCTTGAATGGCTGACCCTGCAATTAGCTCTCTGATTGGAGAAGGTATAGAAAATGAAGTCTCTTCACTTTGTCCAAAAAAAAAAAATACAAGGTGTTCTGTAAATGGTGGCAGCGCTGAGTGAGCGACCCCTGTAGTAACTATGCAGAAGGGCAGCCATCCGACACAGAATCCAGAAGATAGCAGTGATTGCTGTAGTAGTGCTGACTACTGCAGTGATTGTTGCCTTGAGGCTCTGATGAAGAGGGTTCACCCTGGAAACGCGTCAGCCTAGCCTTACGGACACCATCCAGTCCCTCTGGTGAGGTCCCTCTGCTGAGGTCTTGTTCATCTACTCCATCGGAGATGTTCCTACTTTTAATGCTTTGTCACCCGCTCCGTTTGTGAGTATATGGATTTTATCTTTATTATTTTGATAAACTTTTTAATGGTATGGCACAAGGTCGGTGCGCCCCTCTTGTTTGTGTTTTCTCTCTAGTATATTTGGATTCCCATGATCCTGAAGAGGGCAGCAAGACTAGCATGTGCTGAGTAGTACCATTCTTACTGAGACTTCATATTGAATTAAGTGCTCCTGCGATACTGTGTACCCATCTGGTAGAGGTTCCCTGAGCGCAGGAGATTATTGGTTTTCTCTGTGGTTGTTGCCTTTAACAGCAATTGCTCAGCTATAGGATATGTATATTTACATTGGTCCAAGCTAGTCCAGTGCAAATATGCAATAATAATTTTATTTAGAGTTCAGCTTTGAAAAAAACATTTTCTGCTCACTTCCTCTCTCATGTAGCTCCAGTAATTGGGTATACTGTGATAGTAAAGAAACGTGGTGTTTTTTTTTTTTTTTTCAAAAGCTCAAATTATTATCTGAATATCTAGGTCTGGGTCAGATAGAATTTTCAGCCCCATCAGGTATGAACATTAGAACCACTTAGACTGCAGTGTCAGCAACAGAGGGAAGAAGAATAAAGCTGGGTACACACTATCAGTTTTTTTTCTGTTCAACCAGCAGGGTTGTACGAGAAAAAAACTGACAGATTGTTGCATCAACACAACAGATGTTGATGCAGCGATCTCCCATGCTGAGACATTGTATTCTGAAAGGAGGATTTGTTAGACCGGTTTCTTTAGAACAGACAGCTGTACACACAGCCCGTGTCCTGCTTAACCAGACAATTTTTGGCCCTTGTGTACTGGGTTTTAGATTTATTAAACCTTATTGATGAGGATGTGCACAATCTTTGCCATCAGCTTGCTATTTGTGAACATAAAATACTTGGAACATCACTACTGAACAGCATTTTTGGCCATACATCATTGCCAAGGTGATTACCTAGTTCTTGTTCCCAATATTGTCAATACATAGGGACACTGCCGGGTTTATATTGGCTTGAGATCATGTTTATTTATTACAAGTATCTATACATTCTGGGATAGTGTAGCTTCTCATGAGCAAAGTGACATCACATGTTTCAACCCGTCAGCTTCCCACTAAGATGAGATTTCATCTTTTATGAACAAAACCAGAAATGGGCAACAAAAATAGTGAAAGATCTGAGGGTCTAAAACATATCAGGAGAGACTGTACAGGCTTGAGTAAAGAAGGGGGTGGGGGGGCTGCATAACTGAAATGTTTGAAGCCCCACTGGGATAATTTTAACCCTACCCACTCCTCTCTCCCACAACCCTCTTATCCCTGAAAAGAAAAAAAAAATCTAAAAGCCCTTTTTTTTTACTTCCTATAACTGGCAGTCACGTGAGTCTTCTCTCCTGTTTACTTTTTGGAAGGGCTTTTTTTGTCAGTGCCTGCATGACTTGGACACTTCTTAGTGGATGTCCAGCGGCAGGGTCCTCTTAGGATCCAGAAGAGGATGATGTGATCACAGGGAACTGGCAATCTCAGGGAGCACAACACTGGATCATTGGATCCCCCCACCTGGAACCTCAAGGGACTTCTAATATCAAAAACCGTAACATGGCCAGAAACTAGCAGGAGGAATGTTCAAAACTCACTTTAGAAAGCGTTATTTTACCAAAGTAATCAATGCTTAAAACAGACTTCCAGCAGAGATTGTGAGTCAGTCAACCGTATGTGAATTAAATATACAAATGTAAACCGCAAAAATGGGGAAGCTGTGTTGCACCATTTGACCTTTCTCTGCTGCTGTTTTAAGAGACCTGAAGAAATAGGTGTTATCCACACATGCCAATTATCCAGATCTCTACATGTTTCATTTACCTGTGTAGTATAGAACATAGAGGTATGTTTTACCTACGAACGAAAGTAGAAAAAAAATAGCTGCTAGCTTGTGATTAAGGGTATGTAACCAAAGACAGGAGTGATAAGTCACTAACCTAGCTGCTCAGGCTATTCTGCTGGGAGTTTTGGAATGGTAACCCAAAAGAATCCCATAAACCAGAGCACTGTATGAAAAATGACCACAAGATGGTGCTGTAATGTCTCGATATAACAGTTCTATGTGCTAAGATCTCACAAATTAATCATGTGTATGAATAATCCAAAGTTAAATAAAATGTTTATTTCAATTAAAGAATGGCATCTTAACCCTTGCAGAGTAAAGGAGTTTAAAATGGTAAGCTTGCATAAGATGTTACATACCTGCCCATGGAGGTGGAGGACACCCAGGAGGACAGTTGGTGTAGGATCCAATTTATATGTTCAGGGGAGGGGGGTTAATCACCAATGTAAGATGGATAATGGGAGCAGTGGCTGGCCACTGACCCATGCATCGGAAGTGATGTGATAGCAGACTGGAAGTGACCAATTAAGAACTGCCGGAGGTCTGGGAGGAAGCCACAGTCACTGGACCAAAACGAGGCTTGGATAGCATGCCACCAGGTTACCATGACAACTTGTTTCTTGGTCCTGCCGCTATAACCAAAACCCTTGGGCTGGTATGTACCATCTTATGCTTTTGCCCCCACTATACAGGCTTATGCAAGCTTACTGTTAAAAACTATTTTTACTCTGCAAGTCTTATGATGCCATTCTTTAATTGAAATAAATGTTTTATTTAATCTTGGATTATTCGTACATATGATTGATTTGTGAGATTTTACCACAGAGAACTGTTATATTGGGACATTGCAGCAGAATCTTGTGGTCATTTTCCAGATAGTTTGTGTATTTTTTTGTTTTGTTTTTTTATGAACTAACGTAGGAAGCTGTGAAATGGCTTTCTTTTATGCATTAAAGAGGAACTGCATTCTGCTCACATCATTTGTAATAAAAACATCTTTGCCATTCTGAAGCTTCCTTCCAACCACTTTGCATAATATTTTATATATTCTGTGATTCTGTACTTGCCATATATGCTGCAGAAATCTCCCTCCATTAAATCTGACTGCATTCGTTTTAACCATGGGCAGCTGAAGCTGCTGCCTGTTCACTTCCTGGATTTACACAGACACACACCTCCAGCTCTGCATCTTTAATTTGCCCTCTTTTGACTCATCCCTGTCCCTTCCTGGCAAACAATCACAAGAGTGAGAGAGAGAGCTGTGCATGATGTCACAAGCCTAGGCTAATGACCAGACAAGAAACAGGAAGTGGGCTGTAGAAGGTATTTACTGGCAGAAAAAAAATTGTTTTACTATCCAAAGTTAAAACAACAAAGGCAGAAGATTGAATAGCTGGAAAGTTAAAAAAAAAATGACTGAAGTGCCGCTTTATGGACTACAGTGTTTTTGTAGCTCTGTAAAATTCAACTTTGTATAATTTTTCCCAGTAGTCTCTGCTTGTTTATACACGTTAGTCTTTAATGTAACATGTTTTTCTGTATAATCCATTGAGGGACATGGCTTTGATAGTAAGTGCTGCCCCATACAGGAGAAAAGGACACTAGACACATAAAGACCAGACCCTTAGAGGCTATAAGCCCTCCCACATCAATCCTGTTTAGTTTTGCTTAGTGGGGTTAGGGGAATGGATGTTCTTTCCCTTCTAGTATTTATAAGCACTTAATGATGGTCCTGGTTATGCTGGAGCTTGTGGTCCTTTTTGATGATTATATCCGACAATAACATGCCATGCCACTATATTTTTACTCAAAAACGAAGATAGCAGAAGAGATCCAAATACATGCGGTCCCCGGGTTACAAACAAGAATAGGGTTTGTAGGTTGTTTAACTTAAATTTGTCTGTAAGTCGCAACAGGTGCATTTTTGTAGCTTCAGCCAAAAAAAACTATTTTTAAGCTTTTTGGATAGCATAGGGAAGGGTTAACACCCCTGTAATGGTTGTTTTGCTGTCTGTTTCTGTTCAGAAGATTTCACCTCACTTCCTGTCCCAATGATAATTGGATTTTGAAAATTTTGGGTTGGTGTGGAAACAAACCTAAAGCATCAGTGGAGACACCTTTTTCCCATAATAACTCTTGAAGGATTGAATTTCCCTTCCTAGGGGGATATTTCCTCTCACTTCCTGTTGTCTCCCTCCGTTTGTAAGTAGGAGTCGTTTGTAAATCGGGTGTTTGTAACTAGGGGATGGACCGCCTGTAATGTAATTACATTTATTAAAATCATATGGTTAAAAATAATTACACTCGTAAGTAAAAAAAATTCAAGCAAAACTAACTCTGCGATTCAACAGAAATTCAAATGCTACTTCAGATGGTGAGCAAACATTTATTTATTTATTTTTTATTTTTATTTTTTTTTAGATGGAGGCCATACCCGAATCCTTGAAAAACATGCTGCTAGTTATGGACACGGCTGGAATATTCCACAGTGCAGACTCACGGACAGGATACTCAGACCTATGGGAGATTACATGGGAGAGAATAGACTGTTTCCTGCCTCGACTTAGAGAAGAGCTATTCAAGCAGACAGTAATACAGGGTAAGTAAGCATGACTTCTGCCAGCTAGCTTCTCAACATCATCTATCTGAGACCTAACAGCACTTGTGATTTGAGGAGGATTTGCAGTCTATTGAAATTTAAACAGAAAACAATAAAAATGATATCAATACACTTTCCCATTTTATTTCAAAAGGAAAAGTAGCTAATATACAATCCATTACCTGACACCCTGAGAATTTTGATGCCACTTGATGTATTATTTTGCAATCTTAGACAGAATAAACCAAACTCTCATTTGCATACTGGTTGCTGAGCCTTTTCCCCGATTCAGATCTGCCCAGCTATGACATGCTAAAGAGGACCAGCCACCCACAAAGCAGTCTAAGTGGGAGTTTTTTCTGTTGTGCGTTTTTTGAAATGGAAACCGTTGTTCTGTGTAATTGTCCAGCAGCTTCTTTACCTGGCCAGCTTTTAGATGCAGATTAGCGCTTGGGAAGTTATACTTGAGCAGTTTGTAGAACCACAATATTTTATGACATTTCTGTTGCTTTCCTTTTAGCTGGAAGGAGTGCATGATTATGGGGTGATTTTAAAACTATTTAATGGATAATCTTTAACAAAGTGATCTAAGGTAGAACAGGAACACTTGCAATCATTTGCTTTTTGAACAGTATCGAAGATCTTTTAGAATGTAATTGTTCTGATGACATGTGCATTGATAACATTTCCTGATCAATTACAGTGGGTAAAATAAGCATTGAACAGGTCACCATTTTTCTAGGTAAATATATTTCTAAAGGTGCTACTGACATGAAATTTTCACCACATATCGTTAACAACCCATTTAATTCATACATACAAAGAAACAAGTTCAGAAATTAAGCTATGTGTAATAAAATGGAATGACACAGGGAAAAAGTACATACAAAGTGAACAAATGAGGAAAGGGAGGTGCAAAAAGGCATCAAAAGCCAAGACACCAGCTGAAATCTATTAGTAATACTGCCCCTTGTCGGTGCAAATTAATATCAGCTGCTTCAATCTCAACTGATTGTTTATAAGAAGGTGTCTCATTACCAAGGTGTGTCAAAGAAATATCTCATGATGGGTAAAAGCAAAGAGTTCTCAAGACCTTCACAACATTATTGTTGCAAAACATACTGGTGGCATTGGATACAGAAGGGTTTGTAAACTTCTGAATGTCCCAGTGAGCACTGTTGGGGCCATAATCTGGAAGTGGAAAGAACATCATTTCACCCATAACCAGCCATGACCAGGTGCTCCTCACAAGATTTCTGACAGAGGAGTGAAAAGAATTATCAGAAGAGTTGGCCAAAAGCCAAGGACCACTTGAGGAGAGCTTCAGAAAGACCTGGAATTTGCAGGTACAATTGTTTCAAAGAAATATGCGCTCAACCGCCAAAGTCTGTATGTACGCTCGCCACATAAAACTCCATTGCTAGAAGAAAAAAAAAGCATGTTGATGCTTGTTTAACCACTTCAATACTATGCACTTAGAACACTTTACTACCAGACCAATTTTCAGTTTTCAGTGCTGTTGCGCTTTGAATGACAATTGCGTGGTCGTGCGACGCTGCACCCAAACAGATTTTTTTTATCATTTTGTTCCCACAAATAGAGCTTTCTTTTGGTGGTATTTGATCACCCCTGCCGTTTTTATTTTTTGCGCTACAAATAAAAAAAGACAGAAAATTTTGAAAAAAAAAAAAAATTCTCTATTTTTGTCACAAAACTTTGTAAATAAGTAAATTTTCTCCATCACTGGTGGGCACTGATGAGGCTACACTGACGGGCACTGATGTGGCAGTACTGATTGGCACTGATGAGGTGGCACTGATGATGAGGCACTTATATGCAGCGATGATGAGCACTGTTAGGCTGCACTGATAAGCAGCAATGACAGGTACTGAGAGGTGGCACTGATATACAGCACTGATGGGCACTGATATGCAGCACTGACGGACACTGCTAAGTGGCACTGATGGGCACTAATAGACAGCACTGATTGGCACTCATAGGCGGCACTGATAGGTGGGCACTGGTAGGTGGCAATGGTGGGCACTGATATGTGGCACTGGTATGCATTGATAGGGGCACTGGTGGGCACTGATAGGCGCATTGGTGGGCATATACATTGATAGGGGCTCATTCCCTGGTGGTCTAGGGTGGCATCTGAAGGTGGCACTGAGTGCCATCCACATTGGGCAGTATGTCACTTACCTGGTGGTCTAGGGGGGGTCTCCCTGGTGGTCCAGATCGGCTCCCTGGTGGTCCCTGGTCGGCTCCCTGGTGGTCCTGGGTGGGCACATCCCTGGTGGTCCCTGGGCAGGCTCCCTGGTGGTCTAGGGTGGCGATCCGAGGGAGGGCTGTGCTGATAAATCATCAGCAGAAACCCTCCCTGTCAGGGATGCAGCCGATCGGCTCTCCCCTCCTTAGGTCTGCAGGCCTGAGTACAGGAAAGCCGATAAATGGCTTTCCTGTGTTACCCTGTGACCAGCCGTGATTGGTCAAGGCTGGTCACATGGTAAAGTGCTTCGGATCGAAACGCTTTACCGAAATCGGTATTGCGGGGGGTCAGACTGACCTCCCACACCACCGATCGCCGCGATGCGGGCCCCCCCCCCCAGGCGCGCGGCGGCTTGTTATCCTGAGGACGTCATATGACGTCCAGTCAGGATAACTGAGCCACTTCCCGGCCATCATTTTGCATACGGCGGTCGGGAAGTGGTAAAGTCTGCTACACCATTGTAAAGAAAAAAAAGTTTGCTGCACAGCATTTAGACAAGCCTGTGAAATACTGGGAGAATATACAGTTGTATGCAAAAGTTTAGGAACCCCTGACAATTTCCATGATTAATTTAGAGAAAACTGAGTACTGTCCGTGATACTTTTTTTATTTGCACTAACATAAAATTTTTCAGGACAAGCTTTCGGGGTTTCTCCCCTTCTTCAAGGTCCAAGCAGTACTGAATAAAAACTGTTTTAGCCAAATGTTAAAAAAGAGAAAAAAAAAAGAGAAAAAAAAAACCTCTAAGGGAAAGGAAAAACAAACAAATACAAATCAATGTATAAGGCCATGGTAATGAAACTAGCTGCAGAGATAGTGAGATAATTTATAAATATTTTGATGTTTGGATTGGCAATTTCAATTTGATCTATCAAATAACTGAAGGACACAGTAATATTTCAGTAGTGAAATGAGGTTTATTGGATTAACAGAAAATGCGCAATATGCATCAAAACAAAATTAGACCGGTGCATAAATTTGGGCACCCTTGTCATTTTGTTGATTTGAATACTCTCCTCTGAAGAGTGGCAACATGGAGGCCTCAAAACAACTCTCAAATGACCTGAAAACACAGCTTGTTCTACATTTATGGTTTAGGGGAAGGCTACAAAAAGTTATTGCAGAGATATAAGCTGTCAGTGTCTACTGTGAGGAACATAGTGAGGAAATGGAAGACCACAGGCACATTTCTTGTTAAGGCCAGAAGTGGCAGGCCACATAAAATATTGGAGAGGCAAAGGCGAAGGATGGTGAGAATGGTCAAAAACAGCCCACAGACCACCTCCAAAGACCTACAACATCAACTTGCTGCAGATGGTGTCACTGTGCATCGTTCAACAATTCAGCGCACTTTGTACGGGGAGAAGCTGTATGGGAGAGATGCGAAAGAAGCCTTTTCTGCGCACATGCCACAAACGGAGTCACTTGAGGTATGCAAACGCACATTTGGACAAGCCAGCTTCTTTTTGGTCATAACAAGGGGCGTTATGCATGGCGGCAAAAGAACACAGCGTTCCAGGAAAAACACTTGCTACCCACAGTAAAATTTGGTGGAGGTTCCATCATACTGTGGGGCTGTGTGGCCAGGTCCGGTCCTGGGAATCTGGTTAAAGTTGAGGGTCGGGGGGGCGTGACCGGACATGCTGGGAGACGGACGTGTGTGGTCATAGCTCCGCCGAAGACAACACAATCCAGGGGAATCCGTCAAGGGGAAGCAGGGGTGAGACCACCCAACCCCCTGTCCTTTCTCCCCAGCACCTTGGCTTCAAAATGAGCCGTATATCAGGCGATTTGGAGGCATCCGCCTGCACCGGCCCAATTTAGGCCGCGGCTTTTGAGGCCTACCGGACCCGGATCGAACGGCGGTGAGTGCTGACCTCCCACACACCATCCGAGCCTCATCCACCCTGTAACCTGCCCCTAGGGTCCCCCACACAGCACTGCTTGCCCCCCACAGCTAAAGGGGGAAAGTAAGATAGAGGAACATTCTAGCCTGGTAACGGCCGCCATCTTGCTACCCCCGGCCTATGCTGCCTGGTCCCAGGACATTTAATTATCAGTTGAGGGGCCCCTACTGCTTACCTACCCCCCTGGGGACAAGTGAGGCCCATGAACTGCTTCATCCACGGGCTGCACAGGCTGCAATTAGTGGAGGCCTAGTAACGGCAGCCATTTTAGTATACCCAATCTCTTCCACAGTTTAACCTCCACCCTGAGCTGCACCCATTTCTAACTGCCCTCCTTCTAAGACATCCAGACTGGTGATGAGGGGCTAGGGGCATGTAGAGCCCTGTGCCTTCCCGACACTGGCAAGCTTTCTCCAGCTTATGAGCATCCGATGCACCTATGTCGGCGGGCCCCTTACTTCCCACTGAACTTGCGGAGCTACAACAGGGAACCATGCAACGATGCCTACTGCGCACAACCCCACTAGAGCCTCGGACACCCAAGGACAAGATGGCGGCTGGACGGAGCCAAGCGAAAAACAAACCTCCCCCTCCTGACACTGCAACAGCTGCCACCCTCTCAGAAAGCGAGGGGGACTCCAGCGTCTCGCATGTGGTCCCGCCAGACAGCGCTTGCAGGTTAGAAAACCTACCAACTATGCCCCTAATGACCAACTCTCAAACCTCTGACTCTTCAGGGCCCCCTAGATCTGAAGCTACGGCTCTCTTGTCCTCATTTAGAGCCACGTTTGAGTCCTGGGCGGAGAAGCTAGAGGCTTCACTACAAGAGGAGCTACATACCTTAAAACAGCAAGCAACACGCACTGAAGAAGCCGTATCGGCACTGTCTGTCACCCAAGCGGACCATGCTACTCGTATACTAGCACTCGAGTCGGCATCTAAATTCTAATTACAACATCTGCGCCAACACCAACTTTGCATAGAGGATAGTGAGAACCGAAGTTGCAGAAATAATATTAGGCTCCAGGGACTTCCGGAAGCGACGTCAGGTGCAGACCTGAGGCCCACGTTCGTAGCTATCCTTAATTAGGCCCTGGGGAGGGAACTCACCTCCCCAATCGAACTTGACCGCGTACATAGAGTGGGGGCCCCAGGAGGGGACCGGATGAACCGCCCAAGGGATGTACTATGTAGGGTCCACTATTACACCCTAAAAGAAGAGATCATGCGTGCTGCCTGGAGACAGGGCCCCATGGACTTCGACGGGTCTAATATCAACCTTTACCCAGATCTCTCTCATAACACGCTATTCATGCGACGGACTGTTCGCCCCCTTTTAGATATAATGTCCAGGTTACCCGGGATGGCCGAAAATTTGCTTTAGCAGACCCTGATCAGCTGCCTGACTTCTTTTTGTTTCTTGAACAAGACCCTGTAGACATCCCAAACTGGCTGGATCCCCCGGATGACCGACCACGGCTCCCGAACCGTGGCCCTTATATTCAGGGCCAAAGACATGTGCGCTGAAGGTCAATGTCTGCTCCACGTAGGTCCCACAGACCTACATCCCCTGAGGATTAATCTTCAGGCTTCCCTCTGAACGCTACGTAACCCCAGTGTAACACATAGACACTGATGTACCGCAGTCTGAAACCCCCGCCCCCCCCGGTGAGTGACTGATCTCCACTCAGCCCCACTTCACTTAATGCCTTAACCCGTGGAGATTACAAGTGCCTATGACAATGGACTCCTAGTCAAAACCCCATGGGCACTTATCCTGTCATGTACCTATCCCTACCCTTTGCCGGTGTGCTTGACTAGGCTGGGGTTCGGAGAGGACAGAGAAATATTGTTGCTCGCTGCCCTGGCTGTCTTCCTACCACATAAGCCATTGACTCTAGTTAAAGTCCCACGGACATCTATCCTACCCTGTACCTTTCCCTGCCCTTTGCTGGTGTGCTTGACCTAGCTGGGGTTCGGGAGGGACAGGGGAATACCATCGCTCACTGCACTGAATGTCACCCTACCATATTAACCACTGATGTCTGTTTAAAGTTTTTCCCCAGTGGGCACACGATGGAGTGGATATGTTACTAACCTGACTGGGTTCGAAGATGGGGCTTCCCCAGAGTTTCTTCTGTGTTTGAGATACCGGGATTTGTATAGTTGTTTACTGTTATATGTAATAATCAGATGCCGATAATGTGGGGTTTCTGTTGGCCCCGGCTCTGCCCTGCTATAGGCCTCTCTCTCAGGTTGGGCGGCTCTGGGGCCACCATAAACCTATGTGATAAAGATGCCGTACTGGGATACGTTTCTAAGTTTATAATTTATAACCTACGGTTGAGATGTTATCTGGTTGCCTGCCCTCTGGAACGCATTCATTTCTTGTTTGGTTAACCGCGCTAAATTGTTTATAGCTCGCTGTTTTTCCTCTCGAAAATCGAATATGTACGATATATGTGATGTATGCCTGCTATGCTGTTGGGATTTCAGCTCAGATCCCTCTCTCCCGATTTCCCCCCCCCCAGCAATAGGATTGGCACAATCAGTGCCAGATAAGTGA
>BLSH010240106.1:90815-101477 GCA_018402905.1 Glandirana rugosa
TCGTCCGTATGGTTCGAAGATGGGGCTTCCCCAGAGTTTCTTCTGTGTTTGAGATACCGGGATTTGTATAGTTGTTTACTGTTATATGTAATAATCAGATGCCGATAATGTGGGGTTTCTGTTGGCCCCGGCTCTGCCCTGCTATAGGCCTCTCTCTCAGGTTGGGCGGCTCTGGGGCCACCATAAACCTATGTGATAAAGATGCCGTACTGGGATACGTTTCTAAGTTTATAATTTATAACCTACGGTTGAGATGTTATCTGGTTGCCTGCCCTCTGGAACGCATTCATTTCTTGTTTGGTTAACCGCGCTAAATTGTTTATAGCTCGCTGTTTTTCCTCTCGAAAATCGAATATGTACGATATATGTGATGTATGCCTGCTATGCTGTTGGGATTTCAGCTCAGATCCCTCTCTCCCGATTTCCCCCCCCCCCCCCCCAGCAATAGGATTGGCACAATCGGTGCCAGATAAGTGACTAGTTCACGCGGCGTCTTGCATTTCGGACGCTTTCGTTTTACTAGACACCCCTCTAAGTGTCCTACACTAGTTTAACCCCATTTTTATCCCCCTAGGGTTGTTCCCCCTTCCCCTCTCTCACCTCCCTTCCTCTTCCATTCCCCCACTTTTGCTGTGATTTTTTTGTTTTTCTTTTCTTTCTTCTCTTTGCTCCATCATGGCCCACACGATGTGCACAAGCCCCCTGCTAAAATTATGTTCATACAATGCTAATGGACTGAACATGGCCGCCAAAAAAAGATTCTATATCAGATGCACAAGCGCCAGGTGCAAGTGCTCCTGCTACAAGAGACCCATTTCCGGGCTGAATCCATGCCTCTATGCTCGAGAAAATACTTTAACCGGTTGGCTCCATAGCACCCACCCCTCACAAAAAACTAGGAGTTTCCGTGGCCTTCCATAAATCGCTTCCTATTGAACTCATAGACCACATGTCTGATCCACAGGGGAGATATGTTTTTGTGAAGTTCTTCCTTTGGGGGACAAAATTTGCAATTGCTAATATATACTTGCCAAATGTCAATCAAGTTGCAACAGCTATACAATACCTTCAGACCTTAGCTAGCTTTATGGAAGGGAAAATGATCCTAGGCGGAGACTTCAATACCCAACTTGACCCGCTTATTGACTCATCTACGTCGCGCTCTTCCCTATCCTTCTCCAAGCTACGCGCCCTGAAATGGGCTATTCATAGCCTCCACCTTATTGACATATGGAGGGTGCTATAACCTACCTCTCGTGACTATACCCACTATTCCCATGCTCACCAATCATACAGTCGGATAGATTATTTTCTGATAGAACACAGTTGCTTAGACTGGTTCCCTGAATTCTAGATATAGAACCCAAGGTGTGGTCCGACCACTCTCCTATCTTCCTGACGTTCAAAGTCCCTTCTACACCAGTAAGGGAATGGACTTGGAGACTGAATGATTCCCTGCTCACGTACCCAGACTGCACTGTGCGGATCTCGAACGCTATCTCCCAACTTCACACCACGCTAAGGACACCACTTCTCTACCCATGCAGTGGGAAGCATTGAAAGCTGTCCTACGTGGAAGCTTCATTCAAATTGGTACCCATAAAAAGAAAAAATGGTCGGCGGCAATAGAGGCGGCTGTTAAAAAAACGTAAGGACCTGGAAACGGCCCACAAACAATCTCCCACAGTAGAAACCCTCACGGAAGTCTCCTCGGCCCGGTCTCAATTGCGGGACCTGTATAATGCTTCCGCTCGTACATACGCAGACAAACTCTCTCTATACCAATATAAATTTCAGGACAAATGTGGTAGACCTCTGGCCCATTCCCTGCACCCTAAAACGCCCCCCACGTTCATCCCTCACGTCCGCGACTCGGCGGGCCATTCAGTCTCCTCACCTTCCTTGATCGTGCAAACATTCACAGACTTTTACCAAAATCTCTGTAACATCCCTGCTATGACCCCTTTAGATATCACACCCGACTTCGAAAAGAGCCAAGCAGACTATATTGCAAAGACTGCATTACCCACCCTAGACACTGAAACAATTAAAGAATTAGAAGAGCCCATCACAGAGGATGAAGTCACTAAAGCTATAACTAGCACGCCGTCCAGTAAAGGTCCAGGGCCCGATGGCTTCACTCCTAAATTTTACAACGTATTTGGATCTCTACTTGTCCCTTTCATGACATGGGGGTTTAACTCTCTATCTGAAAGTGCCGTCTTTCCCCCACAAACGCTAGAAGCGCACATCTCCCTCATACCCAAACCCGACAAAGATCCCACCTTGTGCACAAATTATAGGCCTATCTCCCTCATTGGAGTGGACTTGAAAATATTCGCCAAGATCCTGGCGAGTAGATTGAAGCCCCTAATGCCTGCCCTGATACATTTAGATCAGGTGGGTTCTGTGAGTGGAAGGGAGACCAGGGACAACTCCCTAAAAACCCTCCTAAATGATTATGCTCGCTCGCACAATATCCCCTCTGCCTGTTGTCGGTTGATGCCGAAAAAGCATTTGACCGGGTGGACTGGACTGGCAGTTTCTAAAATTGTCTCTCCAACAGATAGGAATGGGTCCTCAAATGGTAAATAGAATATTCTCACTCTACACATCCCCCTCTGCCAGGATCAGGATTAATGCTACATTATCCCCTGCTTTCCAAATTCGGAATGGGACGAGACAAGGATGCCCTCTGTCCCCCCTCCTTTACATCCTAACTATGGAACATCTTTCAGTAGCTCTCCGAAAAAAACCCTAACGTTAGAGGCATACAGACAGGCCCTATACAGACTAAATTAGCTCTCTTTGCGGACGATTTATTGATGTTCGTGACACAGCCTCGAGACTCTTTACCCTTCATCTTGCAGGACTTTAATGAATTTGGGAGTATGAGTAATTTTAAAGTAAATTACAACAAATCCGAAATTCTTAATGTTGCACTCCACAAGACTGATGTGCAGTCTGTCTCGTCCTCCTTTCCTTTTAAGACGGGCTCTACATCTATACGTTACTTAGGCATACATATCCCCACAGATACAACCAAGCTTTTCTCAAAGAATTTCACCCCACTCCTCAAAACTCAATCTGATCTAGCATCCTATGCAGCTAAGAGGCTTTCTTGGCTGGGAAGGATAAACGCACTGAAAATGGACGTCGTTTTTTTTTATATCGATTTCAAACTCTTCCTGTTTACGTGCCAGCATCGTATTTTAGGAAGCTCCGCCAAATGTTCTCCTTTATCTGGGGGGCAGCCCGCCCCAGGATAAAGTACACCACCCTTTCCCGACCAAAAAATGGGGGAGGGGCCGGGGTGCCAGATGCTTCTCTATACTATAGAGCGGCTGTGCTCACAAGGATAGTGGATTGGTTTCATCACTCTGCTTCCAAACTGTGGGTACAGTTAGAGGGCCATTTAAACCCAATTGAGCTACGCGCCCTACCTTGGACCCCAAACCCCCCCCCCCCCCGAGTTTTTGTAAAGGTGCACCCCCTCTGGCGGATCTCACTCATCAGACGCTTCGCTTGTGGGACAGGCTTCAGTCGACACCATATCTGAGGATAGGCCCTATGACACCATTTTTTGGAACCCCTGCCTTGCCACCAGCAGAGATGAGAGCAGAATTTGGACCCTGGCAAAAAGACTGTAGGAGACTTGTTCAAATTCTACGAGCAGACCCTTCTTTGATGACTAACTCTTCACCCCCTACGATTCCCCAGCCCCCAATACATTGGATTCAGAGATGACAGGCTCTATGCTATATACGCAGTTTTTCTTCCCTGACACATCGAGCTTTGAAGACTTACTAGTTCAAAACGATCCCCCGACTCATGTTGTTTCCCAAATATATGCCATATTACTTAATGCATCCTCATCTAACCTCCCCCCCTACACAAAGACCTGGGAGCGAGAACTGCAACACTCTACACCACGCACCGATTGGCTAAACTGTTTCATCTTGACACATAAGCTCTCACCTGCAACCATCACTCAGGAAAAAGGGTTCAAGCTAATAACCAGATGGTATAGATGCCCGGCCACCGTTAAATACTGTGACCCATCCAGGTCAGACGTCTGTTGGAGGTGTTCATCTGAAAGGGGCACCATGCTCCACATATGGTGGGATTGCCCACCTATACGACAATTCTGGCAAAAGATTTTCAGCCTATATTGTAGGCTGATGGCGACTACCTCTCGTCATGTTTTTGGGGTTGTGTTCGATATGTGCAAAGAGAGATCACACAAATACTTAAAAATATAACATTTATTACAAGTAATGACAGATAAAGAAAATATCAAGAATACTTAACTAAAGGTGTTTGTTTCCATCTCCATGGGTCCCTTTCATGGCACAGGTGACCACGACCAGACACTGGCCTCATGGCCGTTCTGGGTGAGACTAACTTATACCAGTTTGGGCTGTGGTATTAAGCTTGTGTGTAAGGAAAAGGACCACCCCCAGCCAACACCCTGGTAAGCAACAATATGACCTTTACATTCCTGAGAGGGGGCTAGCTTGACCATATAAGGCAGTTCAAATGCCAATAAGTTGAGTCATGCAAGGTAACCAGGATATTAGAGGCTATAATAGATATTTGTGAGGCCAACCTTAATTAGGAATATGAAATATGCAATTTCCCCAACACTACCATCCAACCCTCACCGGAGATAGCTCTTCTCTCTATTATCCTGGGCCCACTAAAGTTAGTGAAAAAAGATGTGTTACAACACTTCCTTGCGGCAGCACGAGCAGTGATACTCCGCTTATGGAAATCAACAGGGGCACCCTCCCTTGGTGACTGGGCTGTTGAGGTAGATCGTATAAAAAACCTGGAACGCATGGTGGCTCAGGAATGTGATAAAGTAGAATTGTTCTCTGCAACGTGGGCCTCCTGGTCCTTGTTTCGACACTCTGCAGATTTTATCCCATGGACAGAGTCTACACGTGCTCCCAATACAACTGAGCCATGATGGAGCACCTACCCTGCATTCTTCTCCTCTCTTCTTTATCCTCTTCATTCTGTTATTCAGTTCATCTTTTACCATATTTCTTCCACGCTACCCATATATAGGTATCCTATATATGCAGATAGTAGACAGACCCCTACAACATATGCATTTTGGTAATAAGAATAGCTAACTGCCCTCATCAGGAGTACGCAGATTGTTAGGACATATTCCTACCATTTTCTAGACTATGACTAGTTAAACATATAACCAATGCAAATGGCAGAACTGTTGGATCAACCAAATTATCAAGTTGTTACCATATGAACATGCAATGGATACACTCTGAATGTCAATGTTCTATCAGATAGCTCATATTGCTTTAATATAATAACGTTGTCTGTAAGAGATTTCTGTTCCTCTTCTTGATCAATAAAACGAGATTGAACTAAAGTTGAGGGTCGCATGGATTCCACTCAATATCCGCAGATTCTTGAGAATAATGTTAAGGAATCAGTCACAAAGTTGAATTTATGCCGGGGCTTCATATTTCAACAAGACAACGGCCCAAAACACTGCTCAAAATCTAGGAACAGAGGAACAAGTACAGTGTTCTGGAATGGCCATCCCAGTCCCCAAACCTGAATATCATTGAACATCTGTGGGGTCATTTGAAGCGAGCTGTCCATGCTCGGCAACCATCAAACCTAACTGAATTGGTGATGTTTTGTAAGGCGCAATGGTCTAAAATACATTCATCCAGCAGCCAGACACTCATTACAGGCTATAGGAAGCGTCTAGAGGCTGTTATTTCTGCTAAAGGAGGCTCTACTAAATATTGATATGATTTTTCTGTTGGGGTGCCCAAATTTATACACCTGTCTAATTTCCTTTTGATGCATATTGCACATTTTCTGTTAATCCAATAAACCTCATTTCACTACTGAAATATTACTTATGTCCTTCAGTTATTTGATAGATCAAAATGAAATTGCTGATCCAAACACCCAAATATTTATAAATGACAATCATGGAAATTGTCAGGGGTTCCTAAACTTTTGCATACAACTGTAGTCTGGTCAGATGAGACCAAAATTGAACTATTTGGGTGCCATAATACACACCATGTTTGGAGGTCACATGGCACTGCACATCACCCCAAAAACACCCCCATACCAACAGTGAAGTTTGCAGGTGGGATCATCATGGTGTGGGGCTGTATTTCAGCATACGGTGCTGGCAAACTTCATTTCATTGAAGGATGGATAAATGGAAAAATGTACCAAGACTTTCTTGATAAAAATCTGCTGCCATCTACCAGGATGATGATGATGAAACGAGGATGGACATTTCAGCAAGACAATGATCCCAAACACAAAGCCAAGGAAACTCAATTGATTTACAAATAAAATAAAACTGCTAGAATGGCCCAGCCAATCACCTGACTTGAATCCATTAGAAAATCAATGGAAGGAACTAAAGATCAAAGTTCATAGAAGAGGCCCACAGAATCTTCAAGATTTGAATACAGTTTGTGTGGAAGAATGGGCCAGAATGGGCAAGCATGTGACTCATTTCTCCATACAAGAGGCATCTTGAAGCTGTCATTACCAACAAAGGATTTGTACAAAGTATTAAATACATTTCTTATTGCGTATTCACTACTTTTTCCCTGCGTCATTCCATTTTATTACACATAACTTCATTTTTGACCTTGTTTGTTTTGGTTTCTCTTTGTATGTATGGATGGATTGTATGGGTTGTTACCGACATGTGGTGAAAATGTAATGTCAATAGCACCTTTAGAAATATATTTACCAAGAGAAATTGTGACGTGTTCAATACTTATTCTTTGTTTTTAACAAAGATGAACATTTTGATGAACCGCTTTAATTTTATCTGTCATTTAAATGATTTTTATACATAAAATACTGCTATTTCTCTCTCCCTTGAACATTTAGGTAACATAAGTTGAACCTTTGTCATATCTTCATAAAATTGTCCTGTCTTTTGACGACTTTAGATAGGTCTGTCTTTCAAATTTAAATATGCAGTGATAGCAGAACTGTCCTTCCTAATGTGTAATACTGAAGGTAGATTTACATTTTCCATTTACAGAACCACCCCATGTACCTGCAAGTGAAGCACATCCTCAAAAGACTCTAGTAGGGCCTGCTTTTGTTCCTGCTCCTACAGAGCCCCGACCTGTGCCACAGCCAGCTCAGCACGAGCAAATACCAAGTGGTAAGTATCAGTCATATATATATATATTGCTCACATTGTGTTTCAGTCAGCCATTTTTAGTAGCAGATTTCTTCAACATTTTGAACTGAAAAATCAAGGTTAACCGAAGCATAAACCTGTGCAAACACAAGTCATAGGAAATCCATATAGTGCCTTGAAAAAGTATTCATACCCCTTGAAATTTTCCACATTTTGTCATGTTACAACCAAAAATCTAAATTTATTTTATTGGGATTTTATGTGATCGACCAACACAAAGTGGCACATAATTGTGAAGTGGAAGAAAAATGATAAATGGTTTGTAAAATTTTTTACAAATATTTGAAAAGTGTAGCGTACATTTGTATTCAGCCCCCTTTACTCTGATACCCTTAACTAAAATCTAGTGGAACCAATTGCCTTCAGAAGTCACTTAATTATTAAATAGAGTCCACCTGTGTGTAATTTAATCTCAATATAAATTCAGTTGTTCTGTGAAGCCCTCAGAGGTTTGTTAGATAACCGTAGTGAACAAATAGCATTATGAATACCAAGGAACACACAGACAGGTCAGGGATAAAGTTGTGGAGAAGTTTAAAGCAGGGTTAGGTTATAAAAATATCCCAGGCTTTGAACCTCTCACGGAGCACTGTTCAATCCATCATCCGAAAATGGAAAGAGTATGGCACAACTGCAAACCTACCAAGACATGGCCATCAGCTTAAACTGACAGGCCGGGCAAGGAGAGCATTAATCACTTAACCGCTTGCTGACCGTGTCGCATGCTTTTACTGCTGCAGTGCAGCTGTGCGAATCGCCGTCCACAAACAGCGATTCGCGCAGTTTGCCTGCGCACTCTCGTGTCTGCCGCACACTGTGTGAGTGTGCACGCGGGTCGGGCGGACTCTATGTCCGCCGGCAACCCGTGATTGCCTAATGCAGAGGAAAGGTGGGGATGACAGAGATCTACTGAAACCTGTACTCGAGATCAGTGAGATCTGTCATGCCCACTTAACCCTTTGATCGCCCCCTTAGTGTTAACCCCTTCCCTGCCAGTGACATTTTATACAGTAATCAGTGGCTATTTTTAGTTCTGATCGCTGTATAAATGTTAATGGTCCCAAAAAAGTGTCTGATATGTCCGCCGCTATATCGTAGTCCCGATTAAAAATTGCAGATCGCCGCCATTACTAGTAAAATAAATAAAAACGCCATAAATCCATTCTGTAAACATCCCTTGTAATAGAAAAAAAGCATGACAGGACCTCTTAAATGTGAGATCTGGAGTCAAAAAGACCTCAGATCTCACATTTACACTTAAATGCAATAAAAAAAAAAAGTCTTTTGAAAAGAAAAAAAAATTCCCCTTTAAGATCATTGGGCGGAAGTGAAGTTTGACATTGCTGCCGTCATCCAATGTTATGGAGCCAAGCAGGGGCCATCTTTCCCTCACTCGGCTCCATGTTACTGAGTGGAGAGGACACGATTGGCTCCTCCAAAATATCAAAGGCTCCGGTAAGCGAGAGGAACAGGGGCACCTCTCCTGCTCCCAATAAGTGATCTTGCGGCGAATCTGCCGCAGAGACCAATTTTATCTGAAAGCGGACCGCCCGCCATATAAAAAAATACTGGGGTTATGGCAGCTATCTGCTGCCATAACAGTATTTAGCATCGAACAGCCGACGTATAATGACAGCGTGCGGTCCGTAAGTGGTTAATCACAGAAGCAGCCAAAAGGCCCATGGTAACTCTGGAGGAGCTGCACAGATCCACAGCACAGCTGGGATAATCTGTCCACACAACTATTAGTCGTCCACTCCACAAATCTGGCCTTTATGCAAGATTGCAATAAAGCCATAAGACGTTCCGTTTTCAGTTTGCGAGAAGCCATGGGGGGGACACAGCAAACATGTGGAAGAAGGTGCTCTGGTCAGATGAGACCAAAATGTAGCCTTTTAGCCTGAAAGCAAAATGCTGTGTCTTTTGGTTGTAACACTACAAAATGTAGAAAATCTCAAGGGGTATGAATACTTTTTTCAAGGCACTGTATGTAAACCATAAAAAAGTAGATGCCACCAGGGTTTCCCAAGACTCCCTCAGTGCCTGGATCCCTGCTTATCCACTATACATTGAATTTAAGGGGGCTCGATCGAGATGTTGTTCAATACTGGCTGATTGTGGTTGACTGTGCTCACGAGCAAACGTTTTTAATTCACAACGTCATTTTATGTCAAGTGTTTTCCTTGTTGCATTGTATCACTGTCTAGTGACCCAATTTTTTGATATTTTTGTAACATATTTTTTTCAGGTTCAAACCGCAGATAGTTCCTTCTCCAGTGTGTGTGTTTTTTAACTCATTGGAGGTCAGGACAACCTTTTGAGGGGCCCTATCCCCTCTGCCCCAATAGTGTTCAGTGTCTACATGTTCCCCTGGGAACCAGTGGCGGCCGGTGTTTGAGGGGTGCTAGGGCGCCGCCTCCCCGCCGGCTAGAGAAGAAGAAGAAGAAAATAAAAAGTTAGTCCCGCCCCCCTGCAGATGGCGCCGATGCATTGATTTTCTTCTATTTTTTTTTTCGGCTCCTTGGCTGTCACATGACAGCCAAGTAGTGAGCCTATTGGTCGGCCATTAAAAGCTATGAGTGTGCGCTGAACAGGCGCACACTCATAGCTTGATTGGATGCGGGGGCGGGTCACTGTGGCAGCGGACGTGACTTCCGCTCCCACAGAGACCATGACCGGCGGGGACAGACTAGGGGGGACAGCCGCTCTCCGTGTGCCGAACTCTGCAGACTCCAGCGCGCTCTCCGTATGCCGAATCTCTGCAACAATCCTGCCTGCTGGATGGGGTAAGTGCGGGGAGGGGGGGGAATCTCTGCAATGTACACACCTGTGTCCCTGGCTGCAAACTACCCCACCTGTGTCCTTGGCTGCAAACTGCCCCACCTGTGTCCCTGGCTGCATAACTGCCCCACCTGTGTCCCTGGCTGCATAACTGCCCCACCTGTGTCCCTGGCTGCATAACTGCCCCCACCTGTGTCCCTGGCTGCAAACTGCCCCCACCTGTGTCCCTGGCTGCATAGCTGCCCCGCCTGTGTCACTGGCTGCAAACTGCCCCACCTGTGTCACTGGCTGCAAACTGCCCCCACCTGTGTCACTGCCTGCAAACTGCCCCACCTGTGTCACTGGCTGCATAACTGCCCCCACCTGTGTCACTGGCTGCAAACTGCCCCCACCTGTGTCACTGGCTGCATAGCTGCCCCGCCTGTGTCACTGGCTGCAAACTGCCCCACCTGTGTCACTGGCTGCAAACTGCCCCCACCTGTGTCACTGGCTGCAAACTACCCCACCTGTGTCACTGGCTGCAAACTGCCCCCACCTGTGTCACTGGCTGCAAACTGCCCCCACCTGTGCCACTGGGTGCAAACTGCCCCACCTGTGTCACTGGCTGCATAACTGCCCCATCTGTGTCACTGGCTGCATAACTGCCCCAC
>BLSH010240106.1:119488-130465 GCA_018402905.1 Glandirana rugosa
CTTTGTAATCTTCTCCGGTACCACCTTCACTGGCCCGAAATTTCCTAAACTGACGTCACAAAGGACCCTTTGACCCACCTCGACGCGAGAGAGGTCCACGACAGGACTTTCTACTCCTCTCTTTTGAGCGCAGCTCCACCCAGTTTCCCAGGAAACACTGCAGTCAAATCCTTTAAAGCCCGGTCACTTCCACCATGGCCTCTTCTAATGTTTCCTCCTCCATTTTTCTGGGCCAACCCAGCACCCCCCCCCCCCCGCCCCCCATGACAGAAACTTGGTGCCCCAGTGTCTTAGCTGCTAATAGCCCAGCGAAGGTAAAACCTGCTGGGGGTCGCGGGCGGTGGGGGCTGGCAGGATGTCAGCCGCATTCCTGTACCTCCGCTCGTTCCGGAGGATGAGAGCGTCTTTCCAGCGGAGGTGGGACTTCCGGCGGCACGTGGTGGCTTCCAGTTCTGGCCTCTGGAATGCAGGAGGAGGGGGGGTGGGCCACGGCTGGTTTCAGTTACGGTCCTCGCAGTGTCTGAAGGACCAGAAAGATTTAAAAACAGACGGATGCGCCAGCAGGCCGGGGGCTATAATGGAGCCTGAGGAGCAGGCGGCAGTGGCAGGAGCTGCAAACACCAGCCAGACCCGGGTAAGCCAAGGCAGAGGTCTTTTTGGATGTTACCCTTGGGGCATGTGGATTTCCCTCCCTTGTTGTCCTTGAGTGTGAAGCAGGCTTCCTTTTCTTAAGTTTACTGCACTGGGAGAAAGTGTTTGTAATAGCGGCACTATGGAGTTGTTTGGTGGTCACTATAGTGGTGTGTTAGCAGTGTGGTGGCTGAAAGGTAAGCACTTCTGTTTAGAAAGCATGGTTTTGGGACCCTTATATGCAGCTTCATGTAGAGATATTGTTTGTTCCCCCCCATGTTTGGTTGTATAGTTATGTGCTGGGTTGGGGGTCTTGGTGTTTTTCAGGGAAAATACAAAGCCAAGCACTGTTCCCCTCCCCATAAAAGGAAATGTCTGTCATGTAAAAACACACACAGAGATTATTGGACTAAGGTGTTATGTAGAACCTGCATTGCAGAGTTGGTCAAGGCGGAGACCTCCTTAGCTACCACCACTTCACAGCCAGAGGAGTTACTTCCTTTCGGAAGGAACTAGCGAACACTTTTCTGACTTTTAGATCCTATCTGGATAAACGTCCGGCATCCCAGTCTAGCAGCAGGGGTAATTCTCCAGCACAGGCTCGTCCATCTGCGTCTACACCCAGGGATATCAGTGATTCAAATGACAAGCAGGGAAGTGGTTCCTCAGATTCAGAGGATGAGGATGAGAAGGAAACTTTGTCTTCTTTTTCTCCTTACAAATTGACCCTGGAAGAGGTGAAGGACCTGCTAAAAGTCATACATGCCACCCTGAACATCAAAGAGAATAAAACGCAGTTATCTCTGCATGAAAAAAATGTTTCGGGGGTTAGGGGAAGTGAAACACCATGTATTTCAGGTGCACAAAGTTCTGTCGGAGACTGTGAAGAGAGAGTGTGGAAAGATCATGAGAGGGCCCCATTCTTTTTTAAATCACTTAAGCGGAGGGTTCCATTTGAGGAAGACCGTGCTCGGGTCTGGAACAAAAGTTTTAAGCTGGATGTAGCATTTTCTCAAGTCTCACAAAATTCAGATCTGGCGTTTGAAGATATGGGGTCCTGAAAGACGCTATGGATAAAAGGGTGAATTCCCTGTTAAAGAAGGCCTGGGATTCGACCTTGGCCAACCTGAAACCAGCAATGGCATCAACTGTAATGGCCAGGAATCTGAAACACTGGCTGGAACAATTGGAGACATATTGAAGCAGGAACCTCTCGCAAGGTTATTAGAGACCCTGCCAGTTCTACAGAAAGCAGTGGGGTACATGGCGGATGCCTCAGCTGAATCTAAGAATGTCAGCTAGATTCTCGAGTCTAGTAAATTCAGCTCATAGAGCTTTATGGGTTAAAACCTGGTCAGGGGATACTGTTTCAAAGGTAAAACGTTGTGGTCTACCGTTTTGAAGGAGACCTGGTATTCGGTCCTGATCTTGAAACCATCTTAAGACGGCAGATAAGAAAAAGGCTTTTCCAGTAAAAAAGAAAGTAGCCCCGGAGTATAAAGAAACATTTTCGTCCTCTTCACCAAACCCAGGAGACAAAGGAGATCGGATACAGGAAACATTGGAAGGTTCAGAGAGGTCGAGGAAAGACAGGGGTTTTATTCTGACCTCCTAACCAAACCAATAAAAAAAAAATGTGCTGGTTCTCCAACTGTCGGGGAAGACTACAGTCTTTTCTTCCACAGTGGAGGGCAACAACGTCCAGCCCATTTGATAAAGTAATATCAAGAGGGCTACAAGCTGGAATTTTCTCAATCTCCGCAAAATCAGTTTTATCTAACCCAGGCTCCCCGAGATCAAGAAATGAGCCTGGCAATGACATCTCTCTTACAGGATCTTCTTCAGCAGAAAGTGGTCACCCCAGTCCCTCAAAGAGGAAGGGCAAGAGTGCTATTCACACGTGTTCTCGGTCAAGAAGCCATCTGGAAAATTTTGGTTAATTCAGAACTTAAAGTTAAACAAATCGATACGATACAAGAAGTTCAGAATGGATATGATTTTTTTCAGTGAAAAATCTCCTAACAGTGGGTTGCTTCCTTGTGTTCATAGACCTAAGGGATGCATACTTTCATGTTCCAATAATCACTAAAATATCTGCGGTTGGCGGTCAAGTAGGGCGCAATACTATCACACCTTCAGTTCAGAGCCCTTCCGTTCTGTCTTTCCTCCTCTCCTAGGATTTTCACAAAAATGATGGCAGAGGCCTTGGCACCCCTCAGACTGAGAGAGATATTGATTGTACCCTACTTGGATGATCTTCTGATTTTTGCCAAGTCAGAGGATCTCTTGTGGAAAGATTTGGATGAGGAGAGACATTTGGAGAGTCTTGGTTGGATCATAAACAGGGAAAAATCAAATATGATTCCATCTTAGACAATACATTTTCTGGGCTACACCATCAGATCGGTGCAGGAAAAATTTTCTTTCCAGAAGAGAAAGGTTACAAACAAATATGCCAACCACGGTCAGGACATCATCAATTCCAGCGGTGCAATGGGTGCGACTTCAATCAAGAAGTTATCTTAAAGAATTGGACTTTTGAGCAGCCGCTGGAGAAATTAATCAAAATTCCTCCTTGGGTGCCAAAGAAACTATGGTGGTGGAGTCAGGCAAACTTGAACAAAAGGCTGCTCTGGACTTTTCCAGTACAAAAAAGAGTGACAACAGACACAAGTGCCTTGGGATGAGGTGCCCACCTGGAGGGGCACATTGTTCAGGGAGCTTGGGAAAGCAAGAATTCCTCCAATTGGAGGGAATTAAAAGCCACATTCCTAGGCCTTTGGGCGTTCAGGGACCGGATCAGAGGCTGTCACTTTCCGGTGTAGTCAGACAATACCACAGCAGTGGCATACATCACGAAACAGGGAGGCACAAGGAGCAGGGGGTTGCTACTCTTGGCTTTCCAGATTATGACTTGGGCAGAAAAAAATTGAATGTCCCTGACAGCAGTACATTTGAAGGGTGACCTAAATCAGGTGGCAGACTTACTAAGTCGAAAGAAAGTACTAGAATCAGAATGGAGCTTGAACTCAAGAGTATTTCATGTTAGTAGAAAGATGGGGAACTCCTCAGATCGATCTGTTCTCCTCACTGGACAACGCAAAAGTGGCAAAGTACTTCTCTCTAAGCAGGTGGGATCGAGCAGGAGGTCTGAACGCACTATCCCAGTCTTGGACCTTCCAGCTGTGCTATGCATTCCCCCCCTTTCCAGTTGATTCCGCTGGTACTCAAAAAAAAAATGACAGAAGGAATCTACAACCCTGATGTTAAAGGTTCCTTTTTGGCTCAAGAGGGCATGGTTTGCAACTCTTCAGAAGTTGGTGGTAGAGCCCCATTGGTTGTTGCCATTAAAAAAGGACCTTCTGAGCCAGGGACCCATTCAACATCCCAATATAGAGAAACTCAGGCTGGCAGCCTGGTTACTGAGGAGAAAATCCTGACAAGGAAGGTTTTGTTAAGCAAGCTAGTGTCTACCTTATTAAATGGCAGGAAAAAGATCACTCGAGCCATTTACTTCAAAACAGGGAAATGTTTTAACTCCTGGTGTGCCTTGAAAGTTTTTTCTCCCGCAGGAGGTTGTTTCAGTTCTGTAATTTCTCCATGAAGGAATGGCGAAAGGGTTGGCAGCCAGTACGTTAAAAGTGCAAGTGGCTGCTTTATCAGTGTTCTTGGAGAGGCAACTATCTTAAGAACCTCTGATTGTTCATTTTATTAAGGCATTGGCCAGAGCTAGGCCAGTACCATTTAACGTTTTCCAGAAAGGGATTTGTCAGTGGTTTTGAGGGGTTTGACAAAAAGACCATACAATAACATTTTGGACTTTGAAGCTAGCCTTTCTTGTGGCGGTTACTTCAGCCAGAAGGGTTAGCGAATTACACCAAGGTGACACTACTACTCTGGGAAGGTGATCAGCATTTTTCATTTTTTTTTTTTTTACACTATGACTGCTTGTACAGTGATCACTGTAAAAGCAATTGTTTTTAACTGCCATGAGCAGAGCTCTCTGATGTGACCCGCAACCTCCTGCTTTGGGATGGGGGGTGGGCAAGCCCAGATCGCAGGTTCGCAACCCGCCATCCCAGAGCATCATTGTTGAGAATCGAGCTGGTAGTAAAGGAAGCATGTGGATGCAGTAGAGAGCAAAGCCAATGCTTCCCGTATAGTGCCAGCTCCTGATGCAGTCGGAGTGACATCAAATGAATTCCGCCTGGGACAGCAACAGTCGGCGACTCCCTAAGTGAAGATTGTATTTAAAGGTCAGTGTTTTTTTATTAAAATCACATAGCAATGGGCATATCTGTTCTAGTTCTGCACTGGTTACTCTGGGCTGCTTTCAAATTGATCCGTAGGTGCAGTGCAGTCCACCTGCGGGTTACCTGGATTGAGGCATAAACTTCTATTATCACCTGCGGGTTTGGTGCACTTTCTGAAAGCGCACCAAAACTCCTAAATGCAGGAGATTTGGTGCAATTTCAGAAAGTGCACCACACCTGCAGGATATAATAGAAGTCTAAGTGCAGCTAACCAGCAGGAAAGCCAAAGGTGCACTGCACCTATGGTGTGGGTAAACTGCAGAACATCAGTGTGAAAGCAGCCATAGGTCCCTTTCACATGATCGGTCCGATTGAGTCCGCCTTTCAGACGAACCCAATTGGACCCTCCTTTCACTGCTATGGTGGACTTGTGTCCATTTACACCTGCCAAAACAGAAAGGGATCTGTCCCCTTCCATCTGGGTGGATCAGAGGGCCCATAGAGTAGAGCATGCTGTGCCCGTGTCCGCTCTGCATATGCGGAGTGGACACAGACCTGTCTACCGCCCACTCTGCTCATTGTGGCCCGCGAATGGATACCAAGTCGCTTAAATGGCCCTCCCTCTTTAAAAGTTTGCCCTCAAAGTTTATTACCTTAAAGCATTCTCTGCATTAAGGTAAAAAACCTTGTGTGTTTAGGGTCCTCAGACAGTGGGTGTGGTTTTTATTGCGCTGAATATTGGCCGTTGCTAAAAGAGGAGCAGAGAGAGATCAGTAGTGACTCAGAGTTCAGAGATCAGTAGGAAGTGATGCAGAGTGCAGAGATCAGTAGGAAGCAACGCAGAGATCAGTAGGAAGTGATGCAGAGTTCAGAGATTTGTAGTGAATAAATATATACAAACAACAAGTTGCGCTAAAAAAATCATGCGCAAATCGGCAATAAAGTTCATGTGAAAAAATACTCTCATAAAGACAAAAAACTGTGAATAAAATGTCCAAATTCCAAAAAAAGGGAAAGAAAAATTCCAACTTCCATCAGACCACCACACAAGCAGACTGCTTACCAGAGCAGATGAACCCTCTAGTTATGGAAGGTCAAACAGACATATGGGTGTATGCCACCTCCAGCATAGATGATTTCACCACAGCTTCTCAACCTTGTATCTCAGTTCATGCGTTCATATAGCACACCAGAAAATAAAGAAAGGGGGGGCGCCAGTAGTGTAGTATATCAAAGTGACGCATTTATTCCAGGCTAAGGCACTATTGAAAGGTCCAGTAGCCAGTAAGTTTAAAAAGTTGTATAAATACCGTTTATAAGTCAAGTAAAATCCAATACTGGTCGCGGTGACACAGAAAAAGCTCCTTACCTGTCCAAGTCCATGTAACCCAACTACACCTTGTAAAAAAAGCCTAACTAGAGCTCAACACCCCAACATTCTATTCATCGGGGCGGGGCCTAGTGACGTCGGTGCGCACACACAGGAATATTTTACCCAGTACAACATGCAAGCCATCCTTAAGGGGGCTGCACACTCTTATTGTGCTATGCAAGCTGTCTGAGTGCATCAGAGTAAGTGACCTGAAAAATGTGGGTTGTCATTTTTTTTTAAATGTTTTATTACCAGTGGAGGCTCACCCACAAAAAAAAGTAAGAAATAAAAATTAACTAGAATTATTAACCAACAGCAGCACAGCTAGAGAGAAACTCCAAAGAAAAAAAAATCTTTGGAATTTCTCTCTAGCTGTGCTGCTATTGCTAATTTGCTAGAATAGACAGATTAGATAATAAAGAAGTGTAATAACCTAGCAACAGGGCAGACGTCCCAAATCTCATTAAAAAACCCTATCTAGAACACAGTAAAATTAATTCTCCACCCTCATTGGCTGTTTTCCAACTTTCCATTCTAAGAATAGCTGAGTTCTGGGGCGTCTAAATCTACAGACCTTAAACTGCCTAGTCCATTTGGTCTCTGCCTGGGGCGGGAGCCAGGATTTTCTCTGCCTGCGGTTACACATTCTGGCCAGCTGCCCAGCCATGCCCCCCCCCCCCCCACAAGTCACACTCCGACACTTAGTCTCTACCTCCAGCAGTGTTTCTACTCTCCACCAGGGACCCTTCCCCCTCCCACCATCCTGTACAGAGCAGAGAGGGAAAACATGATAAGTGATTGCTCAATGGAGGAGAGGAGAGGGGGCAGCAGATTTTCTGCCTGGATTTGATCATCATGGATGACTACAGCTTGAGGGAAGGAGAAGATCAGCCAGGGACAATCAGATCCAAGCAGAGCAGTGTCTGCAAGGCAAGATCTCTGACCATACATGACAGGTAGCTCCCAGCAATACACAGGCAGTGATTAGTCTACATCCATAGCTAACAGATAAGGCTGAACAGGCCCCTTCCAAAGCTCAGCAGTAGGATAAGAACTCTGAGCCGGCATGTAAGTCACAGGGAGTTCTCAGGGATACACAGGCAGTAATTGATCTGCGATTAGTCTTCTGACATTGGGGGACCACAGAGCTCAGCAGCACTGCACACCCTCAGCTCTTCATACTTTACTGTTTAACAGGCAGCTTCAACCAACACAGCAACAACTCCACTCCTGGTGACTTCTTCACCCTGCATTCAGTGCATTGTAGGTAATGAGTCATGACTTACAATGCAGGGACCAATAAGTCACCAGGAGTGGAGTTGTTGCTGTGTTGGTTGAAGCTGCCTGTGCTCAGCCTCTGTGTATCTCAGCATCAAACATCAGAACAAGAGGAATGTCTAATCATGACAAGTTCTCTACAATAACTGCTTTCCAATGAATGCCATTTTAAATTGCCTGATTTTATAATTACATTTTGAACTTTTTTTGACAGATAATGAAGATTTATGTTAGTGAGTTTGATGGCATAGCACATATATGAAAACCCCTATAATGCCACTCTGTGCTCGGTTCCTGTGCAGACCTCACAGCTAATGTAGTTCTTTACCTTTGGGATTTAATGGATGAATGAGCCAGCAATATTTTTTTGAGAATTAAGACTGACAGCTGAGTTATACTGTACATTGCGTGGGTGGAGTCTATAAGGGGTGTGGCTTCTAAGAAGTGGGATGGGCCAAAAAGGAAGGGCGGGGTCTAGCGCCCCACCATCTTAAAACTTCACCAGCCGCCGCTGTTTATTTCAGTGCTTTTAAACGGTTCAGCACTATGTTAGTTTTCGGATTCCTTTGAGTACCACTGCTAAGCACTGCCATAGGACATGTGGGAAGGAGCATGTTTACCTGTGGAAGGTCATCTATGGAGGTAAGCGCATAGTTTGGAAGGTGGCTGCACTGGAGATTGCTGTGAATTTTACACAGAATCCACTGAATATTTTCTTCACTTTATTGTACTTTTTTTGCATATTCTGTTTATAAACGGTATACATATTACCAATGGTGAACATATACACATTTTTTTTATCACTGCCCACAAATAATTAGAAAACTGTTAGGTATTCAACATAATACATTGATCACATTATATTTTTCTTTTCTGGTTATTCTTATTCTAGCACTGTTTTTTTTTTAAGTACACATAGTAGCGTAGGGATCAGGTACTTACTAACATTCTTTTCACAAAATTTCAATATCCACAACAGCTTCATTCTTTATTTTCCATCTATTCCATTGTGGCCGGTTCTTCTATCCTTCCTGCAGTGCAGTGACTGACCTGGAGACATCTGATTATGAGGAGCCGGTTGTCCTTTTCCTCTATGTAAGTGTTTTATGCTTTGTATTGCACAATAAAGTTCCGCTAACTGAGTGGCTCTTCTCTGCATCTCTTTATATGAGTAGAATATTGGGGGGTTGTTGAGCTCTAATCAGGATTATTTATAGAGGGTTATATAACATTTAACCCCTTGTCTGCTAGAGGTGGAGCCCAGGGGAGCCGAGCCCCATATCAGTCGGTCGCAGTTATAGTATGTAACCAGTGGGCGCCACTGAAGCGTCGGTTACATCAGTGGTTCTCAACCCTGTCCTCAAGTACCCCCAACAGGCCATGTTTTCAGGTTTTCCTTTATTTTGCACAGGTGCTTTAAATCAGAGTCAACGGCTTGGTATTTTGGACAGCTCTTTTATCCAAGAGAAATTCCCAAAACATGGCCTGTTGGGGGTACTTGAGGACAGGGTTGAGAACCACTGGTTACATGACAGTAAGTAGTCTCTCATCTGGAGAGGATGGAATGTTTCATCCAATCTTCTCTCCCAGTGCCTGATCTCCTCCACATCACAAGCGCTAGAGCCCCAGAAAAGGCTAATTTAGCGGTGGATCGCTTGTGATGTGGAGGAGATCGGGTGCCACGGGAGTAGGAGGAGAGGATCAGATGAAACATTCTTTCCTCTCCAGATGACAGCTGTCAAGTAACCATCTGGCACTTTGTTAGCACCTGCTGCTTGCATAGTATAAATGCAGCTATGGGTTTCCACTCCCACTGGGCTCCATCTACAGCAGGCGTGGGATTACCTGTTATGTGCAGACCGCTCCCTTGCCCAAAGAAGTGTAGCGTTAACCCTGTAAGGGCTGCTGGTGAATGTGGTCATCTCCCACCCCGCGCACCCAAGCTGTCAAGCCTGGGCTATTAGCTCCCTTCTCCGTGCTCAGGCTGCTCAGCTACCGGATAATTGTCAGCAATCTTTAATCCTCCAGTGGCTCACCTGGTTATCATTACCAGCTCATCAGTCCCGCGTACAGCCAGCCCCTTCTGGCTATTTAAACTGCCTTGTTCATTCCTTTCCTGCCTTCGTCAAACATACCTGGAGATTCTCTGCTGTATTTCCATGAAAGACTTTGCCCGCCTGAAGTCCCTTCTGGTTCCTGATCCTGTTCTTCTGCCTCTGACTACGCTGATCTCTGGCTTCCCGACTTACTGTACTGTCTGACTACCCAATTTGGTCACCAATTCCTGGCTTATGTTTTGACTACGTTTACTGATCTGTACCATTTTTACCATTATATTAAAATGTGTGATTTTTTTTTTTTTTTACTGCATTTCTGTCTCAGTCTGATTCATGGTTCCTGACACAGGCACATGGATTTTCCACTCACTCCAAGTCAAGAAACAGTCTTTGCAGCGTTGTTTGTTTGTTTTTCATTAAGGGAATAAAACTTGGATAGGGAAGGGATGATATGGGATGCCCATTTGATCAGCAGAACTTGAGTGACTAGAACTATATACACTCTAGTATATCATAGTTGCCAAAATTATCAAAAAAAATGTATAGGGACACTTTTTTGGCTGTAGATGGAGCCTTATTATAATTGGTGGGGGGGCATTCATTTGTTTTTTTTCAAATTCTTTATATAGACAAGCTTTACAAAACAGAGAGCATGCACCATATCGAAACTGTGTAAAGTCGAAAAACATTATCTCACATAGCCTAAGGACAGTTCAAAAATGACTTTGGGATTAAAGGTGAGATACCGAATTCAGAGATATAATTAGTAAAAGCCCTTATCCGATGGCCCCTGATTTCCTGCAGGAGACAACTCAGGACTCGTACGGGTGGATGTCCCAATTTTTCAAAGAAAAGAAAGGAAATGGAATCAAAGACGAAAGACCAGAAGGGGAAAAAAGGGGGGGGGATATAGTAAGGTAAGGGTTACAGTGGGGGGGGGGGGGGCCTAGTCAGTGCGATGGAACGTATTCACCGAGGTAATGATAGGGCATTCATTTGTTGGCGTGGTGTAACGGGGTTGAAAAAATGTGGTGAAAAATGGGAGTGGTTTAACTAAATATTGGGCGTGGCTTATAGGGGGTGTGGTTAGAGTGAGCTGAACGAGGGGTGGAGGGAGAAAGAGAGAGGGAGAGAGAATGAAAGAGATAGGGAGATAAAGAAAAAGAAAGGGAAAGAGATAGGGAGGGAAGGAGAGAGAAGGAAGGAAAGAAAGGGATGGGGGGACAGCAGGCCCAGATCCTGCACCACAATAGAACTATGTGTATTCCAGAAAGTTTAACAATCTGCAGAAAAATATACTCCAAACATCTGGTGTTGGCGCTTCAATCATCATGGCACCATTGTTTTATGGTATCAGGATGATTGATGCGCAGTATTTCTATTATTA
>BLSH010240106.1:142834-170740 GCA_018402905.1 Glandirana rugosa
GGGGGGGGGGGGGGGGGGGGGCGCTCGCTCGTTCCCCCCTCCCATCCTAACCAGGGCTGCGTGCTCAGATAAGGGTCTGGTTTGGATTTTAGGGGGACCCCCACGTCAATTTTTTTTTAAATTTGGCGCGGGGTTCCCCTTTAATATCCAAACCAGACCCGAAGAGCCTGGTTTAGACTGGGGGGGACCCCACGCACTTCAGCGATTTTTGTATATCGCCGGGAGGCGGCAATACATTACAGCCGTGATTTTAAATGACAATTTTTCCTATGGAAATGTCATTTTGCTCTGGCTATGTTCTACGCCTCACAGAGATGCGCCCTTTTACACACAGACTAAGGACACCCCCCAGGCACAATATTTAAAGGAATTTTTCATTTTTTTTTTCACTTTAAACATTATTAAAATCACTGCTCCTGAAAAAAATCTTGATTTAAAAACTTTTTTTTTTCATTGATACATGTCCCCTAGGGCAGGACCTGGGTCCCCATACACTTTTTAGGGCAATAGCATTGCATATAAGCCTTTAAAATTAGCACTTTTGATTTCTCAAGTTCGCGTCCCATAGACTTTAATGGTGTTCGGATGTTCGCCCTGAACTTTTTGTCTGTTCGCATGTTCTGGTGCGAACCGAACCGGGGCTGTTCGGCTCATCCCTACTCCTCACCTGGTTGCCGCCATACACGCTTGACACCATCTGAACCAAATAAGTTTATCTTGGTTTCATCAGACCACAGGACATGGTTCCAGTAATCCATGTCCTTAGTCTGCTGGCATCTTTAGAAGAGGCTTCCTTCTGGGATGCCAGCCATGCAGACCAATTTGATGCAGTGTGCAGCGTATGGTCTGAGCACTGACAGGCTGACCCCCCACCCCTTCAACCTCTGCAGAAATGCTGGCAGCACTCATATGGCTATTTCCCAAAGACAACCTCTGGATAGGATGCTGAGCATGTGCATTCAACTTCTTTGGTCAACCATGGCGAGGCCTGTTCTGAGTGGAACCTGTCCTGTTAAACCACTGTATGATTTTGGCCACCATGCTGCAGCTCAGTTTCACGGTTTTGGCAATCTTCTTATAACCTAGGCCATTTTTATGTAGAGCAACAATTCTTTTTTTTTTTTCAGTTCCTCAGAGTTCTTTCCCATGTCGTGCCATGTTGAACTTCCAGTGACCAGTATGAGAGAGTGAGAGCGATAACACCAAATTTAACACACCTGCTCCCCATTCACACCTGAGACCTTGTAACACTAACAAGTCACTTGACACCAGGGAGGGAAAATGGCTAATTGGGCCTAATTTGGACATTTTATCTTATTGGTGTACTCACTTTTGTTGCCAGTGGTTTTGACATTAATGGCTGTGCGTTGAGTTATTTTGAGGGGACAACAAATTTACACTGTTATATAAGCTGTACACTCACTACTTTTCACATGAAAAGATATAATAAAATATTTTCAAAAATGTGAAGGGTGTACTCACTTTTGTGAGATACTGTATGTATACACACACGCTTTATTCTACTACCTCCTGCACAATCTTGATTGCAGCACAACAATTCCTAGGACCAGCTAGCACAGGTTTTAGATTTAACACAGACTCAGCTGGATCTTAGCAGAACACCCTTTTCAGGCAGGGCCGCGGGCCCCTATTGTGTAGCAAGAAAATAGAAGTCTTTGGTGCTAGCTGTCCTGTATGTGGCTACTGCTCCCAGAACCACCTCTTCAGGCACTGCCAGTCCTCCCTTTCCACTGCCCGTGCCACCACAGTCCTCCTGAATGGCTCTGCACCCATCCCAGACTGCTCCATCCCAGGCCTCTAATGTGCCTCCAAGTCCTCCTGACCGTGTGTCACTCACCAGCCCCCCTGGCTGTTCCTGTTTCTCCTGGAAACTTGCCTGGCAGTGTTCTCTTGCTGTCCTCTTCTTGCTATCATGGCTCCTGGCCAGGAGGACCCCTCTGTGTGTTTTAAGGAGGTCCTGTCTGCACCCAGGCCAAAGGTCACCCTGCCCTGGCTGGGGAGTTCTCTCAAAGGCCATTGTGACCTGGGAAAAGTGTGTGTGCGCAGCTGCTGACAGAGTGCTGATGGGATGGATTCCGTCCTGGCTCCTGCAAAGGTTCAAGAAAGAAAGGATGACCCCTGGAAGTCACACATCTATGGTGTCTTAGTGCAATGAATGGAGTGGCAACCTCAGCATGGACTCCGACCAGGCCACACCCTCAGCGCAATTCACCCCTGGAGCTTACTCAAAGGCCACTACAGCCTAACACTCCATCTCCAGCTTCCATCCAAACTCTCCTCCCCAGCTGCGCTGACCCAGAATATTTGAGGAGGCCTGCCCCCCTTACTAACCCAAATTGGTTAGGGCCCTCAGAATACTCCAGGCAGCTCCATCTTACTTCCCCTCCCATTATTCTAGAAGGTTCCAGTACATTCTTGAAATAGGGGGGAGGTCTCAGTGATGCTGCCTGTGAGTCATCCAGCTCTCCCTGGATCTCTGCCCAACCCAGAAATGTATCTGCCCTAAACAAAAAAAAAACAAACCCAATCTACACATCTAGCACACTAGAGGGTGCTACACAAGACAGGGACCGGGGGACTCCTCATATTGTGCAATGTGTGAGGGCACAGTGGGCCCACTCTCCCTTGGGACCTGTGTGCACCTATTGATGATACACCACTCCTAATCAAGATCTTTGAGGAGGAGGGAGCTGTGGGGGGCGGGGCAAAGCTCCGCTGTCTGTGTCTATGGATGCACACAGCCTGGCTCAGGAGTGTGCCGCATGATTACCCCCCCCCCAGCAAGCGGGTTATTAGGGGGGGAGTAGCACTGGTGGGGGACCAAAGGAGGGGAAGATCGGGCTGTAACAAGTAGAACATGCTTGTTAAAGAATAAAATTGAAGGTTTAAAATCCATTTCATTTCCCAGGAAGAGAACCCCCTCTGATCACAGAGGCCCTGTCCTGGGTGGGGGCACTGCCAGCTTTATCACACTCACTCCTCACACAAGGATCTGCTTCTCTTATATTCACCCCCCATCAGTGTTGCCAACCGCCAGTAAATTTACTGACAGTTTGAAAAAAATCTGTGATTTTTAGAACGGTCTATAAATATCAGGGTCTGATAATTTGTCATGCTGTGCTGACTTTTTAAGTGTAAACTGGGCAAACTAGATGATAAGGGTATTGTCAGTGTTTCCATGTTGTGTTTAAATATCAATTGTCTTAGTGTTTAATAGGAGTTCAGTTATTTTTCAGGTTGCCAGTAAAAAAATGTGCTCTGCCAGTAAGAGTTTCCATGATTTGCCAGTAAAAAACGCTGCGGGAGGTTGGCAACACTGCCCCCCATCCTACACATGATAGGTGAGAGCTGTGTACACAGAGGAGGAGAGGAGATCTGACTCTTCTCCTCACAGCACACACGTGCTCTCTCCTCACCACGGTGTGTGGGCGGGGCCCCGCACTCCTCCCTGCTCTCTGTCCGGGGCGGGGCGGTCCCTCCCCCTCTCTCTCTCTCACACACACTGTTTGGCAGATTGGAGCGGAGTGTGAGAGGAGGAGAGGAGCCGCTCAGTCCCGGGAATTGGATGTCGGTGCCGCCCGCACTCTATGAGGAGAGTGTCCGTGCCGGAGGCAGCCGCCAGCGCTGAGCTCTAGCCTGGGCTATGGGAGAGGAGCGGCTCAAAGTTTTCTGGAGCTATTGGGAGAAACCCCCACCTGGACCGCTCTCCTCCCTGAGAGCCCGCCGCCCCCTCCTCAGCTGAGAGCCCACACAGCCTTCCGGATGCCTCTGTCCAAGATGCCCGGCTGGGTCATCCTACCCATCACCCTCCCCGCCTTCACCATCACCGGCATGTGGATCGTGTGAGTGCGGGCATAGGGGGGAGGGGGGCACAATGTACACAGGGCAGGCATGGTGACACCCCCATAACATTATATAGGGGGGGGGGCACAATGTACACAGAGCAGGCATGGTGACACCCCCATAACATTATATGGGGGGGCACAATGTACACAGAGCAGGCGTGGTGACACCCCCATAACATTATATAGAGGGGGGCACAATGTACACAGAGCAGGCATGGTGACACCCCCATAACATTATATAGAGGGGGGCACAATGTACACAGAGCAGGCATGGTGACACCCCCATAACATTATATAGAGGGGGGCACAATGTACACAGAGCAGGCGTGGTGACACCCCCATAACATTATATAGAGGGGGGCACATTGTACACAGAGCAGGCGTGGTGACACCCCCATAACATTATATAGAGGGGGGCACATTGTACACAGAGCAGGCGTGGTGACACCCCCCATAACATTATATAGAGGGGGGCACAGTGTACACAGCAGGCATGGTGACACCCCCATAACATTATATAGAGGGGGCACCCCCATAACATTATATAGCGGGGGAGGGGGGATACCCACTATTCATAGCTCAGAGTCTGATGATGATAATGACGATTCATATACTCCTCAACTTCCTTCACCATCTACATCACCTTCACCACAGCTTCACTCACCACAGCTTCACTCACCACACTGTCCTCATCACTGATCTCTATAGAACATGTCCCCCCATCACGTGTGTGTATAATATTATTAAATGTCATGCATGTGACGTCTTGTTTTTATGCGTTTCTATTGATTCAAATAGGAAAGACTTTAAGCAGAAACATAAATGCGTAAATCTAGCTAAACTTCACGTTTTCTAGTACTTTCTATGCAAGTGGAAATGGGAACTGGGTAAAATAGAGTGAATCTCTGTAGCAGGGACATAGACAACAAACACCAGGCAGGGGTTCCAACCCCTTGTCACTCCATCCAAAACTAAAAAAGAAATGATAAAATACATTTTAAGCACATTAGATTTGGGGGGGGCAGTATTAGGATTTAGGCCTCATTTAGACTTGCACTCCTGCATATATAGAATAGTGATCTGAGAAATATAAAGCACTTTTTTTGCTTTGCAGATCACTTTTTCATGTGTTTGGATGCTCTGCTTTTAACCACTTGACCTCCTGGAAGGTTTTACCCCCTTCATGACCAGGCCTAGTTTTTACTATTCAGCACTCTGCTACTTCAACTGGCAATTGCGCGGTCATGCAACACTGTACGCAAATTCAATTTTAAATACTTGTTTTCACACAAATAGAGCTTTCTTTTGGTGGTATTTAAACACCGCTGGGTTTTTATTTTTTGCTATATAAATGAAAAAGGACCAAACATTACAAACAAACAAAACATTCTTTCTGTTCTAATAAAATCAAATTTCTTCATTAAATTTAGGCCATAATGTATTCTGCTACATGGCTTTGGTTAAAAAAAAAAAAAAAAAAAAAAAAAAGAATCCCACTAAGGATATATTAATTGGTTTGTGTGAAAGTTATAGCGTCTACAAACTAGGTGTGGTGTGTGTATGTATGTATGTATGTATGTATATTTGAAAATTGATTATTCATGTACTGATGGCCTATCTTATTTCTTAAACCCCTTAAAATGGCAGGACAATTTATTTATTTTTAAGTTGTAATTTTTTTGTCACTATTTTTCAGAAAATTAAGAAATTAAATAATTTTTTTTTCTTCACAATTTGTTTTTTACATACTGTCACCAGTGCAGTACAGCATATCTCATCACTGGTGTGGCAGTGATATTGACTGGTGACAGTAAGTTAACCACTTCCTGACCAGCCTATAGCAAGATGACGGCTGGGTGAACATCATATGACGTCCTCGCGTATCGCACCTCACATGCGCCCATGGTGCCACGCTGAGGTTCGATCTGTTACCAGCTGTGCCCAGCAGACACAACCGATGACTGAACACTGTACCGACCCACTGCCGGTACCATGTGACCGCTGTAACCAATCACAGCAGGTGACATAGCAATTGAAAGCCATAGAGGGCTTCCTTTCAAGCCATCCATTGTGTACAATTGTGTTGCTAGCTGTGATTGGTAGTAGTGATCTCATGGTAAACTGGGCTAAACACAGCCCATCTGTGCCATGTGATCAGCTGTGGCCAATCACATCTAATCACAACAAAACTGAATGAATTGATTTCATGCAGGAAAATGCTTGCTCATAGCAATGAAATCCATTGCTGTAGGCAAACATAATGTGAAAACCCCCCCCCCCCCAAAAAAAATACTGATCACTACCCCAGAGTAGTACAATGTTACTATGGTAACATATTGCTCTGGTCTGTGTGAAAAAATAAAAATTATGTAAAAAAAAATGTAATTTTTTTCGTGCTGTCACCAGTCAGTGTCCCTGATCACCGCCACACCAGTTATGACAACGCTGTACTACTCTGGGGGTGGTGATTGGGCATATTTTATTTATTTTTCACTTTGATTGCTGCTACAGTGACATCACTGTAACAGCAATGTTTTGAACTGTCATGAATGGGTTTAATTCATAACACCTTTTATTACTATTGTGATGCTTTGATTGACCCACAGCTATCACATTGTACAGGGTGCTGTGATTGGCCCAGGTACCATGTGATAGCTGTGGGCCCATCACAGCATCCCAATACTAAGCACAGCTGTTAGGAATGGGTTTCATTCATAAGTTGTGCATCGGATACAGCAGTGGCGATCTGCAGAATCCTGGAGCTGCTAGTTTTACTGCTAGTGGACAGCAAGTGGTTAAAGCTGGTTTACATGCGGTTAAAGTATCTAATCAGATCCTGGACACACACAATTCTTTTTTCTCTAAACATCACTAAACTGTCGACACCTAAATGCAGGTAAACGCACAGTGTGAATGGTACCATTGAAAAATCATTGTATGTATTTATATGCATTTAGAAATGTCTTAGAATTCAGGTTTGACAGTGTGAGTGAGGCCTTTACAGACATTAAGGCTTCATGCACACAGGACTTTAAAAAAACGTCAGTAGGTTATCGGTGATCTTTTTTTTAGCTTTTACCAGCATTATATTATTATTATTATTATACAGGATTTATATAGCGCCAACAGTTTACGCAGCGCTTTTTACCGCCGTTTTTTTGCGTTTTTTTAACGGGCCAGCAATTTTTTTTTTTTTGTTCCTCCAATTGATCTAAAACGTCCATAAACGTTGAGGATCGACGTTTTTGGACGTTTTTGAGCGTTTGAACATTTTTACAGCTGAAAAACGTCTCTCAGAACACTCTGGACTTGGTTTTTTTTACAGCTCAAAAATGTCACTGCTAAGAACAGCTGATAACAGCCTGTGTGTGCATGAACACATAGGATAACATTATGGAGGGTTTATTGACTGTAGAAAAAAAACATCTGCAGCTGAAAAACATCCTGTGTGCATGAGGCCTAAAGCCCAACTCCAGGCTGTTAAAATAACCCATGCAGCAGGATCCCCCTCACCCTACACATGTTAAATGCTTGTTTGTCTAGGGAGGGAAAGTAATAAGTGCAGATTATCTTATCCCTTGATCCCCTCTGTGGTCCAATCCTCCCAGCATGTGGCTGCCTCTCATCCTCGCATACAATGCAGGACTGCTCGTCCTGCATTGTAAATGACATCAGAGCTGTGACAGGCTGGGCAGCAAAGTGACACGGTTTCAGAGGATACAGGGTGGTAGAAGTCAGGAATGAGGACCAAGGCAGGCCTAAGCACCCAAAAACGCATGAAAAGCGCAGAAAAAAAAAAAAGCAAAATAGACGTGGGGGCAATAGAGAACTTAATTTAACCACTTAAGGATCAGAAAGATTTCCCCCTTAATGACCAGGCCAATTTTTTGCGATATGGCACTGCGTCACTTTAACTGATAATTGCGCGGTCGTGTAACACTGTACACAAACAAAATTGACGTTCCTTTTTTCCCATAAATAAAGCTTTTGGGGGTATTTGACCACCTCTCCAGTTTTTATTTTTTGCGCTATAAACAAAAAAAGCTACAATTTTGAAAAGAAAACTATTTTTTTTTTTTTTTTTTTTACTTTCTGGTATAATACATGTAAAAAACAAATGTATTCATCAGTTTAGGCCCATACATATTCTTTTACATATTTTTGTTAAAAAAATTGCAGTAGGCGTATATTGATTGGCTTGCGCAAATGTTATCGCGTCTACAAACTATGGGATATATTTAGGGACTTTTATTTATTTATTTTTTTTCTATTGTTTTTAGTGGCATTGCAGAGGAGGAATCTGACCCCTAATGACACTTTTTGGGGACTAGTGACATTATTACATTGGTGCTATAAAAATGCACTTATCAATGTAACTGTAGGGGTATGGGCTTACTAGCACATGACAGAGATTGCTGTTCTCGATCACTGGGAAGAGAAGATCTCAGTCATGTCATCTGGCAGAATGGGGATCCGCCTTATTTAAAAAGGCGGATCCCCGTTCTGCCTCTGTACCCAGCAAACCCGCTGGCGAGCTCCCTCGATGTGCAACGGGTGCGTTCCTGCTATACCACGTGCCCTCTATACCACGTGCACAAACCAACGGAGTATATCTGCGTGAGCTGCTCAGCAAGTGGTTAAGAAGTCCTAAGGGGTTAAACTCTGAATTGGTTTGTATTTATTTAAAAGATATTTTTTGTAGGTTTTTTTTATTGTTTTATGATTTTATTTTTTCTTCCAGTGTAACACGTTCCAGTGTAACACATTTTACTTCAGAATGGGATTTGTATTTATTCTGCGATTTTGTAGATATACACTATATTGACTAAAGTATTGGGACGCCTACCTTTACACGCCCATGAACTTTAATGGCATCCCAGTCTTGGTCCATAGGATTCAATATTGAGTTGGTCTACCCTTTGCAGCCATAACAGCTTCAACTCTTCTGGGAAGGCTGTCCACAAGGTTTAGTAGTGTGTCTATAGGAATGTTTGATTATTCTTCCAGAAGCGCATTTGTGAGGTTTAGGCACTGATGTTGGACGAGAAGGCCCGGCTAGCAGTCTCTGCTCTAATCCATCCTAAAGGTTTTCTATCGGGTTGAGGTCAGGACTCTGTGCAGGCCAGTCAAGTCCCTCCACCCCATCCATAACTGGGCACCAGTGCACAAAGCAAGGTCCATAAAGACACGGATGAGCGAGTTTGAGGTGGAGGAACTTGACTGGCTTGCACAGAGTCCTGACCTCAACCCGATAGAAATGTGTGTAAAGGCAGGAGTCCCAATACTTTTGACAATATCGTGTATCTGGCCCTTTGTAGTAATTGTAACGGCACATGCACACTTCAGTTCAAAAAAAGCTGCTTTTACAGGTATCTGAGCTTTTATTTCTCTGCTAATAAAAGCTTGAAGACGCTTGTGCTTTTTTTTTGTGCTCTTTCACGGGTATTCATTTCGCGTTTCTGAGCTTTTCAAGCCCCTTTTATGAGCTTTTTCAAGCTTTCGTGAGAATAAGCATTTTTTTCACAAACCCTCCCCTCGGCTCATTTTTTGACACCTGGCCATTCTCCAAAAGTCTTCTCCTCACTGTACACACCTGCCTGCTGCCATTCCTGAGCAAGCTCTGCACTGGTGGTGCCCTGATCCTGTAGCTGAATCAACTGTAGGAGACAGTCCTGGTGCCTGCTGGACTTTCTTGGATACATTGAAACCTTCTTCACAAATGTAGTGCAAATGTTTTTTTATGCAATTAAATTCATTTTCATGGCAAAGAGGGACTTTGCAATTAATTGCAATTCATCTGATCACTCTTCATAACATTCTGGAGTACAGGCGGTCCCTTACTTACAAACATCTGACTTACAAATGACTTCTACTTACAAACGGAGGGAGACAACAGGAAGTGAGAGGAAATCTCCCCCTAGGAAGGGAAATTCACTCTTGTAAAAGAGTTATTATGGGAAAAAGGTGTCTCCACTGATGCTTTATCACCAAGGTTTGTTTCCACAACAACCCAAATTTTTCAAAATCCAATTATCATTGGGACAGGAATTGAGGTGAAATCTTCTGAACAGAAACATAGACAGCAAAACAACCATTACAGGGGTGTTACCCCTTCCATATGCTATCCAAAAAGCTTAAAAATAGTTTTTTTGGCTGGAGTTAAACTTAGAAAATGTACCTGTTCCGACTTACAAACAAATTCAACTTAAGAACAAACCTGCAGAATCTATCTTGTTTGTAACCCGGGGACCGCCTGTATATGCAAATTACCATCATAAAAACGGAGGCAGCAGACTTTGTGAAAGTTAATATTTGTGTCATTCTCAATACTTTTAGTCACGGCTGTAGATTGTAAGCTCTAACGAGCAGGGCCCTCTGATTCCTCCTGTATTGAATTGTATTGTAATTGTACTGTCTGCCCTAATATTGTAAAGCGCTGCACAAACTGTTGGCGCTATATAAATCCTGTATAATAGTAATAATAATATGCTCATATGCCTGTAAACTCCCGAAAAAGCCATAGTGTGAATGGACACATTGGCTAACATGGAGGAGAATTTCCAGGCAGAAAAAATTAACTCTCAAAAGCCTGTAGGGGCTGCTTCTTTGAGATGCAGTGTGCATGAGCCCTTAGGCCCCTTTCACACTTGTGCGACGCAATGTTACCGCAATTTTTTTGCCTCGATTTTTTTACAGTGAGTTTGACGCGGTTTGGTATCAGTATGTCTTTGGTCCAACTTTGGCACAATGCAAACATATTACAAAGTCGTACTGAAATAGTACAGTGATTGCATCTATATTATTCAGGTGCAATTTCCATGAGACTTTGAGGGTTTAACATTGAAGTCTATGGACCTCAAATTGCATCAAAGTTGGACCAAAGTAATGCAGGGACTACTTTGAAGTCAGCACGACTTGAAGTCATACAGATATGAATGGTACTCATTGGAAATCATGGGGAACAACATGTCATGCGACTTTGCAGTCCCAAGTCGCAGGACAAGTGTGAACGAGGCCAGCAAAATCCAAGGTAGAGACGGCAATATGTGTTGTCAGAGATATTTTGTGGCTAACTACAGGTAACCAAAAAAGACAAGCTTTTGGAACAAAAGGTCCTCTTTGGGATTCCTGACCAATTTTGTCTCTACTTCCTGGCTAACATGGTACATCATGTTTTGGCATTAAAACCTACCCATAGAAAAATTCCCCTTGTTTCTGTGCAATATTTTGTGTGATACATTGTTATAGTAATAACAAATAAGTCTCCGTTCACACTTGTGCGACTTGTCATGCAACTTTAAACGTCAATGATACCCATTGATATATGCACAACTCAGTTGCAGCAACTTCTAGGTAGTTCATACACTACTTTGTTCTGACTTTCATGCAATTTGAGGGACATAGACTTCAATGTTAAAGTGTTACTAAACTTAGTGATCTGAAAATAGTTAATTTGCCCCCCCCCCCCGCCCACAGTTTATAAATCTTCTTTTTACATTAAAATACTGCCACTATATACCTTTTGGGATGGTCTGTATACCATAGTTTCCTGATAACCTACACAGTTTGTCTATAGCTGTGTTCAAGTAGGAGGAGTTTTCCACTACAGCCTGTATACACGCCCACATGTGTGATGTCAATATCATGTGACCTGAACAGTTCAACTGAAACAGGAAATGTTTTATCCGGCATAAGAGACCAAACTGAGCATGTGCAGCTTTACCATCCTGCTTTGTATTATATGGACTTGCCCAGATTGACAATGCAGGAGGGAATGATTTATGGCATATGCCGGGATAAAACAGCCTTTTTTATACAATGCAGAGGATTAACCCCTTAAGTTCCACAGTGAATATAACAAGCATGCTATGCTGCATATACAGACTGATTTTACTGTTGTGGGTTTAGTAACACTTTAACCCTCAGAAGTTGCATGAAAGTTGTACTTGAATGTTGTACAATGCAACTTGTGTGCAACAGTTGTCCATTACAACAGGTCAAAGCAAAAGTCTTATCCAAGTTGCACTCCAAAGTTGGTACAACTTTGGAGTCGTACAAGTGTGAATGGTGCCCATACCAGTCGGGATATTTTAAGATCAAGAACTGTTGGAGTTGTCCCTACCTTTTCGATCATCTTTACACATATAGGTTGCCTACATACCATGTTGTGGTGCTATTGCCTGCCTTATTGCAAAGTATTACATAATACCTGGGATAAACAATATATTATTTAGAATTTCAATAGTCTGCAAGGTGTTTACCAGCCTACACTTGGCTGTCTTTTGCCTGCTCTACTGGAGTCTCTTGGTGCTGTCAACTTGTCCTTTCTTCTAGGTGCCTTCTCAGCAAGCTGTGGGCTGTGCGGAGACACTTGTGCAAGTGCGCGCTGAAGCCAGGCTGTGTGCGTCCATAGATGTGTCTTTTGTGCTGCAGCAGCCCCCCCAGATCCCCCTTTTCCTTACCTGAGCCCATCCAATCCAGCGACGTGCACGAGTGCAGCGGCTCCCGCTGCTGTCTCTCGCCTCATTGGACAGTTTGATAGCAGTGGGAGCTATTGGCTGCCGCTGCTTTCAGTCAAATCCTATGACACGGTAGCAGGGGGCAGGCAGAGTCCTGCTGTCTGTGTCAATGGACGCAGCAGCGGGACTCAGGAGCGAACACGCACCCAATACAGAAGAGGAGCCTGGAGTGCCGGCAGGGGACCCCAGAAGCAAGAGGGAGAGGATTGGGGCTGCTCTGTGCAAAACCATTGCACAGAGCAGGTAAGTATAGACATGTTTTCTTATTTTTTTAAAAAAATTAAGATTTAGAACCAATTTATTTCCCCAGTTTTTAATCTGCACATTCTTTAGGATAGAAGTGATGGCTTCACTTATGAAATGCTGACCTGACGGAACCAGACACTTCAGACATACTTGCACTTGCAGACATATTGTAAGATACCTGCAGGATCTTTATAGAGAATATTGAAAAATCGTATATTTAAGTACTTTCTTGTTAGATTAGAGGTACGTGTACATGTGCTGCCTAGGCCTTGTACACACGATGAGAATCGGACAAATGATTGTCCTTTTTTGTTGTTTTTTTTTTTTTATTTGCATGCTAGTCTCATATTGAAAATGAGGTTACTAAAGTTATGAAAATTCTTGTACAACACAATACAACCTTGGAAGTGATGTAATGTATTTTCAGGTCTACCGATTTATTTTTTTTTTTTTAAGTGGTTAAACAATAAGTTCACCTATGGGAACATTTTACATGTTCCACCTTATTTTAGGATGTAACATTTTCCCAATGCTGCAGCCGCTCCCTAAAGTACGGCGAGAAGTGCCAGCTGTCACTTTTTAAAATTAGCATGGCTCCGCCCACATGGCCTCATCATTCACACAGCTCTGTGTGTGAATGAACTACAAGCCCTGATATCCTTTGCAGCTGTTGGCTTGTAGTTCTCAATGGAACTACGGGATGTACGGGCATACAGATACACTGACAGATCTGCAGGAGACCTGCATTGCTCCAGTGATTTGCTGATCGCTGGTGCACTGCTTTACAGGCTCCAAAAAAAATGCAAAATTTTTTTACTTGCAAAAAATTGTGCGGCGGCGTTTTATTTTTTATTTTTTTTTAAAGTTTAAATTAACTTATCCTTTTAACCACTTGCCTCCCAGCCACCGTCGTTTTACAGTGGCAGGTTAGCTTGGCTGCGCAAACCGCCGTCATGGTACTTCGGCCACGCATGTGCGATTTACGGGGGAGCATACGCCTCCAGCTGCATGCTCCGTGAGCGTGCTTGCAGGTCGGGCGGACTCTGTCTGCCGGCAACCAGCGATCGCATGCAACAGAGGCAGAAGGGGGATCCCCGTTCTATCAGGAGACATGTCACAGATCTACTGTTCCCAGGGATCGGGAACAACCCCCACACAGTTAGAACACACATATGGGACACATTTAACCCATTGATAGCCCCTAGAGTTTAACCCCTTCTCTGCCAGTGACATTTATACAGTAATCAGTGGCTATTTTTAGCTCTGATCATTGTATAAATGTCATTGGTCCCAAAAAAAGTTTCAAGTGTCTGATCTGTCCATCGCAATATTGCAGCCCCGATAAAAATCGCAGATCGCTGCCATTACTAGTTAAAAAAAAAAAAAATACCATAAATCTATCCCCTATTTTTTAAATCCTATTACTTTTGCGCAGACCAATCAATATACGGTTATTGGGATTTTTTTTACCTAAAATATGTAATAGAATATATATCGCCCTAAACTGATGAAGAAATTTGTTTTTTTTACAATTTTTTTTGCATATTTATTATAGCAAAAAGTAAAAAATATAGATTTTTTTCAAAATTTTCGCTCTTTTCTTGTTTATAGCACAAAAAATAAAAACCAACAGAGTGATCAAATACCACCATAAGAAAGCTCTATTTGTGGGAAAAAAGGACGTCAATTTTGTTTGATTGCAATGTCGCATTACTGCAAAGGCTCAAGGTTTTTCACCTTCATGCATTCTATGCCTGAAGGTAAAAAACCTGTGTGCAACAGTCCCCCCAGCCCCCCTCGGGAGTGAGCCTGCTCGGGTGCCCCCATAGCAAGCTGCTTGCTCTGGAGGCAGGAGGGAGGGGCCAGGAGCGCCAGTAGGGGACCCAGGAAGAGGGGGATCGGGACCGATCTGTGCAAAACCAACTGCACAGAGCAAGGTAAGTATAACATGTTTGCTATTTTTAAACAAAAACAATTCTGCTTTTAATATCCTTTTAGGTGATTAACACCTCTGCCTGGCAACTCTAGGATTTCAATTCTAATTCCAACCATGACACTACCTACCCTGAGTTTGCATATTCTCCCTGTTCCTGTGTGAGTTTCCTCTGGGTAGTCTGGTTTCCTCCCACACTCCAATGACCTGCTGGTAGATTAATTGCATCTTGTCAAAATTGTCCATGATATACGTATCGAGATGGGGACATTAGTTTTTTGAGAGCAGGGACTGATGTGAATGTACAATATATGTGTAAAGGACTGTGTAACTTGTCGGCAGTATATAAATATCTGTAATAAAGAAGTAATCAGATTGTGGAGGGTATGTGTGGCCAGCGCAAGCATATTCTTTTATACTGGAAGCATTTTTAATTTCTGGGCTGGAGAGTGTTGGCAAATCCTTCAAAATATAGTTGGTTAATGAACACTTGCCAGTGTACTCTGGCTGTGAAGGTATCTTTAATATGCTATACCCAGGTTGTTACGTTGTTTTGCTTTGTCTTAATGTGTTACTAGAACAGATTTAGCGTATACTTCTGTTCCAACTTGTCTCCTACTGGTTAATCATAAGCTGAAAATAATGTATGATAAGTGACTGGTGTTTAACTAAGGACTGAGAATCAAGGGGCCTCTATCTTGAGAAACATGCAGAGAGATACTTGACTGTCCTTGAACAAGGCATCTTGGTGTAAGGAGGTGCTGCAATCCTTGCCTGAGGGAGATGGTGGCACTGCAGTAATTGATGCTTTCCTTTGCTTTGTAATTTAAAGGACCAAGCTTGCGTGTATGGAAGTATTCAACTAGTGTGAGGACCACTATGGCCACCCTATGCAATCCAGTCTTAAAGTGCAGTTGGGTGGGGAGCTTAGTAAAACATTTGCTTCACTTTTCTGGAAGCTTGGGCCTTTAAATAGTCCTGCCACCAGTTATAGTAGTTTTACCAAAATGTATGACCATTTCAGGTGTTTTTTTAAATGGCGCCAGTTCTCATCCAGCAGGCTACTAGCGACTCGTAATGCTGATATGGAGCCTGATGGGGGAATCCATGGGACCTAGTTCCTAGTGTCTGAATCCTCGTCAGGCTCTGTCTACCCAGCTACAGACCATCTCGGTGGCTGCACTGCCTGGCTGACAGGTGTGGTGGTAGGGAGGGATCCTGGCTGAGCTAGTGTCTATATGGAAACTTTGGCCTCGGCATGATAAATGTTGGTGCTTGCCCCCAATTTTATATAATGTGTCCGTTTGTGGTACAGAGTGTTGGGCCACAATCACCCCTACGAATGGACCTGTCTGATTACATACATGGACCTCAGTGGGGGTTCCTAGTGATTAGCTGAGGGAGGGAGCCCCATCGAAAGCAAGGGGAGGCTGCCAGCTCCTGCAGCAAATCGCAGCTGCTAGCATGTAATTGCACAATGAGCGATCACCTGTGATTGATCGGCTCTGAATGCAGACAACCTGCATCCAGGGTCAATTATTCACAGGTGAACACTCTATGAGCAATTACATGCAAGCGCACTTTGGGAGCTGGCAGCCTTACTTACAAAGGGGTTGCCTCCTGCAGCTAATTGCTGGGCTTGTCGCATGTAATCTATTGTTGTGCACATACACAAGTGTGAAGGTAGCCTATAGCTTTTTTGTAGAATCGTGTTTATCAATTCCCCATTAAGTGTTTTAATATCTAGCTTTGTATCTTTGGAACCTGGTTAATCAGCTATGCATACATTTATGTAAACCTTATCAATGAACATCTTATTTGCCACCTTTTGGTCTATTAAAGTGCATCTATGGTCAAAATATTAAAATCACATATTCCTTTTTCGCTGTTTTAATCATTTCTAGCCTACTCCTATTATTTTGAAGGATCTTTTAGTTTTATGAACTTATTTGTGAAGATCCTCACACATTTTACTTCCTTGAATTATGTCACGTATTCGCTATGCCCTGTGAGCATGGCCACTGATAGGGGGGGACCACCGGTCCTCCTCTTGGGGACCCGGGTACACAATGCGCCCAGACAGCAGGAGGATCGGTGGAGCAGAGGAGGATTGATGACAGAACAATGCCCTCTGCGTCTTACCCAGCAACTGAAAGCCAGTTTCTCCCCCTTCCCCCTCTGCTGGCTTTCAGCTGCTGGATAAGAGAAACAGAATGCTGGATTTAGGGGGTGGTGGGTTGTTCCCACCCAGATCTCAGTTCTGCCTTCCTGGCCTGCCGCTGCTGAGCTCCTTCCCTCACCCCCGGAGGAGCAGCCTGGAGCGGTGAGAGGGAAGAGCCAGGAGGAGGTGTGCTGTGTTGTGCTCTCCCCTCCTGTCAGAAGAGAGCTGGTCTATACAGCACAAGGGAGAGGATCGGTCTTACTGTAGATAGCATTGCACTGTACACACATGTTTCCTGCTGCCGGGAGATGAGCAGCCCTTGGCAGAGATAGGGGGCGTTGTGCGTGCAGTGCTATTTACAGTAAGAGCGATCCTCTCTCGTGTACTGTATAGATAAACACTCTTCTGAGAGGAGGGGAGACTACCCTCTTTAAGTTGGGGGATAGAGATGGGTGGCTATCTGTGTTGGCAAATGTAATGAGGATTTGGAAAGGGGTAAATGTGCCAGAGGGAATGATGGGGGGAGGGGATATGTGCTAGGAGGAGGATTTGTGTGTGTGTGTGTGTGTGTGTGGGGTTTCTGTAGATGCAATGTTTGTGCTAGGAGGGGGTGGGGGGTGGGGTATTAGTGCTGAGGGGTATTTGGGTAGGGAGGAAGAATTTGTGCTGGGAAGGGTAATTCAGAGAGGGTTGTGCTAGGAGGGGGTAGGCTGTACGAGGCCCTGTATTTTCTATCAGGGACACTGCCTGTGAGTAAGCACTTCTGTGTCACATATTTTACAGAGCCTGCCTTCCGAACTACAAAGATAGTCAGTACAGGAATCACTGTTTGCAGGCAGCAAGGTCCACCCAGGTTGGACATCATACATGTCGGCCTTTGTTCATCTCCAACATAGGGAGGGAGTTGTAGTTTGCAATAGAAAGATCCTTGTTTTTACTGTCTTTTATGCTCACAGAAGCTGACCATTCACCAAAAAAGGTCATTACATTTCTGACACGATCAGCGTGTATTTTCTGTACTTGTTAAAGTGTATTTGGTCTAAAAATGATCGAAACAAATGATGCACTATTGCAGTCCCCACTTCCAAAAACATGTTCAGCAAGCTCCTGTGGATTTTTGCTAGAAATGCAGTGCTTTTTGGGGAATTTTAATAATAGAACTTTCACTTAATGTATAAAATGTAATTCTGTCAGGTATAGTGGGTTCCTGTAAGTCGAACGTCCTGAAATATGAGGTGCATTTTACATGAAGAGGTTATGCATTCTTTGCACATTTATATTTGGTGGCTGTTACATAGAGATCCAATAATTTCTAAGATGACAAGTGTCAGCACCTATTTTGCATGACATAGAACCACAAGCAAAAACTGTACCCGTCACCAGCAAGGAATCCTTTCCAAATATCTTCACCTAATGGATGTTCTGAGCTAAATAACTTTAAGAAATTGGTGTAGAATTTTCTTCAGTAAATTATAAGGGGAGAGGAGTCTGTAACATTTGAGTGACTGTGGCAGTGGTTCCCATGGCTGGCGCTGTAGGCTTCGCCACCTTTGAAAATGACCTCTGTGTGTGAAGTGTACAGTGGACCCGTCCTATACAGTGCTGTGCAAACTTTTTTGTTTTGTTTTAGGCAGGTGTGAAGAAATGCTGTAGAGTAAGAATGGTTTCAAAAATATATATTTTATGTGGGTATTTTTATCAGTTTACTAAATGCAAAGTGTGTGAACAAAAGCAGTCTAAATCAAGTCAATATTTGGCGTGACTACCCTTCTGGATTGGAGAAGATCTGTGGTTGGTTCTACGAGATGTTTGGCGCAACCTACCTACTGAGTTCCTTCACAAATTGTGTGCAGGTTTACCTAGAAGAATTGATACTGTATTGAAAGCAAACGGTGGTCACACCAAATATTGCTTTGGATTTCTCTTCTGTTCATTTACTTTCCATTTTGTTGATTGATAAAAAAAAAAAAGAATAATAATAAATTATTAGATTTCTGAAAGCATTCTTATATTACTGCTTTTTTTGCACACCTGCCTAAAACTTTTGCACAGTAGTGTATCTACAAACAGCCTTCAGTCTGGATCTTCGTAGACACTATGCAATCGTCTAAAGACCCATAATAAGAGCATAGATGGAAGCATGGAAAATGACAGCCACAGGATGATAACCTTGTGGAAGCTCATGGCTGACAAGTTCATCTGGGGCAAAGGGGGTTTGAAGGCATGGTTATAAGCCAGAGCCATTATCCATCGTGCATGTGGAAGGACCATAGCGCTATCCTTGTGCAGCACCTTGCTCATAGATGCATGCAGCTAGTAAGTGTTTATGTATTTGGAGTGATTTCACTTCTACAATTATTAAAGTATGGTACATTGTCCATTCCTTTGTTCATTTTATTCATTGAACATTGGGTATTGTTCTTTTTGAGTGTTGGAGTTTTTTTTTTTGTTTTTTTTTTACTTCTAATTTGTTAGCAGCAGTGGTTTGGTTATAGAAAAGCATTAATTAACAAAAATATAGTTTAAATGTTTCAAATCAAATTATATTTTATCGGCCATGTGCCAAAGAAGTCTTGTTAATGACGAAATGCATCAGGGAGTAGCCTACTAGTGACAACATCACACACGCCCGATCGCTTACCAGAGGTAGTGTATGAAGCCTGCTGCTCTTCTGCTATACAAAACAAATGCCTTGTTATGTTTTGTATGAAAGTAATTGTAGCCATCTTTTAAAATAAATCATTTTATATCATGATGGGCTTCACTATGCGAGTTTTCCTTTTTTTATCAATGTGAGTCTCCCTTATACAATACTGCCTGTTTAAGCATTATAATTTATGGTATAGATTTATGGTATGGTAAGAAGCCTGAGGCTGCATTCACACCTGGGCATAGCATCTTTGCACATGTATTTGTGCGTTTCCATGCAGCGTTTTTGAGTTTTGGCATTTTTTTTATTGGTCAGTAGGAAAAATGATCTTCCGTTTAGTTTTTTGTTGCTAGGTATTTAAGCTTTTTTGTATCTTTTCCTTTAGCTTTTATTTATTTTATTCATTTATTATGTTTTTTAGGGTAAGGGGTTCAAGTTCAGTTTAGGGTTAGGATTAGTAGGAGTTGGGGTTAGGGTTATTTATTATTATTTTTTATTTTACATTATTATTATTATTATTATACGAATAATAATAAATGTAAAATACACAATGAATAAAAATAAATTCAATAAATTAATAGTAAGTAACAATAAATAACCCTTAACTTTAACCCTTACCCCATAAAAAATAAAATAACTAAACGCCCTAACCCTAACACAAAACAATGATTATTATTAATGTATTTTTGTGTTTGGGTATTTTATTATAATTATTATTACTAATAATGTATTTTTAAGGTTAGCGGTTAATTATTATTATTCATTTATTTTACTTATTTATGATGATTTTTAGTTATTTGTGTATTTATTTTACATTTATCTATTCATATATTGCTATTCTATTTTTAATTTTTATTTAATTTGAGCAGAAAATCCCACAAAAATGCACACATGGCACGTTTACATTCATTTCTATGGAAATACAAATGCCCAAATATGCCCTATTTGCGTGACAAAAAAAGCTCCAGAACTTGTTTGAGCTTCAGGCGTTTTGGAGTGGAGATGTGAACCATCTCAATAGAGAATAGATTTTTTTCTCCTCCAGCGTTTTGTAGCTTCAAGCTACAAAACGCTCAGGTGTGAATGGGGCCTGAGTGTGAGGGTGCTGCTGGTGACGGATCCCTTTACTTTCACTCTGCACGGATCATTCCTTCATTGGATTGTTTCGCACTTATGGACTGTTTTTGACTTTTTTGTGTTGCATTATTAAAGGGGTTGTAAACCCTCAAGGTTTTTCACCTTAATGCATTCTATGCATTAAGGTGAAAAACCTTTTCACCTGCAGCAGCCCCCCCGAGCCCCCTTTTACTTGCCTGAGCCCAAAACGATCCCGCAGTGGGGACGAGCCTTGCAGCTCCCCCGAGCTGCTCCGGTCCTCATTGCCTGGATTGATAGCACGGGTGACCCCAGGGAAGCGCTGCCCCGTGGTGGTCACTCAAGAGGAGGAGGAGCCCGGAGCACCGCTGGAGGACCCCAGAAGAGCAGGATCGGGAACACTCTGTGCAAGACCGCTGCACAGAGGTGGGGAGTATGACATGTGCTCCTTTAGTATCACTTTAAGATTGAGTCCTATTTTGCACATGGACACTTTTTATGAATGTTACATATTGTTGCATTATTTCAAGCACTGCTTTTTTTTTCTTTTATATTTTATAGTATGGCAGTTATGTTTGGGGGGGGGGGGTTTGTTTTCTTTGTTTTTTTATTATTTCTCTTCTGAGTGAAGCAATTGTAGAAGCTAATTACAGACACGCAGACTGAAGTTGGCAACCCTGGCACCACCTTGGAGGATTCTAGCCTGGCTTCCCACTGCGGCAGTGAACCTTGGCGGATATAACCCTCTGTGTCCCGTATCTGTATAGTGATGAGCCTGCACAGTTTACTACATAGAGCAGTGGTGGTCAACTTGATGTAGGGACTCTCAAGTGTGGCCTCTGCGTGCACCAAGGAGCCACACATCTATTCAGTGGATGTATATGTCGAAAGTGTGACAAAAAGCTGTCAGACAGCAGACAGAGAAGAAAAAATATTTTTGTAAATGCCAAAAACATTAGCTGCAGGGGCCTTGAACCCCACACAATAAGTGCACAAAGAGCTTAGAGTCTTTGTGTAATTGTGATGGGCCTGCACATGCCCTCCACACACTCCGCTCAGTCCTGAGCTTATTTGGCATACAAATTCTTCATAGGATTGAATGGATAGTTTATCATGTATGTGCAAGCCCAGCACAGAAGAATTTGGCAAGCAGTTGTGAAGAGCTGTAGCTGCTTTTCGGTTTCTACTTGAGAATATATTGTACAGTCTAAAATTTAAACCTACTCTACATTTTATGCCTTTCAAATATTAGGCTTTCCTTGTAAAGCTATGATTCGCTATTTTTATATATCTCCTATCTATCTCTCTCTAATCTCTCACACACTCACCGGCCACTTTATTAGGTACACCTTGTTAGTATGATTCAACTCTCTTGTTTATCCACATCCCAAAGGTGCTGTATTGGATTGAGATCTGGTGACTGCTGAGGCCATTGAAGTACAGTGATCTCATTGTCATGTTCAAGAAACCAGTGGTGGGATGATTTGAGCTTTGTGACATGGTGCTGGAAGGAGCCATCAGAAGATGGGTACACTGTAGTCCTAAAGGGATGGACATGGTCAGCAACAATACTCAGGCAGGCTGTGGCATTTTAAAGGTTGCTCAATTGGTACTATGGGGCCCCAAGTGTGCCAAGAAAATATACACCACCACCAGCCTGAACCATTGATACATGGCAGGATGGATCCATGCTTTCATGTTGTTTATGCCAAATTCGGACCCTATAGCATCTGACTGAAATTGAGATTCATTAGACCAGGCAATGTTTTTCCAATCTTCGATTGTCCAATTTTGGTGAACCTGTGGGATTTGTAGCCGCCTGTTCTTGGCTGACAGGAGTGGCACCCAGTGTGGTTGTTTTCTGCTGTAGCCCATCTACTTCAAGGTTCAATATGTTGTGCATTCAGAGTTAGTATTCTGCATACCTTGGTTGTAACGAGTGGTTATTTGAGTTACTGTTGCCTTTCTATCATCTCGAACCAGTCTGCCCATTCTCCTCTGACATCAGCAAGGCATTTTTGTCCACACAACTGCCACTCACTGGATATTTTCTCTCTTCAGGCCATTCTCTGTAAACCCTAGAGATGGTTGTGCATGAAAATCCCAGTAGATCAGTAGTTTGAAATACTCAGACCAGCCCGTCTGGCACCAACAACCATGCCAAGTTTAAAGTCACTTAAATCCCCTTCCCCATTCTGATGCTCAGTTTGAACTTCAGCAAGTCGCTCCTTCAGCACTCACTGGAGTGCTGGGTACGGAAGGGAGCAGACGCAGCTGGCGCTGGCTCTCAGTGGCATGCTGAGACGAGAAGCTAGCTGTCAGTCAGGTAACTGGGTGGATCCAAACAAAATTGTTGTGATCTTTCCAAAGCCTGAAGTGGCTCTACCACATCAGCTGATAGCGGACTATAGCCTACTGTCAGCTGGTTCTGGGTTACAGGAGAGCAAAAGTGCGTTCTTTTAACCATTCCTGTTTAAAATTCCAAGTATTCTGTTTAGGCCCCATTCACACCTGGGCATTTTGGGATTGTGGCAGAATCACTGTAATTCTGCCTGTGAGCTAAACACACTGCAATCGCAAAACACAGGTTCAGGTGCCATTATTTTAAATTGCACCTAAAACGCAGTGTGGTTTTGCAGCGATTGTGTGATTTCTCTGTGGTAATCGTGGCAAATCACATTGCGTGAAGCTTGTCGCCCAGAAAGGAGCAGGAGCTTCCTTTGGGCTTCAAGCTTCACCCAATGCGATTTGCCATGCAATAAATTGCTGCAAAACCACACCACATTTTAGGTGCCATTGATGGCACTTGAACCTACGTTTTGCCATTGTAATGCTTTTTTGAGATCGTGGGCAGAATTGCAGCATTCCCAAAATGCCCAGGTGTGAATGGCACCTTTTAACTTTTTTGGTTGCAAATTTATTTTTTACTGGCAGATTTATTGAGAGTAACTTTTTCCCTTGGAAATGTGTGATGGAATTAAGGCTCCATGCACACTGTAGCTGCTAAACTATCGTTTTTGGGCACTTGGGCATTTTTTGTTTAACAGCCCATAAACTCCCCTCTGTTATCCTATGTGTCCATGCACACATGGACATTTTATTGTCGTTTATCAGCAGTGGAGTTTATGGGCTGTTGTCTGAACTCCCTAAAATCGCGTTCAAGAGTCGTTGTTCTGACCACAAAAATGTTGAAAGCTTAAAAATGACCATAAACTCTCAAACGCGACTCGCCAGCATTTTTGGACGTTTTTGATCCATTGAAGAAAAAAAAAACGCTCAAAAACGCTAGTGCTTGATCGCTGATAAAAGCTGAAAAACTTATTACGAAGCTACTGATATTTTTGGATCGTTTTTTTAACGTCCAGTGTGCATGGAGCCTTAAGCCTCGTACACACGCGCAGATTGTTGGCCAAACGAACGTCCAACTTTTGTCCAAATTGGCTGTCTGCGTTTTTGTCTAGCGTACTGACGGTAGTCAAGTAATCGCCCAACAAAGCCGAACGTAGTGACGTGTTATGATCGTTTAAAGAGGAAGTTCAGGTGAATGTGATTTGTGAATTACGAACACAGGTTACACCGAACACTTCTGGATTCCGAGCATGTGCGTTTGCACTTCCAATTTTTAGTTGGGCCAACTTCTGTACACACGAGCCAACAATCGGCCAACGCCTTGTTGGCCAATACAAGTTTTCTAGTCTCATCGTCCAATTTCTTTTGGATGACAATTGGAAATCGGCTGTAGAATCGTACGTACACATGATCGGATTATTGACCAACAGGCTGTTGGACGACCGTTGTTGGCCAACAATCAGACCGTGTGTACGGGCCTTTAGTGTGTGTTTATAAACCAGTCAACCATAAAATTATAATGACCCGCCTAATATTGAGTAGGTCCTCCTCCTTTTTTTTTTTTTTTCCCACCAAAATAGCCCTGACCTATTGCGGAATGGATATGACTCGACCTCTGATGGTATGCTGCGTTATCTGGCACCAAGCCGTCAGTAGCAGATCCTTCAAGTTCTGTAAGTTGCAGGTGGGACCTCTGTGTATTGGACTTGTTTTTCCTGCACTCAATTGGATTGAGATCTAGAGGATTTGAAGTGGCAGGGCACATTATCCTGAAAGTCCAACGCTATCAGGGAGTTCCACTTCCATGAAGGGGTTTACTTGGTCAGCAACATTGTTTAGATGGGTAGTACGTGTCAAAGTAACATCCACATGAATGGCAGGACCCAAGGTTTCCCAGCAGAACGTCGCCCAAAGCATCACACACTGCCTCTGCCGGTTTTCCGTCTTCCTATACTACATCCTGGCGCAACCTCTTCCCCAGCTAAGCGGTGCACCCGACCATCCACATGATATAAAAGAAAATGTAATTCACCCATCGTTCCGTGGTCCAGTTCTGATGCTCACATGCCCTTTGTAGGCGATTTTTGGCTGTGGACACAGGTCAGCATGGCCACCTTGACTGCTCTGTGGCTATGCATCCCCATACGCAACAAACTGCGTTGCTTTTTTTTTTTTCCTGCTTTTAACACATCAACTTCATGGACAACATGTTTGCTTGCTGCCTAATCTATCCCACCCACTTTCAGATGCAGTTGAAACAAGATAATGTTATTTACTTTACCTGTCAGTGGCTGTGTAATGTTCTGGTGCATGTGTGTATAAAATTGATGTGTGTGCATATTTTGAGATCCTTTGGCATGTGTGCTCAGTCGTGTACATGGTGTAGCTGTTATTGCTGGTGGTTTCTCCCACGCACATCATGTTTATATCTAAGGCTTGAGTCATCCTCCTCTTTCCAGAAAGAACTGGAGCATTATGATCACATTTTGCTTATGTTATGGATATTTTGTGGGGCTGAGAAATGTACATTTCTTGTGAATGGAGGCCCTTGCTATAAGCAACCATATTCTGTTCTTTTTAATTCTTGTTTTTGTTTTGTTTTTTAAATGAGAGCATTTAGTTGTGGGAAAGGACATGGGACTGAAGCAGTTCTGAATCCTGCAGGGGGGTGTCCAAAGCACTTTTTAGTAATGAATACAAAGTTAGTGGTTGTAAAGGCAGAAGGCTTTTTTTATCTTAATGCATTAAAGTGGATGTAAACCCTTCATATACCAAGTGAAGTGAACAGCCTCAGATGATAGAGATGACACAAACCTCCCTATACAAGGTTGGTTTCACATGGCCGTTCCGTCAGCGGGCTGTTTAGCTCAGCAGGGATCTCTCCGCTGAGCCGATGGATGACTGAGATCTCTCCGCTCTCTGTGCAGAGACAGATCCGTCAGATACCCACGCTCTCCCCTATGGCAAATAGGATGACTACGGATCCGTCAGTCCGTTGTCATCTGATCCGCAGAAAAATGGAAAAATGGGGTTTCCATCCGTCAGACTTTACGGGTCTAGAGCGGATTGGAGAGCGACGGGTGTCAGTGGACATATCTCCCAGGGTGGATTTGATTTAAATCACTAGTAAAAAGGCTTTATTAAAATAAACTTGATTTAAATCATACATTTTAAAGACCAACTGTCATCTCTGTCCTGCAGCAGCTCCTCCTCTGACCCGCTGTTGACTCACCGACAGTCCCATTCACTTTAATGGGACGGCTGGTGATGTGGCAGTGACACAACAAGGTAAGGGACGTGGCGGCAGCAGGTGAGTGGATGCCCGCTAACAGGCACTGCCATGATGGATCTGAAATGACAGGTGCTCTTTAAATGTAAGGACTTCTTCTTGCTGGTAGTTAGAATCTTTATTTGCAAACAAAATGAAGGTTTCCTATTTACTATTTAGAATAATAACCTATGAGGTTAGTAAAACAGCGATATCAGACCAGATTCAATCATACAGTTTGTAGTGTACCTAGAGTTACAAAACAATGGGATAAAAGAATATTCTTGAACTTTGTTTTATCTCATGGTTACTATGAAATTGTGTGAGTGCATCAATGCAGTACATGTTATCTCCGCTTGCAGTGCTTGGATTCATTGAATGAGTTTACCAAAAATGTAAATATTGCAGAATATACAGCCTCATGCTACATAACTAAGGTCCCTTTTTCATGCTGAATAAACTAAATTATTAATGTATCTTGAGTACAAAACAATCTTTAGATAGATTTTTACTCCAAAAGCATTTTATTAATTTAATAAAAATCAAAAGAATCAATTTAATTTTAAAAAATAGATTTTTATCCACCCCGATATCTCCGCTGACATCCGCCACTCCATAGGGGTGCATTGATGGTCAGTTCGGGTCCGCCTGAAAAAAGGGCAGGTGGACCTGAACGGTACGTCTGTGTGAAAGGGGCCTTACATGTATATCTTTGGTCTTCACTTTGATATGCTGTTTAGAAAATGCACATTACATTTTCCACTTCCTCATTCCTATGTAGGAGGAAGTTGATAGCTAGACGGTGTGAGAGACTGAGAAAACTGATTGGCGGAAAGGCACACACCCCCTTCCCACACATGCAGAGGTTGCCTGTGTTTTGTTAAAGCGGTAGTAAACCCGCGAGAAGAGGGGAAAAAAAAATAACCTGCAAGACAATAGCATAATGTGTTAGTATGCATCGCATACTAACACATTATGACATCCTTACCTTAGAATGAGGCCCCCGATGCCTGAGTCAGTCAGCGCTAAGGTGCTGATATGATGGTCCTCTTCTTTCTTCTGGGTAAACGGCTCCGGCGCTGTGAGTGGCCGGTGCCGCGTGACGTCACTCCCGCGCGTGTGCGTGCAGGAGCTCTTCGTTCCAGCAGCCAGCTCTGATTTTCCGGCAAACTCCGCCGGATCATCAGAGCGCATGCGCCGCTGACATCGGTGGCTGCATACAGGGCAGATAGGAGATATTCATTTTACCTCCAGGTAAGCCTTATTATAGTCTTACCTGTAGGTAAAAACAGCTTTGGGGGTTTACTACCACTTTAAGCAGTGTGCTAATCTATTTTAGCAACCACCTTGGACTCTAAATTATCTGAATGATCTGTCTGGACTAAGAATGAGTGAGAACTTATCTGGCTGATAACAGAGCTACTGAGGAAGAGACAGCTATAGCTCTTTGAAGAGAGATAACAAAACACTACAGACGGATATGCCCAGCTTAAATTTCATGAATCAGGTTTACATCCACTTTAAGATAAAAAGCCTTCTGTGTGCAGCAGTCCCCCTGATACTTACCTGAGGTCCCTTTCTGTCCAGCGATGTCCACGAGAAGAGTCTCAGCTGCCCGAGATTCTCCCTCTCTGATTGGCTGAGAGTGAGCTAGTCAGTCAGGAGAGAGGGGGCATGGCCAGGTCGGGACTACATGTCAAAACATTCAAGCAAAATGGGCTGCTCCTCAACTGTGTTCTTTTGCATGTGGTTGCAGTATGGCGGTGTGGGCTTTTCAGGTGCTAAAACAGGTGGTGATGAGGCGATGTCGCCACCCCCC